>RYFJ01002264.1:0-138518 GCA_003991445.1 Oryza meyeriana var. granulata | reverse complement strand
GTGTTGTAGCTAAATATTTCTTCTAATTTTCGTCTCTAATTTTACTCCAAAATTTATTCGTGCTTTTTTCGTCACTTGCACACTCCAATTTGCAGAAGCCCATTGCGAAGACCTCCCACACGATAATCTGTGAGGCACCTCGGAAGTGCATTATGGAGAGTAATTATAATGGACCAACACGAAATATCTAGATGGGATGGACGGGTCTCAAATAAAACTGAAAAATGCGGTAACCATCCATCCTTATCGGCAACCTTGCCATAATCTTTACCACTCACAATACATGATCCAATGCGCCGAATTTAGAAATAAAGAGATTTTGCGAGAGTTGAATTCACCAGTCCCAAACGGCGAAGTGTGCCCGTCAAAACCACACGAAAGCTGAGCGAACCAAACAACTTATGGATATTGGTTACACTTCTAGGGACATGGTCTACGGTTGAATCAACGTCCATGCATCTCATCATTTCTAAATTCATACTCATGTTCAGCTAGTCCCCAGGAAAGCGACTAGCCTCACACTTTCATCGCAAACAATCGATAAACATCACAAATACTCTAAGTATGGAAAAAAGGGCAGCAGGGTGTATACATTACATAGAGGGTTTACACAGTACCCTAATCATCACAATAATATGCACAAAAGATAGCAGTGGAATATATATAAACATAAAGGATAACAACCAATGGTGCCAAACCCATAGCACAAGGCAACCAACTGGGGCAGAACTTAACTTCAACTACACATTATCCTCGCCACCCTCGGCGGGATAATAGTTAGACCACATCAGTATCGTCGTGTCCTCACCTGAAAAGATATGCAGCGTGAGTACAACAAGTACATAGCTAGACTTATACAATAATAATAGTACAAAGGGGTAATGCTAGTCTCTACATCAAGGAGTATGGCTAGGTTGATCTGATTTTGCATAAAGCTGAATTTTATTAAGCAAGTAATTACATTTAAAATATAAGCATTTGTGAAATAGCTCAATCTGAAAATTTAGGACAGCAAGCTTATAGTTCTGAAATGGAAGTAAAAATGAGCACAATCCATTTGCTCTAACATCAACATGGGCCACCATTGCCCAAATAAATGTGCTACACAAGCATAACATCTTTCATGGCTAAAACCAATCCATATTTAACGTCAAAGCCTCTTATATAAACCCATCCATCCATGACTATCCTAAGTCATGGTATAACAACATAATCCCATAACCACATATCCCAAGTTGGATGCTAACATGAGTAACTAACACATCAAGCGATCGTCTTGTAACCGTGGACACGGCTATTCGAATAGTTCTTACTCTGATTAGAGGTGTACATCTTTACCACACGATGTGATAGAAAACCAAACGGTTACACTCTAGTTTGATCCGTACTGCCGGTACCCACATCTACTACAATTGAGTGCGGATAAGAGGTCACAACACAACCTTTTGCATGCTTAACCCCGAACCACCTAAACCACGTCTGTGGAGGCCCCTGACAACTTAGTCAATGCATGTGTGATGACTAAGGTGGGACCCTCACCGTCGTGGGAGGCACCTCCGGGCCAAAGCCAGGCAGCGCTCAGGCCCTCCAAGGAAAATCCCTCCTCAGACGACTGATAGACGCGGGCGTAGAGTGGCCATAGCCGTTCCTCCCGTGCTACTGAGTTAAGCTGTCACCATACACGGCGTGTGAAGTACGTAGGGTGCTTGAATAGACGTCAACATGTTTCGAATCCTTAACGACCTAGATGGAGCTACGTGCATGGGGAAACACCATCCCTTCATCACCCTATCATCTGTCCAAGTCAAAACATATTTTTAATATAAATCAAAAGTTATTCTTTCAGATTTTAACCCATCCATTCGGATTAAACTAGTTTTGAACCGATAGCTCCATCTATCGGATTTTTCTAGGTCTAGAAATAAGCATGGCTAAGCATTCGATAAAATAAAAGCATCCCAAAGTCCTTAACCAGGGGTGACAAGGTATAAACATTGTCACAGCCCTAGATCTAATTCCAGGTAATTAGTGTTATGCACCTGCTGTCTTAAGGTGCATAGTTCAAATTGTTTGTATTATCACTTCTTGCAAAATAAAGTTTACAACAATTAAACCCTCCAAAAATCGAACCCTAATCGGCAAGAACAAAACTCTACCAAAAAGTGTATCAAGTTGAACAGAAACATATATGGGAAATAATTTATTCAAATACGAGTTTAGTTATCATGAATCAATATAATTTTTCCAGAATTTATTTCATTAGTTTATAGACCTCATTAAGAATTTCAAACGAAATTTCAGCCTGGATCCTTTTCCTTGACCTATGCATTTGTATAGCATCTAGGATTTTCTAAAAATGATTGGTTGTACATAAAATCATGGAAAAATTTCTGTAAGCACTATATCACCTAATTGATCCACTGTAAATTTTACATAATTTTATCACTTCAATAAATATTCAACTAAGTCCCTCAAAATCAGCAAAACTAGGAAGCTAGCTGAAATAAATTGGTTTAATTCTAAAATTCACCACATAAAAATGAGGACTAATTAGACAGAGCCCTTTTGCCAAAGTGTGTGCCAATAAGAACTCTACCACCAGTAATTTTGGCCCAATTTAATTCCCAAAGAAGTCACATGAAATAATAGGAGTAAAGGCACTGGGAGATAAATCAAACTGCACAAAAAAAACTGGATCAGTAACCCCACTTTGCAATTTCACCAAAGGCAAACCAGACCACTTCTAGCAATGAAATCTTGTCAGCAGGTTAATCACATCCTCCTCTATCTCCAGTAATTTTCACCAAACTTTATCAATTCAATAAGTGTCCCAAACAAATGTTTTGGATTCAGCAAGGCAGAGAACATTTTCCCTGCAGACAGTCTATTTGACATTTATGCCAGAATTAATCCATCAATCATCTTCTCACTAAAATTTACCAGAACCTGGATTAGATTGTGAAATAATTACAGTAAAAATTTTCAGTACCATATTCACAAACATTGAACATAAATAATAGGACAAAAGCTCACTGACTCAGAGACTAGTGCACTGCAGAAAACTGTGTTACTAAGCCTATTTCATCTTTTTGCCACAATAAAAATATAAAGCCTCAAGCTTTGAAACTCTGCAGCTTGGTAGAACATATATTCACCTACACACATAAATTTCTCCAACCCCAGACACACTCTGTAACTCAGTGAAATCTCCAGTGCAAAACAGCTGTACACACAGTCTCCCATGCTTAGCTTCTAGAGAGCTCCTCTCTCATTCTTCACTGCCATGTGGGCCCCACAGAACTCCTGGACCCACTGGTCAGTCTCAGACGCCACTCTAGCTCAGCCTCCTTGCCCAGGAACATGCCACGGTAGCCTCCATGCGTCAACAACACTCCCAGCCGGCTCAGCTCACTCCCACTGTCAACCTCGGGAGAAATCTCCTCTATTTCGCCTCAAACTCCGCCAGCCATTTTCTCCTCTCGCGTCCTCTCCCACGTTCCCACCGAGAAACCCATGGAACCCCCGGAACACCACCGGCAACTTCATCTTCCCCGGCGCCGGCAGTGTTCGACAGAAACCGAGCTAGCCCTAGTGAACTCCATCCTCTTCCCCTCTGCCAAAACATGCTGTACACCTCTAATAGTTCCATTTTTGGTACTTGGTAGCCCTAGGAATTACCAGCCAAAGCCGCCGTCGTCCTCACCTTCGGGTTCAGAGAGCGCCGCCTCGACCTCCCTACCGTTCCGGCCGCCTCGGAGCAAGTCCAACTGAGTAGCTGCGCCACTAGTGCCGCCTCAGCCCCGGGAGCAAGACGCCCCAAGAATCCCCTAATTTGGTGCAGCGAAGAGGTAGATCGGCCGTCGTCTTCCTCGTCTTCGGCCGAGCTCCGCCACGGCCATTCCTCAACCGGTGAGCCTCCGCTTGATTCCTTGCTTCAGCACCTTCCCTGGAGCTTCCCTAACTTGGTTGACCTCCTTTCCCAGTCACCCCTGGACCGGAGTTAGACGACACCGTCGTCCTGCCGTTTCCGCCGCCGCCGGACCAATTTCACCACCGCCGTTGCTATCCCAGCTTCGCCAAGCCGAGCGCGACATCTGGTGAGCCCTCTAGAGCCCTTTAGAAGCACCTGCATGCATTAAGTTGCCCCAGGTGGAATCGCTTTTTGAATTGCCGCAACATCCCGAAGCACTCCGCCGCTTGCACCTCCCCTCTGTTTTCTGCCGCCGACAGATGGGCCCGAGCTGAGGAAAAATAAGAAAAGAAAAGAAAAGACAAACTGAATTATTTTCCAACAGAAAAATATGTAAACTTTGTAAATCCATAACTTTGCCATTTTAACTCCTTTTTGAGTGAAACCAATTTTTCTCATTCTGTAAATTTGTGAACTTTAATACTGTCAAATAAAATATTACAACTTCTGTACAGAAACTACCTCTAGAAATTAAAGAAGCAATAATAACTTATTTTATGCCTAGAAACTTGAAATAATTCTATAAAATCCATTATAACTCCTTTTGAGGTAAACCAAATTTCTGTGTAGGACTTTTCTCTAAAAATGAAAATATCTTTTATATACATCTTTATAACCTAGAAGTTTATAACTTTCTAGAAAATTCATCCTAACTGCTAAAAATGTGAAACCACTTTTGTTTAACTTAGAAAACTGTAACCTTTACTGTGGATAAATTGTTTTGACAAAAATACCTCCTAAAATAGGCCTAAGTAATTTCTAACTTTCCTTTTTGATAAACTTGTAAAATTCACAACTAAATCATTTTAAATCAAAATTTAGTGAACCAAACTTTGTTGGAACCAGTAGGTTACGCTCTTTTATATAAAAATGCATGCCTCCTTGAAATCTAAATAGAAAATGTCAGTCAAATATAATAACTTAAGTTACAATATAAATAATTACAAAACTGCCATTTTCAGCCTTCCTATCTTATTATTTTTGTATCTCCCAATCCAGAGATGCAAATGACTTGGTTCTTTCTCCTAGAATCGTGTTAGGACATGCCATACCTACTGTATTTATCTCAGATTTTATTGATTATTTTTGCATGAGCATATTTAATTGATTCTTATTTGCATATTCGCTTTTATCGGTAGATTCAGACAATTCGAAGTACGTGGAGCAAGAACCAGAGGTTGAGTGTGACCACTCGCTGCAGCAAGGCAAGCATCTAAATCAAGTATCTAAGCATATTGAACCTATATTTTCTATAAATTGATTTGTTTGCGAAGAAAATATTTATATGCATGTTTTGGTCTTGCTAAAATGGGAAAAACGGGTAGAGTTTATATTACCCAATTGTATGCATTTCCATTCCTTGATTATTGATTCCATATTTATACCTTGTCACCCCTGGTTAAGGACTTTGGGATACTTTTATTTTATCGAATGCTTAGCCATGCTTAATTCTAGACTTAGAAAAGTCCGATAGATGGAGCTATCGGTTCAAAACTAGTTTAATACGCATAGATGGGTTAAAATCTGACAAGAATAACTTCTGATTAATAATTGAGAAAATGTCTGACTTGGACGGATGATAGGGCGATGAAGGGATGGTGTTTCCCCGATGCACGTAGCTTCGTCTGGGTCGTTAAGGACCGAACATGTTGACGTCTATTCAAGCACCCTACGTACTTCCACATGCCGGTATGGGACGGCTTAACTCAGTAGCACGAAAGGCTGTGACCATCTGCGCCCGTTCGTCAGTCGTGAGGGGAGACCTTTGGAGGACCTCATTGCGAGCCTGCACTTGGCCGGAGGTACCTCCCGTGACGGTGAGCCCGCCTTAGTTGCCACGCACGCACGCGACTAAGTCGTCGGGGGCCCAGACGTGGTTTAGGTGGTTGGTGCTAAGTGTGCAAAAGGTTCTGTTGTGACCTCTAGTCTGCACTCAATGTGTAGAGTGTGGGTACCGACGGGTACAGATCAAACTAGAGTGTAGCCGTTTGGCTTCTATCACATCGTGTGGGTAAAGATGTACACCTCTGATCAGAGTAAGAACTATTCGAATAGCCGTGTCCACGGTTACAGGACGACCGCTTGATGTGTTAGTCAGTCTATGTTAGTATCCAACTTGGGATTATTGTGGTGATACCATGACTTAGGATAGTCATGAATGGATGAGTTTATATAAAAGGTTTTAATGATAAATATGACTTGGTTTTAGTCATGGATAATGATATGCTTGTGTAGCACAATTGTTTGGGCAATGGTGGCCCATGGATGATGATTAGAGCATGGTTTGTGCTCACTTTTAATTACATTTCAGAACTATAAGCTTGCTGTCCTAAATTTTCAGATTGCTATATTTTGCAAATGCTTATGTTTTAGATGTAGTACTTGCTCAATAAAATCAGCTTTATGCAAAATCAGATCGACATAGCCATACTCCTTGATGTAGAGACTAGCATTACTCCTTTGAACTATTATTGTTGTATAAGTCTAGCTGAGTACTTGTGTACTCACGCTGCATCTTTCAGGTGTGGACAACGACGACATTGATATGGTCTACTGTTATCCCGCCGAGGGTGGCGAGGATAATCGGTAGTTGAAGTTAAGTTCTATCCCCAGTCAGTTGCCGTGTGGTTTGGTAATGGCACCACTGGTTTATCTTTTATGTTTATATTTTCCGCTGCTATCTTTTGGGTTACTTTGTGATGAATTAGGGTGTGAACCCTCTATGTATTATTTATAACCCTGCTGCTCGTTTATCCATATTTAGAGTAATTGTCATGTTTATCAATTGCTTGCGATGAAAGTGTGAGGCTAGTCGCTTTCCTGGGGACTAGCTGAACATGAGTATGAGTTGTGTAGAACTGAGATGGTTGGGGATAGCTATTATGGTTCGAGTCCTCTGAGATACGTATCGTGTTTGGTCACCACCATCGAGTGGTTGACGGGCGTATGACGGGGAGGACTGGCAAGCTATCCTTATGATTATCTCTTTTGTACACTTCTCGGCATTTTGGATTGTATTATGAACGGGTAAATATTATGGCAAGGCTGCGATGAGGATGGATGGTTATTGCACTTAATTGGTTTTTATTCGAGATCCCATCCATCTAGATATTTCGCGTTGTCATAGTATTACTCTCCAAAATGCACTTCCGGGGTGCCCACAAACATGGAGTCAACAACCAAGGAATGGAAATGCTTACAATTGGGTAATCTTGACTCTACCCGTTTTTCCCATTTTAAATAGACCGTAACATGCATATAGATATTGTTTTCACAAACAAATGGGTTCAATATGCTTAGATGCTTGCCTTGCTGCAAAGAAGGTTCACACTCAACTTCTGGGTTAGCTTCCTCGTACTCCGAAACTTCCGAATCTATCGATAAAAAGCGAATATGCAAATAAGAATTAATTAAATATGCCTATGCAAAAATGATCAATAAATGCTAAGATAAATATAGTAGGTAGGCCACATTCTAAAGTGAATTTTAGTGACAGAATTACCTCAAAATCTTTACGGTTATGAGTTACAAAAACAACAAAGATAGGAAAGCTGAAAATGGCAGTTTTGTAATTATTTGAATTGTAGCCTTAAGTTATTATATTTGACTGAAATTTTCTATTAAGATTTCAAGAAGGCAAGTATTTTTATATAAAGAGCTAACTACTGGTTCTAGAAAAATTGAGTTTACTCAATTTGGATTTATAGACATTTTATTATCTATTTTGAAGTCCCTACACATTTAATGATTATAGAAATACTTTTTATTATATAAAAGTGTTATAACTTTACAGAAGTGAGAAATCATGCCAAGGGGAGCTTACTGATCCTAGGTCCAATTCATTTTTGGAAAAGGAATGAAGCTTTTGTGCACTTTGGAAATATATATATATATATATATACTCCATTTTTCATTTATATCATTTGATCTAGTATATGATTTACATAGACAAAATGTCATATTCATGTTACAGGAAAAGAACAGGGCTTGGTGAGGCTTCTGTACCTGGGTTTACTGTATTTTATATTTAGGGTGAATTCACTAAGTTTTTACATTTTCTTTATGCAAAAATATACATTCATCATACAAATTTTTAGAGGAGATTTCCCATACTGTGTTGGCTATATTTTACTTTACAGAAATAAAGTACATGTTTTATTGAATCCAACAAAATTTGGTTCACTCAAAAAGGAATTAAAATGAAATAGTTATGAATTTTTGAAGTTTGCATATTTTTCTGTTGGAAAATAATTCAGTTTGTCTTTTCTTTTCTTTTCTTATTTTTCCTCAGCTCGGGCCCATCTGTCGGCGGCAGAAAACAGAGGAGACACAGGCTGGCCGGGCCACCGGTTCTGTTCGCTGGCGCCGGCGGCGAACGACGGCGCTGCTCGGGTGGCAGCCAACAGAAGAAAGATAGAGGGGACCAAGGCGAAGCTAAGGGTGGTCTTCTTGCTAGCTCGGGTGACCAGAATCGACGCGAAGGGCGGTGCAGGCGCGGAGTGGTTCGAGTCGACGAGGCAAATCACCCTACGGGCTTAAACTGGCCGAGCCAAAGCATGCGTATGCGTCTAAGGAGTACCATTGTGCTTACCAAAGGTTGTGCTAGTCTTGGCGACGCTGGGACAGCAACGGCGATGGCAGAAACTATTTGGTGGCGGCGAAAACCTTCGGGACGACGGCGTTGGCTTGACTCGGTCCAAGAGCTGGCAAACCAAGGAAGGAATGAGGTTGCTGGGACCCTAGGGGTGCTTCCAGAGTGAGGAATCAAGCTAGGACTCACTGGAGAAAAGGAAATCGACGGTGGCGGCAGGCGGCCGGACTTGGGGAAGACGACGCCAATCTCTAGCTTCACGGTATCATAACTCAATTCCTTCGGCCAGCTAGCTTCTAGAGGTGAGGCGACGACGTTGGCGCAGTGGCTCGGGCTGGGATCACTGGAATTCGCCGGAACAGGGACAAACCGAGCGGCGGCAATTCGGCAACGCAGAGAACAGGGACGGCGGTGGCACGGCGGCTCTGACCAGCAAACCTGGGGTTGTGAAATACGAAAATGGAACGATTAGGAGGTGCTCATCATGTTCCTGTGGTTGGGAAAGGATGGAGCTCACCTACGTTGGCTCGGGACCGATCGAACACTGCCGGCTGAGGGAAAAGTGAGGCTGCCGGCGGTGATCCTTGGGGATTCCGTGGGTTTCACTGGTGGGAACGTGGAGAGGATGGAGAATGGGTTCTGCTGGTGATGTTTTGAGGCGCAATGGTCGATGCTCCCTAGTGCTGTGCTCTTCTCTGTGTCTCTGTGAGCTGTGAGGGAGAAGAACAAGATGCTGGCACGTGTGACATGCAACTGCTAAGCTGCTCCAGTTCCACAGTGGTCCAAGGTGGGTCCCACATGTAAGACAACCTTTTTCACACACTCTTGGCTAGGTTTAGTCTATGATTTGTGGGTCCAAGTAGTGGAAACCTAGGAAAGAGAGAGGAGTATGGGTAGGAATGTTGGTGAATCACACTGTCCCATGCTGTGCTATGGCTTACAGGTGGGCCAGGGGGTTGTGGGGTCCACCTGGAAGTGAAATGGAGAGGAGAAATCTCTAGAGACTAAGTGTTGTGAGCTGTATGGACAGCTGTATTGCATCTGTGATTTCAGTTGGTTAATAAGGGATATAAATTATGGGAAAATTATTGGACATAGAGAAAGATGTGTTTACCCTGCTGGCCAAATTTCGTGGTTAGAAGAGGTCTGGTTAATCTGTGGTGAAATTGCAAAGTAGGAATGCTGGTCCAGTTTTTCTGCAGTGCAATTTATATCCCTAGGGCTTTGCTCTTATTATTTTATGTGATTTCTTTGGGAATTAAATTGTGCCAACATTCCTGGTGGTAGGGTTTATGTTGGCACACACTTTGGCAAAAGGGCCCTATCTAATTAATCCTCATTTTTATTTGGTGAATTTTAGAAGTATACCTATTCATTTCAGCTAGCTTCCTAGTTTTGCTGATTTGAGGGATTTTATTGAAGTACCAAATGAAGTGATAAAATCATGTAAAATTTACAGTGGATTGATTATGTGGAAAAGTGTTCACAGGAATTTTTCCATGATTTTTTGTACAACCAAACATCTTTAGAAAATCCTTAGACTATACAAATGCATAGGTCAAGGAAAAAGGACACAGGCTGAAACTTGTTTGAATTTTTAAGGGGTCTAAACTAATGAAATAGATTCTGGAAAAATTATATTGATTCATGATAAATAAGCTAGTATTTGAATAAATTATTTCCCCCATATGTTTCTGTTCAACTTGATGCACTTTTAGGAGTTGGCCTAATTTTGCCGATTAGGGTTTAATATTGCCAACTTAAATTTCCATGAAGTGAAAATGCCAGAATTTTAAATTGTGCATTCTGATGATAGTAGGGCATAACACTAATTACCTAAAAATTAGATTTAGAGCTGTGACAATATCCATCCACTCTGTGCCACCTTGTGTCCAATCTTATCACCCAGCATCCTTGATTGTTCTGGACCTCGGCTCCTCTCTAAGCGTAGTCATGATCCTACCGTTGAT
Source organism: Oryza meyeriana var. granulata (assembly GCA_003991445.1). Classification (NCBI taxonomy): domain Eukaryota; kingdom Viridiplantae; phylum Streptophyta; class Magnoliopsida; order Poales; family Poaceae; genus Oryza; species Oryza meyeriana. The sequence continues at coordinate 127,987 of RYFJ01002264.1, read as the reverse complement.
CAAGATTGACCACAAGTCACCTGCACACCCATAGACAAACCAACCGTTTCTGGACACAGATAACACAACCTGACCCACATTAGTCACACACACACTCACGCCAACATCAACTTATATTTTTTAACAAATTTTTGTTAAATAAATAATTTGCAAAGCCAATTGTTTATCACAAAATATTAATCATGACAATGATTTTACACATAGCTACCTTATATATTCATCAGCCAAAGGTGCATGCTTTATACGTAAGATTTACGTGTTATATATTTGAACAGCCGTTACTGCACCATGAGTTTTGTGTGTTCTCGTTTGCAGAGATACTTGCTTGGGTGAAGGGAAAGAGACTGATGGGGGACGGGAGTTCCCGATCTTCCGTCAGGTAGAGATAACTATCGTTTTGGTGGAACGCGACACACCGATCCGGCTTCAGATCAACAGACCTGATCCCTGCAACCTTAGCACCACGACTCCTCTGGTTATCAACCGTGTCACAAATCCGGTTGACCTCGCCAAGAAGACTAATCCCTGCCTGCGAAACGAAGAACACAAGCAAGAACCCGAAAGTACGCAACTCAATTAAAGTGACAATTGCAGATAAATGATTAAGCACTCGAAGTTGGGTTTCACAACCGATGACGGCAACTGTTCGAAGACAGATTGATCTAAAGCAAAACCCAAACCCCAATGTGGGCGGCGGCTACTGAATATATAGTCTAAGGGTCGTCACACCCCCTGGACGCGCCCTCTAACAGGCTTTAAGATGATATACGGCCCAACGGACCAAAAGACGGTGACGCAACACCCTGGCAGAATCCGGATACTGACTTGTTTCGACGATTCCCGTTTACTCCGGTGGAATTTGGATGTCAAACGAAAGCCATTGGTTAGCTTATTAAATTATCTTTCCATGCATATGTGGATCGTCGAAAACGGAGTCCGTATGCGTCCTGGGCGTCCGTTTTACTGCAGGCTGGTCCTGAAGGCCGAGGCAGACTCGAACTCGAGTTGGACTGGGCCTCCGGCTTGTTTTGGGTGTCCTTGCTGATCTTCTCCGCCTCCACACATCTCTCTAAGTACTTCATGATCCTCTCCAATGTTCCTAAGCAAGATAACATCATTAGGTAGCAATCTATTCTCAAAACTATGAAAAGGATCGCTTCAGAACGAGCTCACCTCTAGATTTAATTGTCGCATTCGAGCTCGGGTCATTGGACCTTGCATAACGGTTAGAGGATCAGCAGGTGCATCCGAAGAAGTGATGTCCTCATCAGAGACCGAGCGCAAGGAACACAAGGATGATCAAAGAAGTTGATTGGGGACCAAACCAAGACCTTACCCAAGTCTACTCCTATATCACCACATCACTTTTGGTCCATAGAAGGCAACGGATGAAGTTCTGCATGTTTTGGATTCGGATTCGGGCCTCCTGACAGCATCAAATTCAAACAGACCCAGTCGCTGATCTAGAAGGACTTTCGGGGCCCATGAGTACTTGTTGGAAAGCTTATGGAGTATACTTTCAAGTGGTTTTGGTCCCATGTCAAAATTCCTCCTGAGCTGTCCGAAATCGTCAAAACAAAACACGTACCTCTTCCAGTCCGAGTCTATTTTGTACCTTAGGCCTTGTAATTGTGTCATGGGCTAAGCCCAAGGGGTGTGCGCCCTAGGGTTAACCCTAGGACGTCCCAACTTATATATATTCAGTAGCCGTCGTTGTTTAGAGTCGGGTTTTGCTTAGATTATTCTGCCATTGCAGTTTCATCGTCTAGATCGGTTTGTGAAACCCCAACTTTGTGTGCTAAACATTCATCTACAATTCAGGTTGTGTTTTCTTTGTTCTTGCAAATTTCTTCAATTCTTTGTAGGAGCAAAACCTTCATGGTTAGGTCGACTGCGTGAGAGCGTGGCCGATAACGACAAGACGTGCGGGTGTAGCGAATGCGAGGTGACGATCCACTAATCGGAAGCCTCAAAACGTGAATGTCCACACATCGCCAAATCAAACCTATCGGAAGGTTAGGCACCTAGTCTCGCATCAGCGCTAGGGAGAGAGGTTTCGGTGCCGACAACTGGGCCCCACTAGTTAGCGCCCGGAAGCGATTGATCGGCGGACCCACAGTTCGGCCACGGGCGTGGCGTGCTGACGCAGCTGCCACGCGGCGGCCACGTTGGCACAGCCATGGCCGGGCGGGCGGGCGCCGACCTCTCCCGGATGGTCACCACTGGCGACCATCAGCACGGCGGAGGAGACCGAGGAGGGGTGGAACGACAAGAGGGCGAGGAGGTGATCCTCACCCCAGGAAAACGGCGACAAGCGGCGACAGATATGGCCGATGACAAGGAAGAAGCGGCAAAGAGCTTCGGGTTTGCGTGGATGACAGCATTTCAGTGGGCTCTAAGCTCGATGAGGCAGTGGCCGAGGTTCGGGACGACGGGACGAAGCCAACGGTGGCTACGGTGAGGCTTGGCGTTGACACAAACATCAGCGGGACGTGGCCGAAGGCTAGCAGCGGCGGTGGAGCTCGGGAACGACGATGCGATGACGAGAGAGGACATGGGAGCTTGGGGGGTGTTCAAAAGAGAATGAGGGGGTCGGGGGCTCCCATTTATGGTGCACGGGAGGGGAGAGGAGGCGTTGGGGAGAGCGAATCGTGGCGGCGAAGTGCTCAGTCACCATCAATGGCGCCGACGAGTAAATGGATTAAATCAGGGGTTTCCTCCCCGGATTAAAGGGGATTATGGAGGGAATAGATGCGGGCGTTATGGGGATTAATCCCCCCCCCCCCCCATCAATTCGAGCTCCTGGCCGGCACGGAGGTGGATTGCTCGGCGGAGGCGGACCGGCTCGGCCGGGCGGGGCGGGGCGGCTAGAGGTGGGGGATGACAGGCGGGCCCTGCCTATCAGCGGTTGGTGCGTGGTGCAGGCAAGCTAGGGTAGCCTACGCACGCGGGGAGGCGGGGGTGAGGTAGGCTGAGCGGGCCGGTGCGCAGGGAGAGAGAAAGAGCTAGGCCAAAAACGGCCCAAAGGGTTTTAGGGGATTTCTTTTTAGTTTTTCTTTTTATAAAATCCTATGAAGTGTTTTTATTACCTAAAAATTAGTATTTGTGCTTTGAAAATTCTAGCAAAATTGAGAGTGCATTTTAGGACATGGGGAATTTAGGAAAAATACCCACAAGCCAAATTGGATTTTAATTCTTGAGGATTTTTATTTGTTTAAGGCTCTTTCCATATTTTAAAATTTCTAGAAATTAGGATTTAAGCACAATTTATAATTAATATGATTTCAGGGTGTTACAGCTGAATAGGCGCAGCTATTAGGTGTAGCCCCCGACTTTGTGCTTAATTGAGAAATAATTAAACATAAAGTAAGAGATCTTTAACCTTTAAGTCTTTCCTGAGTGATATATTTCTCAGAAATTGGACTCGTCAGCATCATACAAGCTGGAAAAAATTTTTGGTCAAGGCAATTTGGCTAAGCATGTAAGCCAGTTAATCCATTGTGTGATCAGGTGTACTTGAGAGATGCCTGCATCTTCAATTTTAATGGAGACCAGCTATCGATCCTTATAAGGACATATCCCCAATACCTATTAAATAATACAGATATTTAAACACACGTGTCCAGCAAATAGGCTTAACATGAAACATATTTGATTATTTTAATCGGCTCCTGTAAAACAGCACCTAGACTACGATTTTAACACAGCTGGCGATAGGCCCAATAGGACATGTTATTGAGCTGCCAATATCTTATGGCCCATTACTGAGCAAGCCGGCCCAAGCCAACCACCCAGCTCAGGCCTATAAATCTCGGGGAGAGAGAAAAATTCCCCTTTCTTCCCCAAATCGCCAAAACTTTTGGCCTTCTAAATCCGCGCGCAAAAGCCCTCGTGCTCTCCGCTCCAAGCTAGGGTTTCCACACAACTCGAGCTCCCCTCTGCAGATCTGCAAAAGCTTTTGATCCAGTGTTGATTCTTCCCCACTAGACACCTTCTCCTCACTTCCCGAGCTCCAAAAATGCCAAGGTCTTCTTCTGACGTCCCCCTCGTTCCTGTAGGAACTTGGCTGACATCGACCCCTTGCCAAGCGAAGCTAGCACATTTGGAGAAGATCAAGCATCTTCAAGCAAGGGAGTTGATCAACTAACGTTCGGCCAAAGGTGAAACAATCCCTACCCCCCAACTCCCACGAAATCATGGTTTTCGAGACTTTTTTCAATAGGGGTTTCACTCTTCCCACCTCCGACTTCTTTTGGGGTCTTCTTGAATTTTATCAGATCAAGCTCATCCACCTCAATCCAAACTCCATCCTTCACATTTCTATTTTTGTGACTCTTTATGAAGCCTTCCTGGGGATCGTTCCCCATTTCAATCTCTTCCGCTATTTCTTTCATATCAAGCCCCAACCATCCAAAGCCAACCCTCAGGTCATAGGGGGAGCTGGGCTATAGCTTCGTAATGAGATGAAGAAGGTTTATCTTCACCTCCCCCTAAAGACATCCTTGAAAGGATGGCACTAGGAATGGTTTTACTGTGCAAATCCAGAACTGTCCTTGCCTCCATTTATTGGAAATCCTCCCAAGTACTTAGAGTGCTGGTCATCGCTCCCCTTGGAAGCCAAGATGGTGTAGGTGTGACAGCTTGTGGAGAGGATTAAAATCCTGAAGAACAAAGGTTTGATCGGGCTCTGGGTTGCCCGGACATTCCAGAACCGGTCGACGCAATCCCTCAAAGTGAGGATCCACCCTAGTTATGAATACCAGGGGAAGAATGATCCAACCCGAGAGTCCGCCGACCTCGTCGTGAAGGACACAGTGATAGATACTCTGTTGTGCTACTTTGTAAGTGGCGTAGTAGAGACTCTGGATGCTGAGCAGTGTCTAAAACCCTACTGCCCGACGAGGCCAAGGCCGTCGGTAAGCTTCTGATATCTTGTCATCTCGATACTTGCCTGTGGTGAATGCTATGTATCCGAAGTGTATGAGATTGTCTTTGTATGCATTTTTTGCAAGAAAATGCCAGCTTTGTGTCAATTCCCTCCAGCTCATCGACTGGGGGGGTCAATAAAATGGCCGGCTAGCAAATCGGCTAACCAACCCAGCTCTAAGTGAGCTAGGAAGCAACCTATTTAGGACCAGACCAAGCCCAAAAGCACTCCCCACAAGGCACCAGGTAGTCCTAAGATCAGGGACGCTGATGGCATAGCTTCAGCGCCGTCCGCAACTCGAGCTGCCGCGCCAACCACACCACCAACCCAGTCGGCCGCACCGAGTGCGGAGCCTGCTGGTGCTAGCAAGACCCATCTTGGTGCCACGCCTCAAGGCCCAACACCAAGCGGCACACCCTCCCGGAGTAAGCCTTCAGGCTCTCCGCCAACTACCTCCCCCCATGATTCTCAAGGGTGGAGGTGTGAGACTTCCAAGAGGTTTGTGGTTTTTTGTCTTCAAATATCTTGAAGTGGTTTGCAATGTCTTGATTGCTGAATAATTACGCAGGAAGCCAAGTGACGCTGATCCCAAGGGGACAGCGCCACCATCCCCCATCACCGACCCAACCCCGACTGGCGTAGAAGCCTTAATACCACAGCCCGAGCCAAGTGTTGCCCTAGCCCCTGAAGGCGGGGCAATGCACTTGGGCGAACCTCCAACTTCGCCTAGTCGGCCAGCTGCCAAGCCGGTTAGAGAGCTAATCGCCAAACTAGATTAGGGGCCAATGCTTCCAGAAGACCCCAGGCCAGTGACTCCCTCTCCTCCGTCTTCTCCCTCCTCAGGCGAAGACGACCTCCCCAAACTCGAGGCTCCACCTCGCGACTATCCCCAGGTATTCCATTGGACTAACCCGGATGGGAGCGAGGATATCCTAAGGCTGGATGAGGAGGCCACCAAAAAGGAGCAGATCGAGCTGTTCGAGGCCACCATCAAGGCTTCACAGCAGTCCAAGTAAGCAGCCCATCTGATTGTAGCTTGACTTTGTTGTTGGTCATATGATCTTGTCCATTGTCATGTCTGGCAACAATTTGTCTCGTAGAAAGTTGTTGATCGGTCCAAGAAGATGAGCCGGGCACTTGCCAGGCTTACTCCTCAGATCGCTCAATTCACTCAGCTCTAGTCTAAGAAGAATGAGCTGGAGCGAACCATCAAGGAGAGGGAGGCTTGGTTGAAGGACTTAGTCAACAAGCTGCGCGACGAGCTATGGGCGAAGACTAGGACTATCCGGGGTATGTCTTACTGATGCCCAAGTTGCTTCAGATATCCTTTATAGATTACTAATGTCTGGATATGCCTTGTTGTAGCTCATGAGACAGAACTTGACAACCAGCCCTTGGAGATAGAATGCCTGAGAAAAGAACTCAAAGATCTTGAAAAGGCGAAGTCCAAGGTTGATGCTGAGTTTACGAGTAAGTTTCTTGTCTGCTTCTCAACTTCGGCTGACTAAGTGATCTGGTCCCCTCACAGCTTTTCTTTGGATGATAGACTACAAGGTCAACGTGCAGATGCAGTTCAACTCCTTTGGCGAGGATATCAAGGCAATAGAAGACTCACGGGGTGCCATTGTAGACTCCGCAAAGTCTCTATTAGACATCATGCAGCCAGGACAAGCCGGATCTAGCTCAAGCACACCTGTCCAAGTACTGCAACGACGTCAAGATGCTCCGGCTGTCTTGAAGAACTTTGCTACGAAGCATGCCACCCTAGGGATTACCCAGGCTCTCGCAGTGACCAAGTCTCTTTACTCCCGAGTGGATATTGAGGCGGTCAGCGAGGGGTTCTCCGAAGGCAAGACTCCAGAGCAGGCCCTTGAGCTGATCAACCTGGCAAGGCCCACTATGAGAGCAATACTCATGATGAAGTCTTTTGCCTTGACTATAGTTATGATAGCAACAGATTTTGCCTCAATCCACTTTATGAACTTGTCCACCGCGACAAACAAGTATGTGAACCGTCCTGGCGCTTTCTTGAAGGGGCCGACTATGTCAAGTCCATAGACTGCAAAGGGCCAAGATATTGGGATTATCTGCACTCCTGAGCTGGTAAATGTGTTTGCTGAGCAAAAAATTGGCATCCCTTACATGTTCGAATTATGTCTTTGGCATCGGTAACCGCAGTCAGCCAAAAGAAACTTTGTCTATAGGCCTTTTCGACTAACGTCCTTGATGCAGCATGGTTGCCACATATGCCCGAGTGGATCGATTGCAGTATCTGCTTGTCCTCCTCAGGTGTGACGCAGCGCATGAAGACTCTGGATGCACTTCGATGATAAAGGTCTTCTCCAACTACTCCAAAGTTTGACTTGTTCGGCTTCGCTACGGTCTTCCGAGAGCTCGTCTTCCAATAAGAATCGGATGATTGTAGTCCGCCAGTCATGAGAAATAGTGAGCACCTCCTCCTACTAGTCGGGGTCAAGTTTTTTCTTAACTGATGGATCCAGCAATTGCTTAACAAAAACTCCAGTCATGACCACCTCATGCTTGGATCCCATTTGGCTAGCTTATCTGTGGCTTCATTGTATTGGCGCAAAACATGAGTGATTTTTAGCCCATCAAACTTGTTCTCCAACTTCCGCACTTATTGATAGTATGCTGCCATGTTATCATCCAGGCATGTCCAGGCTTTCATGACATGGTTCACCACTAGTTGGGAATCTCAGCGAACCACCAATCTTCGGATACCGAGCGATATGGCAATACAGAGCCCATGGATGAGTGCTTCGTCCTCGGTGACGTTGTGGGGTGCTGGAAAATATATTTGAAGGACGTATTTTAAGTTTTCCTCCTGTTGGTGACATCAGAACGACGCTAGCTCCTGCACCGCTGATCCGTAGAGAGCCGTTAAAGTACATTGTCCAGTACTCTAGCTTGTCCGCAGGTGTAGCCGACTGAACTTCTGTCCACTCAGCCACTAAGTCGGCAAGTCCTTGAGATTTGATTGCTATTTGTGGTTGGAAAATAATGTCAAATGCCATCAACTCGAGTGCCCATTTAGCGATTCTGCCAGTTGCTTTGCGGTTGTGTAGAATATCCCCGAGTAGAAACGAAGTGACAATTGTGACTTGGTGCGATTGAAAATAGTGCACCAGCTTTTGAATAGTGATGAGTAGTCCATAGAGCAGCTTCTGGACTTGAGGGAAGCGCATCTTTGATTCACCTAGAACTTCGCTGACAAAGTACACTGGTCCTTGTACCTTTTGGATATGTCCAGGCTCTTCCCGCTCGACGACCAAAACCATGCTGACTACCTAAGTAGTTGCCACCAGATACAGCATAAGCGGTTCCTGGGGCATTGGTGACACCAACACGAGTGGTGGTGATGTGAGAAATTTTTTGAAGTCATCAAAGGCTTGTTGGCCTTTGGGTGTCCATTGAAATTTGTCAATAGCTTGAAAAAGAGCATGCCCCGTTCGCCAAGTCGGAAAACAAATCTGCTGAGTGCCGCCATGCCGCCGGTCAGCTTCTGTATGTCCTTTTGGCTATTCAGGGGAGCCATGTTCATAATTGCGTTGATCTTCTCTGGATTCGCATCTATGCCATGGTGTGACATGATAAAACCAAGTAGTTTTCTCGAAGATACTCCGAAGACGCACTTTTCCGGGTTCAGTTTCATCTTGAATCTTTGAAGGCTTTGAAAAGTCTCTTCTAAGTCGGTGATGAGGTCATCTTTGAACTTGGTCTTGATTACCACATCATCGACATATGCCTTCACATTGCACCCAAGTTAAGTGTGAGGACACTGCTGGATGGCACGTTGATACGTGTCGATGTTTTACATCGGCAATATGAATATGAGGCTACTCGGTGGATTGCAAAGGAACACAAGGAAATTTTATACTAGTTCAGACCCTTGATGTGAGGTAATACCCTACGTCTAGTTTGGGGTGTATTCCTTTGAGGAATTATGGTGGCGATTCTGATGAACCGTGTCAACCTGCCCTCATAAGGGCGCCTTGCCTCCCCTTATATACTGGGGGACAGGGTTACAACATAGGAGTCCCAACCGGATTACGGCCAAGGGATTTCCTTCTAGAGATACAACATACCTGACTAGGACTGTATATTCCTTATTGTACAAGGCAAAGTCTGCCGGGTCCTATCATATCTCAAATTACAAGGCTAGGCCCATCCTCTATCCGAGTGGCCCATATGCTTGTCATGAGGTACCCGGGGCCCATGGCTTCCACAGTAGCACCCGAGACCTTCATAGTTGAGTTACAGCTGATGCCAAGTGCTCATCCCCCACGGTGAAGTTTGCCCGAGTGCATTGCTCCCGAGTACTCTTTGTCTGAGTGCTTCTTCTTCCGAGTCCTGCTTCATGTCAGCTGGCAGCGAGGCTATGAAGGGCTTCATGTAGATGTATGAATAGTGTGCGCCAAATAGACGCACCTATTAGGTGTAGCCCTCAACTTTGTGCTTAATTGTGAAGACAATTAAACATAAAGTCAAAGATATTTAACCTAAAAGTCTTTCCTGAGTAGTATACTACTGGTATATGAGACTCTTCGGTATCATGTCAACCGAAATATGATTTATAGTCTTGCCGAGTAGCATGCCACTCGTATATGGGACTCTTTAGCTTTATGTCAGCTGGAAAGGGGGTTTATAGTCTTTTCCGAGTGGCGTCCCACTTGGAAGTTAGACTCCTCAGCATCATGTCGGCTGGAAAGAAGGTTTATAGTCTCTTCCGAGTAGTGCACTACTTCGAAAGTTAGACTCTTCAGCGTCATGTTAGCTGGAATAATGTTGCTCATGGCAACTATTGGCCAAGCATGTAGGCCGAGTACTACTTTATGAAAATAGATCCATTACGTGGTCAGGTGTACTTGAGAGATACCTACATCCCCAATGTTGATGAAGACCAGCTTGTGATCCTTATAAGGATATATCCTCAATACCTAGTGGATAAAACAGATACCCAAACGCATGTGTTCAGCAATTAGGCCTTCATGAAGCATATCTATTTACCTCATCGGTTTCTGTTGGTAGCACCTGTACCACGATTTTAACGCAACTAGTGAACAGCCCATATTGAGTGTGCTACTGTAGAAACTCATATCTTGGTGGCCTAGTACCGAATAAGCCGGCCTAAACCGACCCACCCAGCGTAGGCTCTATAAAAGTTGCATCCCTCGCATGTCAGGATGAGTACTTCGGTGTTGGTGACCTCAATCAGCCAAAAGAATCCTTACCCGCGAGCCTTTTCGACTTACATTCTGGATGCAGTATGGTCGCCACGATGCTCGAGTAGGTATATTGCAGAATCTACTTGCCCTCCTTAGGTGTGACGCCACGCATGAGAACTCCGGATGCGCTTCAATGATACAAGTCTTCTCTGACCTGATTTATTCGGCTTCATTGTAATTAAAGAATTGGGGTCTTCCGGTCTTGAACAATAATGGCATCTCCATAGATTCTGGGTTTGATGCTACTCCCGACTGAAAGCTATAGCAATGGCTTATTGCCCTGTTTTTGCCAAATAGGTACCCGAATGCTACGCTAGCGCAGGATTCGGTTGGCGACCCTCTTGGGGCATACCCAATCTGACAAAATTGTAGCTGAATAAGGTACCCGAACCTTGCATTAGCACAAGATTCGGCTGGCGACCCTCATGGGGCGTACCCTATCCAACAAAGTGGTACCTGAGTTCCGACTGGTGCCGGAGGTCGATTATTAACCGAATAAAGTACCCGAACCTCGCATTAGCGTAGGATTCGGCTGGCGACCCTCATGGGGCGTACTTTACCCAACGGAGTTGTGACCGGATGAGGTACCCGAACCTAGCATTAGCGCAAGATTCGGCTGGCAACCCTCATGGGGCGTACCTCACCTAGCCAAGTGGTATCTGAGCTCTGACTAGCGCCAGAGGTCAATTATTAGCCCACATGGGGCGTAGCTGGGGAAGATGACGTCTCGACTAGCGCAAGTGCTCGGTTAGTGGCCCTCATGGAGCGTTCCGAGCGTATCTTGGCAAACTGGTCTAGCCCTCGAGCATAGGAGATAGGCTCGTAGCCCTGAGTTCCTGTCACCCATATCCGGAACTAGCCCTACATTATAAAGATATCGGATAACCAGCATCTGATGATGAAAACAATCACCCGAAGTATTTTACAATATATGTAAATACGTGTTCTTCCTCTTTTTGATATTAATTTCCCTGAGCAGTTGACCCCTTACGTTTAAGCACTCTGCCCGACTAGTCATCGCCCCCTAGCGTCGGGAGTTGGCTCATGACTCTTTCCCAAACACGCGTTTTGGGTGACTTGAGTTCGTCTTTCATGGAGCAAAGTTTCACGGATCGGAATTTATGCTACTCGAGTACTTTTGCAATCATTTAAGAGCAAAAACAAAAAAAAAGTACAGCACAACTTGTACACCTATTAGGTGTAAGTGGCTACGGCATTGGCGAGGCCAAGTGAAGAAATCAGGAAGCGACTTAGCTATTTAGTATTTGGGAGTAGGGATGCCATCCTTGAAGTTGAGCTTGCGAGCCCCCGAACATGTCACTTGTTGTTCTGATGATCTCCAGTTGTTGAAGGTCAAAAACGGTTGTGACCGACTACCACAATGAAGCCGTCCGACTTGTGTTTGCGATTCCCAGCTTTAGTCAGGACCGCTTTGTTGGTATCCTTCCGCTTCTTCTGTCAGGATGCCTTTTTGTCATCGATAGCCTCAGCAACGGTGTGGACTGAGTCGGCGTATTTGTTCACAATGTCGAATAGAGTCTTGACAGAGTTGGGAGGCTTTCGAGTGAATTTATCGATGAATGAGGTGTCTTTGGCTCCTTTTCGAAAGGCGGCGATGACGACCTCATCCTTGATTTTCGGGATTAAATTTTTCTTCTCAGAGAACCTCTTGATGAAGTCACGAAGAGACTCATTCTTCCTTTGATGCAACTGATACAGGTCGTACTCGGACGATGGCCTCTTGCATGTTCCCTGGAAGTTAGTGATGAAACGTTCCCGGAGTTCTCCCCAAGAGTCGATTGATTGCTTTGGGAGTCCTGTTAGCCATGTCCTCACCGAGTCGGCTAGAGCGACTAGGAGGTAGTTAGCCATGGCTTTGTGATCTTCTCCAGCTGCTCGGATTGCCACAGAGTGTAGACCGTGAGCCAGGACTCAGGATTGGTCTTCCCGTCATATTTTTCAATTCCTGTAGGCTTGAAACCCGACGGCCAGTCGACCTGTTATAGCTCCTGGGTGAAGGCTGGTACGCCTTCATCTTCATGAGGGCTCTAACTCCGAATACGGCGGCGAAACCACTCGTGGTGGAGGCCGAAGAACTTGTTCTCGTCTTCCCATCGACATTGCTCATCTTCTTCTCGTTCATGGCACTGAGCGTTGATGTCCTACCGAAGGTCACGCCGTGGTTGGCCTCGAAGCCACCAGTTGTTGTTGGGGTTGCCGAGTGACATTTGGCGTGACTCCGTGTGCAGCCGACTAGAGCCGACCGCTCGGCGTCACTTTGAGGTGGATGAGACTGCCGTTGGGGAAGCCGACCAACTGGTCGGTATGAGGGTATCGCCCAACTGTTGGTGCTGCTGACATGCAGCAGCGGTAAGCATGGCTTTTATCCTTGCGATCATCGGAGTGGCCTGGTGATTAGGCCCGAACTGGAGTGTATCCAGTAGAGTTGCAACGGCCACGATGTTCTGTTGAGGAGTAACGAAGACGTCGTGGTCGCGGACTCGGGTTTGGAGGATTTGTTGCTGAGCGGTTCGCCCAGCCCTGCGTAGATCATCGTTGCGGGCGTGCAGGCATCTTGCTTCTTACTCCTGTGGTTCTCCCAGTCGGCAGGCCTCCTCCTCTTATTGCTTGTGTAGTCAGCGTGATTCCTGAGTAGGAGTAGAGCCTTTGGATGCCATGAAGATTTCTCACGGCGGGGAGAAGCTTGCCGAACTGTTGTCCGACTTAGAGTCGGAGTCCGACTGAGAGTCGAACTCGGAAAAGTTGATGGGGATGATTATAACTCTGACCTCCCTAGATCCGATCTCGAGCGGCTCTGGGCCGTATCCGAGTCGAACACCAGGGGATCATGTTTGCCATGTCGAATGTTGTTTGAAGGTATCCGCGGCGTTGCCGAGTTCGAACGGGAGATTGATAATCTCCTCCTTCCTTAGCCCGATCTTGGCCGGCTCAAGACCGAGTCCGAGTCTAACACTAAAAGGAAGAGTTGTCCCAAGACCCAGGCAAGTGGAAGATTGCCGCAGCAAGTCGATGATGGTCGCTGCAGCATCGTGTGGACCAACTGGCGCGGAGTCGGCTGATTCCTCGGCCGGTTGGATCAGGTCTGTGTCGGCCAAGGTGAGATTGCCGAACATGTCTGTGACGAAGTCGAGGCTTCCGAATGAGATTGTATCCCCGGGGGAGAATTTGCCACCGTCGACTCCGTTGCTGGATCCATCGAGCTTGTAGATGTAGATCTCGCCGAAGCCCCTACCTGGTGCGCCAACTGTCAATGTTTTACACCGGCAATATGAATATAGGGCTACTCGGCGGATGGAAACTCAGTGGATTGCAAAGGAACACAGGAAAATTTTATACTGGTTCAGGCCCTCGATGTGAGGTAATACCCTACGTCTAGTTTGGGGTGTATTCCTTTGAGGAATTATGGTGGCGATTCTGATGAACCGTGTCAACCTGCCCTCATAGGGCGCCCTGCCTCCCCTTATATACTGGGGGACAGGGTTACAACGTAGGAGTCCCAACAGGATTACGGCCAAGGGATTTCCTTCTAGAGATACAACATGCCTGACTAGGACTGTATATTCCTTATTGTACAAGGCAAAGTCTGTCGGGTCCTTTCATATCTCTAATTACAAGGCTAGGCCCATCCTCTATCCGAGTGACCCATATGCTTTTCATGAGGTACCCGGGGCCCATGGCTTCCACAATACGTTGCACTAGCGTTTTTCAACCCGAACGGCATAGTGATGTAACAATATGCTCCAAACGGCGTGATAAAAAAATTCTTCAGGTAGTCCTCCTCCTTAAGGCTTATCTGATGGTATCCCAAGTAGCAGTCGAGAAAGCTGAGTAGTTCGCATCCCGCAGTTGAATCGACCACCTAATCTATCCTAGGTTTAAGTTGGTGTAGTCGACGCACATGCGTCATTTACCGTTCTTCTTCTGAACCAAGACTGGGTTTGCCAGCCAATCCGGGTGGTAGACCTCTCTGATGAACCGGCAACCAAGAGCTTAGTTATGTCCTCGTGGATAGCATCTTTGTAGTCTTGTGCAAATCGTCATAGTCGTTGTTTGACAGGTTTGGCGCCTGGCTTGACATTGAGGGAATGCTCGATCACCTCCAAGGCATGTCAGAAGGCTTCCAAGCAAAAATATCCCTGTTCGCCTGAAGGAAGGTGACGAGCTCGTCTTCCTATTTGGGGTCGAGTCTGGTCCCAACAAGCGCAGTCTTGGTGGGGTCGAAAGGGTCCAGGGAGATCTTCTTGGTTTCTTACTCCACTGAAATTCCTAACTTGGTGTCGATGCTTTGCACTAGCAATAAAACTATAGGGCTACTCGGCGAAGGTGAATTCGGTGGATTGCAGAGGAACACAGAAGATTTATACTGGTTCAGGCCCTCAATGTGAGGTAATACCCTACGTCCAGTTGAGGTGTTATTCCTCTGAGATGTTTGATGATCGATGATCTTGTCTCTTACCCTGAGGGGCGCCCCGCCTCCCTTTATATACTAGGGGACAGGGGTATATGATAAGGATCCCAGCCGGATACGGCCAAGGGATTTCTTTCTTAGAGATAGAGTCCTATCCGACTAAGACTATGTTTCCTCGTTATATAAGGCAAAGCCTGCCGGGTGCTATCTTATCTCTAATTACATGGTTCGGCCCATCCTCTATCCGAGTGGCCCATATACTGGTAATGAGGTACCCGGGGCCCATGGCCTCCACAGTAGCCCCTGAGACCTTCATAGTTGAGTCACAGCTGATGCCGAGTGCTCATCCTCCACGGTGAAGATTGCCCGAGTGCAGTGCTCCCGAGTACTCTTTGTCCGAGTAAGTCTTCTTCCGAGTCCTGCTTCATGTCAGCTGGCAGCGAGGCTATGAAGGGCTTCATATAGATATATGAATAGTGTGCGTCGAATAGGCGCACCTATTAGGTGTAGCCCCCGACTTTGTGCTTAATTATGAAGACAATTAAACATAAAGTCAAAGATCTTTAACCTGGAAGTCTTTCCTAAGTAGATTAATACTGGTATATGAGACTCTTCGGTATCATGTCAACCGGAATAAACTTTATAGTCTTGCCGAGTAGGAGACCACTCGTATGTAGGACTCTTCGACTTCATGTCAGTCGGAATATGTGTTTATAGTCTTGCCGAGTAGGATGCTACTCGTATATAGGACTCTTCAGCGTCATGTCAGCTGTAAAAGGGGGTTTATAGTCATTTTCGAGTGGCGTCCCACTCAAAAGTTAGACTCCTCCGCATCATGTTAGCGGGAAAAGATATTTATAGTCTCTCCCGAGTAGTGCACTACTCAAAAGTTAGACTCTTCCGCATCATGTCAGCGGGTAAAATATTGCTCATGGCAACTGAGGGCCACACATGTAGGCCAAGTACCACTTTATGAAAATAAATCCATGGCGTGGTTAGGTGTACCCGAGAAAGATACCTCATCGGCTCCTGTTGGTAGCACCAACGCTATAATTTCAACTCAGCCTGCAGGCGGCCCACATGGAGCATGCTACTGTAGGAACTCATATCTTGGTGGCCCAATGTTGACTGTGTAGGCCCAAGCCCATCTAGTCGGCATCGGCTCTATAAAAATAGGGAGAGAGAAAAAGATTCCTTCATCTCCCCCAAATCAGCCAATCGCTTCGTCTTCCACCTTCGCGCCCAACTTTTCGCTTCCCGCCCGGCTAGGCTTAGCTGCTGCTATTCCCCACCCGAACTCGGGCGATTCCAATCCTCTTCATTTGTTCCAAGCCCCCGATTTGCTTTTCCCCAAATCTCACCGCCTCTAGTCATGCCGAAAGCTTCGGACCTTGCGGGTGCGCCGGGGAGTTCTTGGCCGATTTCAGATTGCGGCTCGGTGAAGCTGAAGCGGCTGGAGAGCGAACTGAAGTTGCCCAGCCAAGAGGTGATTCACTGGCGGTCGGCTAGGGATGAGTCGATCCCAAATCCCCGACCTGGCGAAACGGTGATTTTCGCCTCTTTTTTCAATCGAGGCTTGTGCCTTCCGTCTTCTGATTTCTTCCGCCACGTTCTTGACTTCTATAAGCTAGAGTTGGTGCATTTGAATCCCAACTCGATTCTTCAGATCTCCATCTTTGTCACTCTATGCGAGTGCTATTTGGGTGTGGAACTCCATTTCAACTTCTTTAGGCATTTGTTCCACATTAAACCCCAGCCGTCCAAAAATAACATCAGCGTAATTGGGGGGGCTGGTCTTCAGTTGAGGAGTGATAGGAAAAAGTCATATCTTGATCTTCCCTTGAAATCCTCCTTGAAGGACTGGCACAAGGAGTGGTTCTATTGCGCAGATCTGGCTCCCTCCTTGCGGCCATTCACCGGCTCGCCGCCGGTAGTTTTACCGAATTGGTCGGCAAACCCGACCTATGAGGAAATGGGTCAAGTGCATCAACTGCTGACAAAGCTGGATAACTGCAAGAAGGCCGGCCTGACTGGACCCTGGGTGGCCAGGCGGTTCCTGACTCGGCGCTTCCAGCCCCTGAAGCTGAGGAGCGCGTTTGGCTGGGATTACCAGGGAAGACATGACCCTGACCGGGTCAGCCAGGAGTCGGCCAATGAGCAGAAGGTGACGGAGACCCTATTCGGATACTTCTCCGGCGGGGTAATTGAAACCGAAGACAAGAAGAGATGCATTGCATCTTACAGGCGCAGCTGGCCCCGCTCCGAGGTAACATCCGTCTTTCCTTTGTACCGCATGCCTGTGGACTTGGATGTCTGATCCCCGGGCAATATATGATGTGTCTTGTTGAATTTCTTGTAGTGGTGCATGGAGTTTGATGAAGACTCCCGCCCATTGTCGGCCGTTGCATCAAAGAAGAGGCCGAGGAGCCCCGCCGCCGCCCAGCCTGACTCCAAGAGAGCCGGGAAAAAGCCGATCCTGTATCGGGGCGAGGGGGCCATGACGCCGCGTGCCGTGGCAGGAAGCCTGAAGATAAAGGACACTGTCGCCGCGGCGCCCAAGCGATCAAGCCCAAGGTTAAGACTTGTGGGTTTGAGCCCAACATTGTCGGGCCCGGCAGCCGCGCCGTCGAGGGACCAGCCGGAGCAGACGCCGCCGAGGACGGAGACGCCCAAGCCAGCCACACCGGAATCGGGGCCGACTCGGGCCGATGCACCGCCGCCGGTTGTAATGCCGACCGGGCCGACCACCAGAGCTAGCACTCCGACGGGACCCGGGTCGCCCGGCAGGAAGCTGAAGTTCTCCAAGAGGTGCGCTGCTCCGGATCTTCTGAAATTCTTGCGTGCTGGAGTAGTGTCTTGATGTCATGTTTCATTGTGTAGGAAGCGGGCTGATATCGATCTCAAGGAGACCGATCCAACCGCTCCCCTTGAAGGTCCTACCCTAGCCCAGCCGGCGCCCGCGAACGCACCTGCTGAGCCGGTGGCCAGCCCGGTCACGGAGACCGAGGTGGTCCCGACTGCAGGGTCACCACCGCCACCCGACCAAGAGGCAGTCGCCGAGGTTGTTGTGGTTGAGGCCCCAGCCCCTAAAGCGTCGCCTATTGCGGAGGCCGTCGCCGGAGCCCCCGAGCCGGTCGGAGCCCCGAAGCCGGTCCCCGAGGCCACGGGGGACGGTGGTGTGGAGGCCAGGACCCCATCGCCGTTGTGGTCGTCGTCGTCGCCGTCGCTAGAGATCCCAAACCTGCCTCGAATTGAAGCTCCTCCGCGTGTGATGCCCCGGACGTTTACATGGACGGCACCTGACGGGACCGTGAAGAGCTTCAGGCTTGATGAAGTCATCGCGAGGAGGGAACGCGAAAGCTTGCTTCGCGCCGCTATTAGCGGGTCCAAGGGAGTTGGGGTATGATTCTTGTGGTAGAGTCTTGGCGATCTTCTCGTTTTGACGTCTGACTCCATCCTTGATTTGTCCTTCACCCTGAGCAGAAACTCGTCAACCGTAACGAGGCGATGACGGAGATCCTGGTCGAGATGGCTCCCCACCTCGCAGAATTAGAGCAGCTCCGGGCGTTGAAGGCCGAGATGGAGGAGCGTCATGCGGGGAGGGAAGCCTGGCAGAAAAATGGCGCCGACTAGCTCAGGGAGAAGACTTGGGCCCAAGCCGGAAAGATCAAAGGTAAACTCCCCGAATGCATCTTCCCGACTGGACCGTCGACGTATTCATCCAGCTGCGTTGTTCCCGACTGCCCAATTATGTCATGACTGCACGGTTGAGCTCTTGGCTAATCTGTCGTGCAGCCCTCGAAGCGAAGTTGAAGACCCGAACAGAGAGGGAATCGCAGCTAAAGGAGGCCGAAGAAGCCAGGGCCGAGCTTAAGAAGGTCAAGGCCGACCTGACGAAGGCCAACACCGAGCTTGACCGGGAGAAGGCCGAGTTGAAAGAGGCCGTTGTCAAGCTCGGTAATGGCCCAATTAGGATATGGCCCATGAGTGCGGTGTGCACATGATTAGTACCACCTTGCTAGTTGAGCAAGAGTTGAACCAACTTATAAGGCCTTGTCCCTCCAACCATAGTACTTCCAGGTTAACCCTTTTACACGAAGCGAGGACGAAAGTGTAAGTGGGGTGCTATGTGTAAGTGGGCCCGTCCGTCGGTTGGGCTGGGCTGTGCGGTTCTGGAGGGCAGGGTGTTACAAATGGTATCAGAGCCGACCCTCGCGGTTGCGCGTACGGGTCAGTGTGCGGGCATATGGCGCATGGCGCATGTGGGCTCGGTGTGAGGCACATGGCATGGCATATGGCGCCGGCACTGGACGTACGGACGTGCGCTAAGAGGGGGCGCGTTCCTGGACATTTGCCTATATGCCTGTGTGGCTATGCGGGTAAGTTGGACTGGCGGGGACGCCAGGTCCTTTGAGGGGGGGTGTGTGTGACATCCTGGCCCAATTAGGATATGGCCCATGAGTGCGGTGTGCACATGATTAGTACCACCTTGCTAGTTGAGCAAGAGTTGAACCAACTTATAAGGCCTTGTCCCTCCAACCATAGTACTTCCGGGTTAACCCTTTTACACGAAGCGAGGACGAAAGTGTAAGTGGGGTGCTATGTGTAAGTGGGCCCGTCCGTCGGTTGGGCTGGGCTGTGCGGTTCTGGAGGGCAGGGTGTTACACCGGGTGGGAGGCTGACTACGAAAGTAAGTCCTCAACCTGACCGTGATCTTAGCCAATTCATTAGTCGTTCCATCTGTAGCTGAGTCTGACAAGTTTACTTGCTGGCGAGCCTGGGCAGACATGAGAGCCAATGTCCAGGTCCAGTATCGGTTTTACATAGAGGAGATAAGAGTGATTAGGGAGTCACGGGAGGCCCTTGTCGGGACCGTGAAAGGGCTCCTTGACCTCATAGATCCCAGCCCTATGGGAACTAGTTGCAGCAGGATCCCCCAGATAGAGGCGCGTCTTGAGGATGCACCGAGTGCCTTGAAAAAGTACTCGGATGAGCATGTTGTTGCCGGCGTGGCCCAGACACTGGCGATGACCAAGTCCATCTACCCGAGGGCAGATATTGAAGCCATCGGGGAGGGGTTTGCCGAGGAGACGACGCCGGAGGAGGCCCTGGAGCTAATTGCCCGGGCGAAGCTGACTGCTGAAATAATTACCCAAGACTTGGGTCTGTAAGGGCAACATGTTATGTAGTCAGTATGTACAGACTTTTGTGTAGAAACATGTGTAAATATATGTGCGACGCCACCAAGCTTATGTACTCAGTCGTCATTACCTTTACTCGACCGTGCGGTCCGTGCCGAGTTATTCTGTTAGAACATAATAAAATTGTTCAAAGTAAGAAGCTGGACTCGGGCGAACGAGACAGTTGTAGTAAAGCTTCGTGACAGAGTAGGATGAGCTCGTATATTACTGACAACACATATATACATGCAGCCCCCGACTCACTACTCAGTTGATACAAGCGGCGTAGTGAGTCAGAGAAACTGTACACATGAAAAAGTATAAAACTCAGGTATAGAAAGGACATAGCTGTTCTATGTTCCATGAGTTGTTGATGAGAACGCCGTCTTCAGTCTTCAGTCGGTAGGCGCCTGGCCGCGTGACCTCGGCTATAATGAACAGCCCTTCCCAGATTGGGGATAATTTATGCCTGTCTTTGGTGGTTTGTATTTTCCTCAGAATGAGATCCCTGACCAAAAAGGCGCGGCCACGGACATTGCGATTGTGGTAGCGACGTAGGCCTTGAAGATACCTTGCCGACTAGATTGTTGCGGTGTCTCTTGCTTCTTCCAACTGATCTAACTCGATCAGTTGGGTATTGTTTGAGTCATCTTCTGAGTAAGCCCGGGCTCGCGGAGAGCCGAACTGTATCTCTGTCGGTAGCATAGCCTCGGCACCGTAGACCAGGAAGAAAGGGGATTGCCCTGTTGCCCGACTAACCGTGGTTCTGAGAAACCAGAGGACGGATGGGAGTTCTTGTACCCATCGGCCCGGATATGGTTGTAGTCGGTCAAATATTCTAGCCTTGATGCCATGTAAGACCATGCCGATGGCTCGTTCGACCTGCCCGTTGCTCCGCTGGTGTGCCACAGATGCGTAGCAGATCTTGATGCCAAAATCTTCGCAGAAGTCTTGGAATACGCCGCCCGTGAACTGAGTACCGTTATCGGTGATGATGCGGTTAGGGACCCTGAACCGGTATAGTATACGCATGATGAAGTCCTTTGCTCGTGCCGCTGTAATTGTTGCAACGGGTTTAGCCTCAATCCACTTGGTGAATTTATCCACCGCGATAAATAAATGTGTAAACCCTCCTGGCGCTTTCTTGAAAGGCCCGACCATGTCGAGCCCCCATACTGCGAATGGCCAGGAAATAGGGATAGTTTGGAGTTCCTGGGCTGGGAGATTTGTTTGTCTTGCGTAGAACTGGCAACCCTCGCACTTGCGAACGATGTCCTTAGCGTCTATTACTGCTGTGGGCCAGAAAAATCCCTGCCAGTAAGCCTTTTCGACTAACGTCCTGGATGCGGCATGGTTGCCACATATGCCCGAGTGAATCGAATGCAGAATCTGCTTGCCCTCCTCGGTGGTGACGCAGCGCATGAGGATACCGGATGTGCCCCTTCGGTACAGGTCTTCTCCGACTAGTAGGAAGCTTTTGCTTCGACGCTTGATCTGCTCGGCTTGACTGCGATCTTCTGGGAGTTCATCGTCCAGGAGAAATTTGACAACAGGAGTCCTCCAGTCTTGACATATGTGCAGCACCTCGTCTGTGGCCAGGGTAGGTTCGCCTCCCAACTGCTCCGGCGCCGGTTTCTTCTTGACTGATGGCTCCATAAGTTGCTCGACAAAGATTCCAGTCGGAACTGCCTCTCGCTTGGATCCCATGTTTGCCAGCTTGTCTGCTGCGTCATTGCATTGACGCAGGACGTGTGATTTCCAGCCCGTCGAACTTGTTTTCCAGCTTGCGGACCTCCTGACAGTATACCGCCATGGTATCGTCAAGACAAGTCCAGTCTTTCATGACTTGGTTTACCACGAGTTGAGAATCTCCGCGCACAACCAGTCGACGTATGCCGAGTGATATAGCGATGCGGAGCCTGTGAACAAGTGCCTCATACTCGGCGATGTTGTGGGAAGCCGGGAAGTAAATTTGTAGAACGTACTTCAGTTTTTCGCCAGTGGGAGACGTCAATATGACTCCGGCCCCGGCGCCACCGATCCATAGAGAACCATCGAAGTACATTGTCCAGTACTCTAGCTTTGCTGTTGGTGTTGGGAGTTGAACTTCTGTCCATTCGGCCACGAAGTCGGCTAGAGCTTGAGATTTAATTGCTGTCCATGGCTGAAAGGTGATGTCGAATGCCATCAACTCGAGTGCCCATTTAGCGATTCGGCCGGTGGCCTTGCGGTTATGAAGGACATCCCCGAGTGGAAACGCTGTGAGCACCATGACTTGATGTGCTTGAAAATAATGCACCAGCTTTCGGACTGTGATGAGTAGGCCATATAGCAGCTTCTGGACCTGCGGATATCTCGTTTTGGAGTCGGCAAGGACCTCGCTGACAAAGTAGACTGGCTGTTGTATTTTTTGAACATGACCCTGTTCGAATCGCTCGACCGCCAACACCGTGCTGACTACCTGGGTAGTTGCCGCCAGATATAGCATTAGCGGTTCCTGGGGCAGAGGTGACGCCAACACGGGGGGTGATGTGAGGAATTGTTTGAAATCTTCGAAGGCTTGCTGGGCTTCCGGAGTCCATTGGAAATTGTCTGCCTTTTTGAGTAGCTTGAAGAAGGGCATACCTCGTTCGCCCAGTCGGGAAATAAACTGGCTGAGTGCCGCCATGCAGCCTGTCAGCTTCTGGACGTCTTTGAGGTTAGTCAGGGGTGCCATGTTCCTGATGGCGTTGACTTTCTCCGGGTTGGGCTCGATGCCGCGATGCGAGACGATGAAGCCGAGTAACTTTCCGGATGGCACACCGAAGGCGCATTTTTCTAGGTTCAACTTCATCTTGAATCTTCGAAGGTTCTGGAAGGTTTCTTCCAAGTCAGCGATGAGGTCTTCTTTGGACTTGGTCTTGATCACCACGTCGTCGACGTAGGCTTCCACGTTGCGCCCGATCTGGGTGTGCAGACACCGCTGAATGGCCCGTTGATAGGTTGCTCTAGCATTCTTCAGACCGAACGGCATTGTGATGTAGCAGTATGCTCCAAACGGCGTGATGAAAGATGTCTTTAAGCAGTCTTCCTCCCTCAGGCTAATTTGATGGTATCCCGAGTAACAGTCGAGAAAGCTGAGTAGGTCGCACCCTGCCGTGGAATCAACCACCTGATCTATCCTGGGAAGACCAAATGGGTCCTTGGGGCACGCCTTGTTGAGATCGGTGTAGTCGACGCACATGCGCCATTTACCATTTTTCTTCCAGACCAGGACTGGGTTTGCTAGCCAATCCGAGTGATAGACCTCCTTGATGAACCCGGCTGCGAGGAGCTTGGTGATCTCCTCCCGAATAGCATCCTTGCGGTCTTGAGCGAAGCGCCGCAGCCATTGCTTGACTGGCTTGGCGTCTGTCTTCACGTTTAGGGCGTGCTCGATCACCTCCCTTGGTACGCCCAGCATGTCGGACGGTTTCCACGCGAAGATATCGCGTCTTCCTATTTGGGGTCGAGTCCGGTCCCGACTAGAGCAGTCTTGGAGGGGTCGGAAGGGTCCAGGGGGATCTTCTTCGTGTCAGAGTCCACTGAAATTCCCGACTTCGCTGCTTTTTTCGCCGGAACTTGATCCTGCTTGACTTCAATTGTGATGGCTTGCTGAATGCTATCGTGCCCGACTGCCACCTCTTGTGATTGAGCCAGTTCCCAGCTCTCCTTGTCGCAGGTGAAGGCTTGTTTGATGTTGCTGCAGAGGGAGAGGACTCCTGCTGGCCCAGGCATCTTCAGCACCATGTATGTATAGTGCGGTATCGCCATGAATTTGGTGAGTGCCGGTCGTCTGAGTATCGCATGGTACGCGGTCTCGAAGTCAGCCACCTCGAAACAGATGTTTTCCATGCGGAAGTTATCCCACGTGCCGAAGGTTACCGGCAAGGTTATCTGCCCGAGTGGAGTTGATGACAAGCCAGGAATTATCCCATGGAAGGGCGCAGTGCTCGGCCGTAGTTCTGAACGAGGAATTTTTATCTCGTCCAAAGTCTTGGCGAACAGGATATTGAGCGCGCTACCTCCATCGATGAGGGTTTTCTTCAGCCTGATGTTTCTGACGACCGGGTCCAAGACGAGTGGATAGCATCCCGGGTGAGAAACCCGATCTGGGTGATCTGCGCGATTGAAGGTAATGGCCATCTCTGACCAACACAGGTACTGGGGGGTGTCCGCCGTAGAGACCATGTGGATGTCGCGTGCTGAAAGCTTCTGTTTACGCTTGGACTTGTACGCAAGCGGCCCCCCGAAGATGTGATTGAGCTCGGCTTGAGGATCTTGGAAATCATCAGCCGGACCCGAGTCTGGCTTGTCTTTGTCCTTGTCGGCGCCAGACGATGAAGTCTGCTCGGAGGCGAACTTCTTGAGCATGTAGCAATCTTTGGCCGCGTGCTTGCCCTTGGGGTGAAAGGGGCATGGCCCGCTCATGACTTTCTGGTAGTCATTGTTCCGCTAGGGCCGCGACCGACTGCGCTCCATGTTGGCTACCTTGTTGTCCAACTTTCGCTTGCAGCTGCCAGACTTACTTTGAGACGGCTCGTTGTCGGCTTTCGCCTTCTGGTCTTTCTGTCGGGGCTCCTTCTTCTCGTCGAGGGCCTCAGCGACCGCTTCGGCCAAGTCGGCGTATTTGTTGGCCATGTCGAAGAGAGCCCGAACTATGGATGGTGGCTTCCGAGTGAACTTTGCAATAAGCGGGGCGTCTTTTACCCCCTTGCAAAAGGCGGCGATGACGGCCTCGTCTTTGACAGTTGGAATTTGGTTGCGCTTCTCGGAGAACCTTTTGATGAATTCGCGCAGAGACTCGTTTTTCTTCTAGTGCAGTTGATAAAGATCGTGCTCCGAAGCCAATCTCTTGTAGGTCCCCTGGAAATTAGCGATGAACCGCTCCCTGAGTTGTCCCCAGGAACCGATCGACCGCCTCGGGAGGCCTGTCAGCCATGTCCTCGCAGAGTCGGCTAGCGCGACTAGGAGGTAGTTAGCCATGACTTTGTTGTCGCCCCCAGCGGCGCGAACTGCTAGGGTATAAACGGTGAGCCAGGACTCAGGATTTGTCTTGCCGTCGTACTTCTCAATCCCGGTGGGCTTAAAGCCAGTCGGCCAATAGACGTCCTGTAGCTCCCGAGTGAAAGCTGGGATGCCTTCGTCGTCGTGAGGGCTTCGACTCCGATCTTGGCGGTGCAGCCGCTCGTGGTGGAGACCGAAGCATTCGTTTTCGTCCTCCAGTCGGCGGCGTTCATCTTCTTCGCATTCTTCTCGTCGAGCGTTTATGGTGTGGCGGAGGTCGCAGTGCGGTCGTACTCGGAGGTCTTGATTGGGTCGGCGGTCATACTGGCGACGCCGCCGGTTGTCATTGTTGGTATTGCCGAGCGTTGTTTGCCGGGACTCTTCGCGATGCCGACTGGAGCCGGCCGCCCAGCGTCGCGTTGACGCAGATGAACCTGTTGCCGGAGAACCGTACAGGTTGGTCAGTATAACTGTGTCTCCCGACTGTTGTTGCTGACAGGCAGCAACTGTGATCATCGCCTTGATCTTGGCGATAGTCGGGGTGGCCTGGTGATCAAGCCCGAGCTGGAGTGTATCCAGCAGGGTTGCGACGGCCACAACGTTCTGTTGTGGTGTGATGAAGACGTCGTGGTCGCCGATTTTGGTTTGGAGGATCTGCTGCTGAGCAACTCACCCCGCCTGGCATAGCCCGTCATTGCGGGCCTCGCGGTTGGCCTCCTATTGTTGTAGTCGGCGCGCCTCCTCCTGTTGCTCCTCTTGTAGTCGGCGTACCTCGGAAGGTGGTGTTGAAGCCATGAAGATCTCGCGGGAGAGGAGGAAGCTTGCCGAACTAGAGTCCGAACTGGCGCTCGAACCGCTGTCCGACTTGGTGTCGGACTCCGAATAGTTTATCGGAGTAAGAACGACTCCGACCTCTCTAGATCCAATCTGAAACGGCGCTTGGCCGTGTCCAAACTGAATTGCTGGAGGTCGGGTCTGCTGCGCGGGATGTAGCTGCGCAACGTCGCCGGAGCTGTGAGGGAGATTGACGATCTCTCCTCTTCTCGGCCCAACCCGAGCTGGCTCAAGGCCTAGCGCAAGTCGGACGCCGAAGGAGAGGGTTGTCCCGATGCTCGGCGATGTGAAGGACTGCCGCAGTAAGTCGTTAAAGGAGATGGCGGTGTCCTATGGGCCGACTGGTGCAATGTCGGCTAGTTCCTCAGCTGGCAAGATTGGATCTGCCTCAGCCAAGGTGAGATTGCCGAGTTGATCGGCAATGAAATCTAAGCTCCCAAGGTTATTGCGTCTCTAGGGGAGAACTTGTTGCTGTTGACTCCGTTGATTGAATCCATCGAATCTATTGACGAGGAATTCGCCGGAGCCCCTACCTAGCGCGCCAACTATCGATGCTTTGCACCGGCAATAAAACTATAGGGCTACTCGACGAAGGGGAATTCAGTGGATTGCAGAGGAACACAGAAGATTTATACTGGTTCAGGCCCTCGATGCGAGGTAATACCCTACGTCCAGTTGAGGTGTTATTCCTTTGAGATGTTTGATGATCAATGATCTTGTCTCTTGCCCTGAGGGGCGCTCCGCCTCCCTTTATATACTAGGGGACAGGGGTATATGATAAGGATCCCAGCCGGATATGGCCAAGGGATTTCCTTCTTAGAGATAGAGTCCTATCTGACTAAGACTATGTTTCCTCGTTATACAAGTCAAAGCCTGCCGGGTGCTATCTTATCTCTAATTACATGGTTCGGCCCATCCTCTATCCGAGTGGCCCATATACTGGTAATGAGGTACCCGGGGCCTATGGCCTCCACACTTGGCCACCTTTTTTGCTAGGACTTCGTCGTCCTACTTCGAAGTTGTTGCTGCTAGCCGGATGTTACTCCGTCTGACTGCAGCGTCTTGTGACTATGCCAACTCGCAGCTCTCCTTGTCGCAGGTGAAGGCTTGCTTGACGTCACTGTATAGAGAGAGTACTCCTACTAGGCCAGGCATCTTGAGCATCATGTATGTGTAGTGGGGTACTACCATAAATTTGGCAAGTGTCGATCTTCCCAGTATGGCGTGGTAACCTGTCTCGAAGTCGGCAACCTCGAAGCAGATATTCTCGGCACGAAAATTCTCCCACATGCCAAAGGTGACCGGCAAAGTAATCTGGCCGAGTGGAGTTGAAGAGAGGCCGGGGATTACCCCATGGAAAGGAGCTATGCTGGGCCGTAACTCGGATTGAGATATTTTCATCTCACCGAGTGTCTTGGCAAAAAGGATGTTGAGTGAGATTCCTCCGTCGATGAGAACCTTCTTCAACTTGATGTTTCTGATGACTTGGTCCAAGACAAGTGGATATCGCCCTAGGTGTGCCACTTGGTCTAGGTGATCCGTGCGGTCAAACATAATTGCCACTTCGGACCAGCGTAGATACTGGGGGGCATCAGTAGAGACCGAGTTCACTTCTCGAGTGGCTACCTTCTGTTTGCGCTTGGACTCATATGCTGACGGCCCTCTGAATATGTGGTTGAGCTCAGCCTTGGGATCTTGGTAGTTGCTAGCTAGGCCTAAGTCTGGCTTGTTTTTGTCTTTTGGTTCACTAGACGCAGATATTTGCTCGGAGGCAAACTTCTTGAGCATGAAACAGTTTTTTGCCGCGTGTTTCCCCTTTGGGTGGAAAGGGCATGGCCTGTTCATGACTTTATGGTAGTCTTCCGCCTTGGGGGGTCACAGTCAGGTGCGGTCGATGGTGGCCATGATGTCTTTTGACTTGCACTTGCGGTTGTAGCCTTGGATGGGGTAGTGTCGTTAGTGTCCCATCGCTCCTTCTGTCCTGGCTCTTTCTAATCGTCGAGTTCTTCGGCGACTGCATCGACTGAGTCAGCATACTTGTTGGCCATGTCAAAGAGAGCTTTGACAGATGCAAGCAGCTTCCAAGTGAATTTGGCAATGAACGGGTGTCTCTAACTCCCTTGCAGAAGGCAGCAATGACTACCTCATCCTTGATCTTGAGGATTGAGTTCCTTTTCATGCAAAAGCGCTTGATGAAGTCCCTTAGAGACTCGCTCTTCTTCTAGTGGCACTGGTATAAGTCGTATTCGGACGCTAGTCTCTGGTACGTTCCCTAAAAGTTGGTCACGAACTGCTTGCAGAGTTCTTCCAGGAGCCAATAGACCCTCTGGGAAGCCCCATTAACCACATCCGTGCCGAGTCAGCCAAGGCGACTGGAAGATAATTTGCCATAGCTTTATGGTCGCCTCGAGCTGCTCGAATTGCCAAAGTGTACATGGTGAGCCAGGACTCGGCATTAGTCTTGCCGTCGTACTTCTCTATGCTAGTGGGTTTGAAGCCCATGGACCAGTCAACTTGCTGTAGTTCGTGCAAGAAGGCGGGGACTCCTTCGTCCGAGTGAGGGATCCGGCTCCGACTGCGTTGGTGAAACCGCTCATGGTGAAGGCCGAAGCGCTCGTGCTCATCCTCGAGTCGGCATCATTCGTCCTCCTCGCGCTCTCAGTGTCGGGTGTTGATGTCGTGGCGGAGGTCATGTCATAGTCGCTCTTAAGCGTCACAGTTTTCTTGACACCCATCTTGCTAACGATCATCATTGTGCCCTTGTGAAACACGATTTGACTCCGAACGACGCTAACCAGTACTTGCTGCTTAGCGTCGTGCCGCAATTGATGATGTAGCAACATCTAAAGTTGTTTTATCCGATGGGACGAGGGTGTCTCTAGACTGCTAACGTTGTTGGCAGGCTGCAACGGTTATCATAGCCTTGATCCTTACGATAGTCATGGTAGCTTGCTGATTAGGCCCCAGCTGCAAGGTGTCTAGGAGTGTCGCAGTGACCACAACGTTCTGCTAAGGTGTTACAAAGACGTCATGGTCGCCCACCCTGGTCTGGAGGATCTCCTGTTGCGTCGTTTGGCCGGCCTTGCGCAGATTGTCGTTGCGAGCATCGTGCTCGGCCTATAGGCATCGGTTTTCTTCCTCCTATTGCTCACGTAACCGATGAGCCTTCTCTTGCTGGTCGCATAGTCGGCACGCATCCTATGTCGGAGTTGATCCCTTCGACGCCATGAAGACTTCACTGGTGGAGAAAAAGTCCCTGAGCTGTTGTCCGACTGAGAGTCGGACTCGAAGTAGTTTAATGGTGTGAGGATTACCCCAACCTCCCTAGATTCAATCCCGAGCGGCTTTGGGCCGTACCTGAGTCGAATTCTAGAGGATTGACTTTGCCACGCCAGATTGAAATTGAAGATGGCTATGGAATTGTTGAGTCCGAGCGGGAAATTGATGATCTCGTCTCTCCTAAGCCCGATCTTGACTGGCTCAGGGCCGTGTCTGAGTCGAACACCCGGAAAGAGAGTTGTCCCTAAACTCGTAGATCTTGGATATTGCTGAAGCGAGTTGTTGAACACCACTGCGGCGTTGAGTAAGCCGACTAGCGCTGGGTAAGCCTGGTCCCTGACCGATCGGGTCGAAACCTAGTCGGATAGGGTAAGATTGCTAATATTGTTGGTGATGAAGTCGAGGCTCCCGAAGCTGATAGCTTGTCCGGGGATGAAGTTGATGCCGTCAACTCCGATGATTAGGGTGATGTTTGCTTCAGCTTCTTCACTGGCTTATAAGCCGCACGAAAAAGAGAAACGTTATTAGCGTGTGATTAATTAAGTATTAACTATTAGAAACATGAAAAATGAATCTATTTGATTTTTTTTAGAGATACTTTCATATAGAAATTTTTTACAAAAAAGCGCACTGTTTAGCACTTCGGGAAACATGCTTGCGGAAAACGAGGCAATAAGCAAAAGCCATAAGTACATTCAAATATGGCCTAGATCCATTAGACTTGTTGACGATGATTTTGACAATGCCCCTACCTGGTGCGCCAACTGTCGATGTTTTATATCGGCTGTATTTATTATGGGGCTATTCGTAAGACCTAAACTTGATAGATGTGAAGGGACACAAAAGATTTATCGTGGTTCAGGCTCTAAAGATGACGTAATACTCTACTTCCAACTGTTGTGTATTACCTTTAAGATTTCTCTGGCAAGATTGGTTGTGTGTGTGTCGATATCTCCTGCCCCAAGGGACTCCTTGTCTCGTCTTATATACCTTAGAGGCAAGATTACATGGTAGAAATCCCAATCGGACTCGACCAAGGAACTTTCCTCTAAGAACATAGAGTAACTGGCTAGGACTATATCCCCTTCCTTATCATGCAAGGTAACTCAAAGTCAAGTTCTACTATATCTCTAATTACATGGCAGGCACAGTCTCTATCTAAGTGACCACAATGCCTTCCATGAAGTATCCGAGGCCCATGGCCTCCACAAGCTACTATCCATAGGTTAGACCACTTGACTCGGCATAGGAGAGGCTAGCTATAACCTACCTTTGGTATGGCTTTAGGTAAGCTAAGACTTACTAGCACAGTTTAGGCCCATTCTGGAACTTGGCCTCCCATGTTTGGCTCTTAGCATCTTATTGCTGTATTTAAGTGTCCATGTCAACTTAAGCATCGGATTTTAGGTAAATAGCTTTGTAGATTTAACCCATTTGTGAAAATTAACTTGTGGAGTTTCGTTTTCACATAGTGGGTTTACTTGGTAAATCAAATTGTTAGAGAGGAGGTAGTTCAAAATCTTGTTTTATGCTTCCTTTCTACGTAAACACATCTCTAGGGTGATTTCTAATATGGTTTAGTTATTTCCTGAGTAAGGGTAAATTTTGTAGGATCACCTTGTTTTGATTTATAACTTAGGCATATGGATTCCTTTTGAGATAAAAGCCGTATGTGGCATGTATTCATTTTCCTTAAGTTTATATATAGGTACATTAATTGGTTCTACACTTGGTTAGGGTGTTTGGTAGGCCAGTCGAGCTTCCGTCCTATTTAGACTTTAGGTTATTCTATGCTACAAGTTCCAAGATTTAAAGTAGGTATTAGCACATTGTAAAACCATGATTAGTGTTGCTTTAACTTTTTATTTGTGCCAAAGCAAATTTTAGTATAAGAAACTATTTGGATAAATTTTATAAGTTGTGGGTTCAATTATAAAAAAGATTGAATTAATAATGGCACTTAGTATTTCCTATGTTTGAATTAATTTTGAAACTACACTTTACATGATCTGTCTTGAAAAATCATGTTAGAGATGATTATCTGCGTGCATAGTGTACTTGTGCATATGAATTCATCTATTTATACATGGTGGATTTAAACCACTACTTGACCATTTGGTAATTATTTATTTTATAGATATCAAGTATATTAATT
Organism: Oryza meyeriana var. granulata; assembly: GCA_003991445.1. Lineage (NCBI taxonomy): Eukaryota > Viridiplantae > Streptophyta > Magnoliopsida > Poales > Poaceae > Oryza > Oryza meyeriana. The sequence continues at coordinate 96,912 of RYFJ01002264.1, read as the reverse complement.
ATATGCCATTAGGAATTAAGGTTTCCCCATGTTTCATGCTAGTGTGCTGTAACTTATATTTTTGGACTAGAATGTAGAGTTTGAATTTACAAAATTTTAGAGACAAGTTTCACTTAATTTGGACTTCATTTGAATTAGTTATGGATTTTCAAAAATTGATACATATTTTGCTTCACAGAAATAACTCGTTAAGTCATTTTAATATAATTTCCTAATTTTTTTCTTAAAGGAAAAGACTTGAATTACTGACAGGCGAGGTCCACTGTTTTTATATTTCCATTTAAATTATTTTCCTTAAGAAAATGTGAGTATGGCGCCTGGGCCCACATGTTGTTGTAAGAGTCATAATAATATTTTAGATAGATTTTTAAGTAGGTGGGGTCCATATGTCATACTAATACTTTATTCCTTAATTATTTTCATTAAACCTCAAGGCAGGGCCCACATGTCAGTTCCTGGGGTGAGGAATTAATCCCCTCCCATCCCCTTCCTTGGTTCTTCCTCGCTACCTACGGCGATGCAAAGAGGAGGGTGGAGGGGCGAAGGCGATGGTACGGCGGCGAGCCGGTGGTGGCCGGAGGTGGAGGGGTCTTTGGGAAGGGCCGCTGGTGGGTGGCCAGCGGTGGCGACGCACGCGCGTTGGCTGGGCGTGGCAGCAAGGCAGTGGAGTGAGCTTGGATTGACGGCAATTCCGGTAGAGGGGCGAGCTCCGGCCAATACTTTGGCCGGCGGAGCTTCTCTTGGCTCCATCTCGTCGTGCTGGACGGCGGCGTTAAAGCAGGGATGCGGTGGCGACTCGGATTGCAGCGGCACGTCGACGCAATCCGAGGGGGTCTTCGGGAAGAGGGCTCTAGGGGGGATGAGGAAGCGGCTGGAGGAAGCGCTCACCAGGATTTGGCTTGACGGGGAAAGAATGCCTGTTCGAGGCACCGGCTGTGGTGGTTGACAGCGTCGAGCTCGGGCTCCTCCTCCTCGATCCGACTGTGGCGGCGTCGCTCCTTTCAGCGGACTCGGGCTCCTTGTGGGGCCTCGGCGAGGCAAGTGCACGGCGGGACTGGTGCATCGACAAGCAGAGGGTGTGTGGTGGGGAGACGACGGAGGTGGCTCGACCTTTTTATAGGCACGGCGGCTGGGCGGTGGAACCGTTGTGGTGGCAGGGGATGGCGCGTCCTTGCGATGGCAGTGAGTGGTCCATGGGCGGGGGTGGTCCGTGGCCTGGCTCGTCGTCCGCGCGTCGTTCGGACCGGCGGGAATAGGACGGCACGGCGATTGCGGGTCAGGGGCTCTTGGCGCGGTGTGGGTGGCAGGATGCTGGTGTCACGGCGCAATTGGCGCGATTCGCGGCCTCGAGCGACAAGACGCGTCGTGCGACATGAGGCTCTGGCACGCGCGTGCCAGTGTGGTCTCGTCGGGGCAAAGTTGGCGAAGGCAGTGCACAGGTGTTGGCTAGCAGCTTACGCGGGAGCAGTGCCGGGGGCACGAAAGTTGTCGTGCTGGGCTCGGGCTTGATGAGACGGCACGGCGGGGACGGACTGCAGCACGAGGAGCAGCGGGTCAGCAATGGACCAACGGCGACGACGGTGAGCTGGTCCGACTTGGGTGTGGCGACACTGGCACGTCGTTTTGTTGAGCAGTTGGCGTGCGACACGACCTGGGGAGGAGGCAAGCTAGGGCTTTCTAGGCCGATCCGGCCAGCTAGGCTGGCTGGTCAGTTGGCCTAGCTGACTTGGCCTGCTAGATAGGAAGAAGAAGGGGAGGCGGCCTGGGCCTGCTCCTTTTGGTTGGGCCAGGAAGGAGGGAGCTAGCTAGGGTGGCTGGACCGAGGCCGTGATGGGCTGGGTAGAGGTGATGTGGGCCGAGAGGAGGAGAAAAGGGGTTGAGGCCCATTAGAAAAAAAAGGCCTTAGGGATTGGTTTTCTATTTTTGGATGATTGATTCAAATGGTTGGATATTTGGAGTTTGAGGGATTTCAAAATGGATTCACAATAAGTCTAATTTTGGTTTCCTTGATAATTCGAGAATTCAAATTTGAACTAGGACTATCATATTTCGTTATTAAAAAAGACTTATTTTATTTTTTTTTATTAGTCCTTAGGGAGGTCAATCCTTCCATTTATTTGGGTACTCCATTTAGGTAATTTCAAGAATTAGGTTCATCTTACTGCCATTAATATTGGTATTCGATTTTAATCAAAAGCTTACTTAAGGTAGTGTGAGCACTTTATGGGTTGGGAATTAAACGGGTATTTAATTTCTATTGTGATTTATGGACCAATAGTTATTCCCTTTTGTTATTCATAGGATGAGGTTAGGGAATTAAATGAACATTTAATTTTCATTTATTCGTTCATGTCCTTACATTAATTGTTGTTGCCAATTTATCCTTTTAATGAACTTTGGTTTGTTGGTTACTTTATTTGAGTAGACTTTTATCATAGTAAAGCAACCAAAGATACGGCATGATGCAAAAAATTTTAAAAAGTTCAAAATTTTATGTATTTTTCTTAACCGGATTTTTAGGGTGTTACACCCAAACACAACAAAATCGTGGTGAAATCAGCATCAGCCCAATTGCAAAGCATTAAAAAAGTAATTCTTAGACAGTACGAAAATAGACCAAAATTGTGAAAGACCAGGAGCATTGCAGTTCAGTGCCCTCTCCGCTATCACAAACTAGAGCACCCACCCCCTCCCCTTTACTCCTATATGAGTCCATACATCCAATTCTCATTCAACAGATTAGAAAAATGTACCAAATCCTCTCCTAGTACCAAATCATTCGATCTATCTAGCTACCAAAAATTCATCAACAAAATCAACCATAATGAGCTGACTAGAAGGGGCTCACCGTGTGATTCCCCATGAGCACATCTGTGACCACTGAAGAAGATGCCTTGGCTGTTTCATGGGCTGCCGCAGAAGGGTCCTTGGCTCCCTCGCCGACCGCTGCGGAAGCCACCGATAGCCTCGTCGCGGCACCGCCGTAGCTACCTCGCCCCCAAACTTTGGAAAAGGCTTGCCTGCCTCGTCCACCATGGCGGGGAATGCCGCGACACCCATGCCGGCTGCTGCAATCGTCCGCATCAAAACGACGGCATGTAGCTCGCACCCTTGCTGCGCGAGAGAGTTCCTAGTCGCCACCGACGAGAATCGCCTCTTTCCTTGTGCGATGGAAAGCGGAACCGCGTACCAAGAGCTCGAGGGGAAAAAAAATCAGACGGCATCAACCATTCCGCCGATTGGATCCAGAAACACAAAATGGGTCCAAACCCAAACCTCACCACGGGCCGGATATATCAGCACACATCTTGAAGTTGATCTGACGGTCAGGAATTCGACCGTTAAAACAAAATAAAATGGCACGCAGATTGATGGCAATGGGGTGTCCGATCTTTCGTTAGATAAGGATAACTCTCGATTTGGTGAAGAATTGATACTCACGATCCAGTTTCTGATTACCAAGATCCGAACCCTGCAATCGCAGTATCACGTCTCTTCTTATTATCAACCGTGCGCTACCCGGTTAACCTAGCCACGAAGACTAATCCCTGCATGCGAATCGAAGAACACAAACAACAACAAGGAAGATTGAAACTCAACTTGCAAATAAATGATTATACTCTCGAAGTTGAGGTCTCACAAACCGATAAACGGCGAAACTGTTCAAATACAGAATAATCTAAGCAAAACCCGACTATAAACGACGATAGCTATTGAATATATATGAGTTGGAACGTCCTAGGGTTAACCCTAGAACGCACACCCCTTGGACTTAGCCCACGACACAATTACAAGGCCTAAGGCCCAAAACAGACTCGGACTGGAAGAGGTATGTGCCTTGTTTCGACGATTTCGGACAGCTTAGGAAGAATTTTGATGTAAAACCAAAACCATCTGAAAGTAGACTTCATAATCTTTCCAACAAATACTTGTAAACCCTGTAACTCCTTCTGGATCAAAAATTATGGCTGTTTAAAGTTGACGCAGTCTCCCAGCCCGAAACTGAATCGGTCTCGGAAATAAGAGTTTACTTGCACTTGTTGTCTCCATTTTAATATGTGGTTTCTTGAGCTATTCTTCATAATCTTCTCCCAAGTTCCTAATGACAATAAAATCATCACAAGAATTAAATAGCATGTCATTCATAGAAATATTTCCATGTAAGCTTAGAAACGCATTCACCTGGTGATTAAGTTGACGGGCACGTGCGCGAGTAATTGATCCTTGGATCTATGGCACATCTTGTTCAACATGAGAAGGTTGTAAGTGTGTATCTAAAAAAGTGATGTCCTCATCATCCTCCCCCTCTTGATTTGAAGTCGTTCTCGACTAAGGTCATCTTCTTCACCCAAGTAAGGCTTCAAATCAGCAACATTGAAAACATCACTCACACCATAATCTACAGGCAAATCAATCTTGTATGCATTATCATTTATCTTCACAAGAACTTTAAAAGGACCAGCAGCTCGAGACATTAATTTTGACTTCCGTAAAGTAGGAAACCTATCCTTTCTTAAGTGTAACCAAACAAAATCACCGGGTTCAAAAATAAACTCCTTACTACCTTGACTACCAGCAAGTTTATACTTTACATTCATACGCTCAATATTGTTCTTAGTGGTCTCATGTAACTTAAGCACAATTTTAGTCCATGTCTTAACATCAAAATTCACTTTTTCTAAAAATGGTAAAGGTAATAAATCAATTGGAGCACGAGGGTTAAAGCCATATACCACCTGGAATAGGCTCATCTTTGTGGTGGAGTGCAATGAACGGTTGTAGGCGAACTCCACATGTAGAAGATATTCTTCTCACATTTTCAAATTATTTTTTAAAACAGCCCGCAACATCGTTGACAAAGTACGATTCACCACCTCCGTTTGTCCATTGGTTTGGGGGTGGCAAGTTATAGAAAATAGTAATTTCGTCCCCAATTTCCTCCATAATGTCATCCAAAAATGACTCAAGAACTTGGTATCTCGATCTGAAAAAATTGTATTAGACACACCATGTAGATGAACGACATCCCTGAAAAACAAATCAGTAACTTTGGTAGCATCGTCGCTCTTATGACAAGGAATAAAATATGCTATTTTGGAAAATCTATCAACAACAACAAAGACACTATCCCTCCCCCTCTTTGTCCTAGGTAATCCTAAAACAAAATCCATAGAAATGTCTTCCCAAGGAGCACTAGGGACGGGTAGAGGCATATAAAGACCATGTGGATTAAGACGAGACTTAGCTTTGTTACAAGTGTTGCATCGTGCAACGTATCGTTCAACGTCACGCCGCATTTTCGACCAAAAGAAGTGAGTGGCCAGCACATCCTCCGTCTTCTTCACTCCAAAATATCCCATCAATCCATCTCCATGCGCTTCCTGCAAAAACAAAAGACGAACAGAGCTTGCAGGAACACATAATTTCTTAGCTCGATACAACAATCCTTCATTCAACACATATTTATTCCAAGTTCTCCCCTCTCGACAGTGATCATAAGCTTCTTTAAAGTCCAAATCAGTAGCATATAATTCTTTTATTGTCTCCAATCTAAAAAATTTTTGATCAAGTTGAGATAACATAGTATAACGCCAAGATAAAACATCAGTAATCACATTGTCTTTGCCTTTCTTATGCTTAATGATATATAGAAATGACTCAATAAATTCTACCCATTTAGCATGTCGTTTATTCAGTTTAGCTTGGCTTCGAATATGTTTCAAAGAATCATAATCAGAATGTATGATAAATTCCTTTGGCCATAAATAATGTTGCCAAGTCTCTAATGTTCGAACCAAAGCATACAATTCTTTATCATGGGTTGAATAGTTCAAACTAGGTTCTAACAACTTCTCACTAAAATATACAACTGGCTTACCTTCTTGAATAAGCACACATCCAATCCCAATCGCACTTGCATCACATTCAAGCTCAAAAACCTTACCAAAGTTAGAGAGTTGGAGTAGTGGGGCAAGAGTCAACTTTTCTTTAAGCAAATTAAAGGCGTCTTCATGTGCTTGCCCCCATCAAAAAGAAATGCCTTTCTTTATGAGCTCATTCATGGATGCGGCAATGGTGCTGAAATCTCTCATAAAGCGACGGTAGAATCCAGCTAGCCCAAGAAAGCTCCGCACCTGTGTAACTGATGTAGGAGTCAGCCAACTCTTGATCGCTTCTATCTTGGTCTCATCAACTTCAATTCCTTGTGGAGTCACAACATAACCAAGAAAAGAAACTCGTTCCGTGCAAAAAGTGCACTTCGCGAGGTTACCGAACAAACGTGCATCTCTCAAAGCATTAAAAACAGCACGTAAATGTTCCTTATATTCATCTAAAGACTTGCTGTAAATAAGTATATCATCAAAGTAAACCACCACAAATCTACCAATGAAAGTGCGTAAAACTTCATTCATGAGTCGCATAAAAGTACTAGGAGCATTAGTCAAACCAAAAGGCATTACTAACCACTCGTACAAACCAAATTTAGTTTTAAACACGATCCTCCATTCATCACCCAATTTCATTCTAATTTGATGGTATCCACTACGCAAATCTACTTTAGAGAACACAATAGAGCCACTCAATTCATCAAGCATATCATCTAACCTAGGAATAGGATGACGATACCTAATAGTTATATTATTAATGGCTCTATAATCAATACACATACGCCATGTTCTATCTTTCTTAGGTACCAAAATAACAGGAACAGTACAAGGACTAGGGCTTTCACGTACATACCCTTTGTCAAGTAAATCTTGCACTTGACGCTGAATTTCTTTAGTCTCTTCGGGGTTGGTCTTATATGGCGCGCGGTTTGGCAAAGCGACTCCTGGGATTAAATCAATCTGATGCTCAATTCCTCTCATAGACGGCAGCCCCGGGGGTATCTCACTTGGAAATACATTAGCAAACTTCTACAAAAGGTTAGTAATAGCACGTGGCAAAGAAGGAGGCAAGTCCTCAAGTGTAAAGAATGTTTCCTTGCAAACCAAAGCATAGCAAATAGATTCATTAACATTTAACTCAGAAATCTCAGATTTAGTAGCTAACATGGAAGCTCCTTTCAACTTAAGTGTGTCTTTCCTAGCATGTTGCTCTTTTTTCTCCTTTTTAGGTGGAAAAACATCTTTAGCTACTTACTGATTTTTAAACTTAGATTTATTTTCAGCACACGCTATATCGTCCTTCAAAATTTCAGTAGGAATCATTGGTAGCAACTCAATCTTTTTGCCATTATGTGTGAAAGTATACGTGTTAGTTCTACAACGGTGCAGCACATCTCTATCATATTTCCAAGGTCTACCCAAAAGCAAAGAACATGCTTGCATAGGCACGACATCAAAATTTGTACTATCATAGTAATTTCCAACACAAAATTGCAGTCTCACAATTTTACTTATCTTCGACTTACCACAAGAGTTGAACCATTAGATGTAGCAAGACCGTGGATGTGGTTGTATAGGCAAACCTAGCTTGTCAACCAAATCTGAACTAGTAAGGTTGATACAACTTTCGCTATTAATGACAACATGGCATGCTCTATTGTGAACCACGAACCTTGATTGGAACAAACTGTGGCGCTGATTTTGCTCCGCCTTCTCCATTTGAGCACTTAGCACCTGTTGTGCTATAATGCTCAAGTACTTGCTTGTATCTTCCGCACCTATGTGCTCCACATTCTTATCACTCTCGTCTTCATCACCTGCATTATTAGTGCCATGTGCTAATTCATCATCAACATCACTAGCACTAGTGTACTCACCATCATCTGTAGCAATGAGAACTCTTTGATTTGGGCAATCACGTTGCACATGGCCCATCCCTTTGTACTTAAACCATTGGATATCCCTTGTTCGTCCCGTAGAAGCAACCGATGATGCGCTTTTTGCGGGTGCCTGTCCGCGAACAGATTTACTCACCTCGATAGCTCGTGAAGATGGTGTTGCTGGTGCCCTATTGGTGGAAGGCGTAGAACTCTGAATAGGAACACTTTTGCCTTGCCCAATGGAAGGCCTCGATGTAGTCGTGCTTCCCCAATTGTTCCTTCTCAATGGCTACCTTCCTTGCAATTCCTATTTAGCTAATATAGCTAGATGGAACAATTGGTTAAGAGAATTGTATTCTTTATATTGAATAATGTCCTAAATTTCATGTCTCAACCCCCCACAAAATCGAGCCATCTTATCCTCCTCATCCTCCTCAACCTCACAACGCAACATTCCTATTTGTAGCTCTTGAAAGTAATCTTCTACAGATTTTTCTCCTTGGTCTAAGCATTGCAACTTATTTCTCAAATCACGTTTGAAGGATGGAGGAATAATCCTACTCCGCATAGCTCGCTTCAACCTTTCCCATGTGTCAGGTTCTAGGCCAGTTTTAACTAGTTCATGCCACCAGATAATAGCAAAGTCTTTGAACTCACTAGTTGTGATGAGGACATCACTAGCTCGGATATGACCATAGCTACCTTATGTAGTGGTTGCGAGGTGACGATCGCTGATCGGAAGCCTCAAAATGTGAACATCTTCACGTCGCTAAATCAAACCTATCGAAAGATCAGGCACCCAGCCGCATCAAGTGGTATCAGAGCATTAGGTTGCCCGATAGGTATCATCTGTGTTTCCTTTTGTTGTTTTGTTTTCCCTTACCTAGAGTCTAGAAAACCCAAAAATTTATTACCACTGTATTCTTCATAGTGTTAGTTTTATCCCCTGTCCAAACTCCTTTGTGCCTTCACAAGTTTAATTTCAGTTTCGCTTTATTGAGTCTGTGTCCTAGGTCAAGTTAGTGGTCGCTGGTTTAGAGTTGTGTTCATGGTTCTAGTTCTAGCTGTTGTGTTGCGCGAGAGCCTACCTTGAGAGATCAAGTTCTACTCGGTTTCGGATTGCAAGCCGCCTTGAGCTTTTAACCCGCTTTCGCAAGCCTTTTTAGATAGGTCGCAAGCCACCTTGTGTCAATCATCCTGCACCACTAGCCTCCTTGTCAGCCTGCCTAACCTATTGGCACTTATACTCTAGCCGGAGCAACAGGGTTGAGCCGTGAAACCCTAGTTCACGCTACCTATCTTAAAACAGCCATAATTTTTGCATACGAACTCGGAATTACGCAAACTTTATATCTGTGGACATCTACAGAAAATTTTACATCCACTCCTTGTTAACGCCAAAATTTGGCACGGTTCGCGTCAGACTCGGTTAAGGAAAGAAGTGATATCAGCCGTTGGGAGCTAATCTAGAAGAAGCCGGATTCGGGAAGGAATCGTGAAGACCACGCTATGGCAGTTAATTACCTTATCTATAAATTAGGTAGTTTTGATAATTTTTAGGAAAACCTGATCTCGTATCTGATCAGGGCTTGTTAGTTTTCCTTTTATAGATAGGAAGTTGTGTGCCGTGTCCTATAAGGACTCATGAAACTCGGGGTATAAATACGTATGCCCGGGGACCTTGTAAACTATCCACACAGATCAATCAAATTCGGCGTATCGCCACCCTTTCGACGGGTTCTTGCTTCTCAAGCGGGGCTGCATCGGTTAGGTCCGAACTCCTGCGAGAGGGTAAGACTCGTCACCCCTTACCCAGGTGTATCTGCCCTGTCTACGGCTGCATCGGTTCGGTCCGACCTCTCAGGCCGATCAGGTATACCACATCACGCGTGCGTAGATCTTATCAGCTTACTGGGGGCGATCTATCATCAGTTCGTGCTGCATCGGTTGGGTCCGACCTACTGAGCTGCCAGCGATAAATCGTTCCTGCTAGGTTGATGGTTTTTGCGCAAGTGTCTTATCAGAATGTATAGCCGATAAGTTATCTTATTACATCACAGTTGCATTAGGTCTATCCGCTTGTTGAGGTTCCTTTATTATTATTAATCTGTGCTGCATCAGTTAGGTCTGAACTACTAGATCGATAATAATAGATTTATCCTTGTCGAGCCGATCGGTGTATATGCGACGTTCTATTGGAGTGCTTAGCTGATAGGTTATCTTTTTATAAAGCCGACTGTATTATCTTTACTATTTTGGTCATCTATATTATCATCGGTTTTCTAGCCGATGCACATGTGTTTCCTTGGCAGTCGGCTAGCTTACTATTCTGCCTATCTATTTTATCATCGGCTTCTAGCCGATGCACATGTTATACTGACAGCTTATCTATTTGCTTATAGCGTTATCGGTTTCCTAGCCGATACACAGGTGCCATCGGCCATCGGCTACAAGGAGCCTACATCAGTCCGTATCGGCCGATAGCCGATGTGCAGTTGCTGCTGACCCGGGCACGAGCACAAGTGAGGACCCGGGAGCGAGAACCCGAGCACAAGACCCGGGCACGAGTACAGGCGAGGGCCCGGGCACGAGCATAGCGGCGATCGGCTGGAAGGAATCCATATCGGCTTACTGGCCGATTGGATCAGTAATCAAATTTCTTCATCTCCTTGTCAATTGCGGGGTCAAATTGACTGGCATGCCTACGAACCTCAAATATTTTAGGACCTGCACTGGAGCTAAGCAGATCTCCCAGGCCTTCGCGTGTCTCTAGGCGCCGAACCAGATCGTCAGCAAGCTTTTGGCACACCCGACGGTTTTCGGCGTCAACACTCCTCCACCACTTTTTTGGGTTTGGCCGATCTAAGATCATGAAATTTGGCCTGCAAGACTGAGTTTTTGAGCTTCGAAGTTCCTGCACGCTTTTTAGAGCGCTTCTATGTGTTTTTCTAGGGTCACTCCGTGCATTATATCGAGCTGCCAATTTTTGTGGTTGCTTCTTGTATACTAGGTGTACTCCTAGAAGAAAAAAAGAAAAAAAAAAGAAAAAAAGAGAAAAAAAAGAAAAATAAAAGGATAGAGAGCTGTTTTCAGTGAGCAGTCTTGCTAAGCTGATCTTTCAAGTTTTTCGAGAGACTTGGTGCGAGAGAGTTGTCCTAAGTCCTTTGTTTCTTACTCTCACTTGTTAGGCTGGTTCTAGGAACGTGTCTCGGCCAGCGATTGCTAACAGTATTTGGAACACTTATTTAGCTTTGCTATTCTGTTATTGAATTTTGCTAACCCTTGCTACAATACACTGCCTTCCGAGATCCACACACTTCTGGTCAGTACAGGTTGATCCTCGCAATCACACTCCTGCCGTCATCAAACATCCCACCTCTCCGAGTCGTACCGCCTTTGCTTCAATTGGTAAGATTTTTGTAAGAGCAAGGTAAGACACTTGAGAGTGTGTTCTAGTGCCTAGTAGTTGATAGGGATCATACTTTTGTACTGTTTGTTTCCTATTTTCTACTAACCATGGCAGGTGAGGTGAATGATTTTGCTGATTGTGCTTCAAAAGAGGAGATCACTAAGCTGGATCAAAAGATTGAGGAAAATGTAGCTGCCGTGAATGCTATGCGGGAAGACGTCCAGACTAGAGTGGGGAGCATTACCACCCTCACTAACAGCATCGAGTAGTTGGCAGCAAACCATCACCCACCACCACTTATTGATGATGACGGAGGTAATGAAGAAGAAGAAGCCGAGAATAGCGACGCACGTGCCGCATTGCGTGATGAGGGCCTACGACAACAGCTACGATTCAACCGGCAAGGTATGGGAGGTAACCGCCACCAAGGGCGAGGTAATGATGATCCTTTTGTTAAAGTTAAATTTACCTTGCCTTCCTTTTCTGGAAAATATGACCCTGAGGTTTATTTAGATTGAGAGATGACACTAGAGCAAAAGTTTAATTCCAATCTAGTTCCTGAAATTCATAGGGTTAGGCAAGCAACTAGTGAGTTCAAGGACTTTGCTATTATTTGGTGGAGTGAACTAGTTAAATCTAGCCTAGAACCTAACACATGGGATAGACTGAAGCGAGCTATGCGGGGTAGATTTATTCCTCTATCCTTCAAACGAGATTTGCAAAAAAGTTGTAACGCATAGACCAAGGTGATAAGTCTATAGAAGAATATTATCAAGAACTACAAATAGGCATGTTGCATTGTGAGGTACAGGAGGATGAGGATGATAAGATGGCTCGGTTCTATGGGGGATTGAGACGTGAAATTCAGAACATAATTGCCTATAAAGAATACAATTCTATTAACCAGTTGTTCCATCTAGCTATGTTAGCTGAACAGGAATTGCATGGAAGACAACCAATGAAAAGGAACAATTGGGGCATCACGTCTACATCGAGGCCTCCCTTTGGGTCCAGAAAAAGTACCTCCACCACTGTCCGGACTGCTACACCCTCCACCAATCGGGCGCGATCAGAGGCATTGGTGCCAACATCCCGTGCTACCGAGGTATTTGAGAATAGCTAAGGCAATGGGGAAAAGAAGAAAGACATAGAGAAAGAAGATCCACCTGTTGTTCCATGCATGTTTCAAGATGGTTTAATTAAGAGTGCACCTACAGTTTTTGAAAATGAGAACAAAGATAACAGAAATGGTGCTACATTCACTCAAGGTATGGACAATTCTGATATACTATATATGTTCACTAATCATGTTAGTTTAGAGCAATCACCAGTGGAATCGTGTGTTAAATTACCTTTATCACATGATGATTTGGTTCCTATTTCTTGTAATAAAAAAGACTTGTGCAATGCTTCACTTATATCCATGCCACAACTAGTGAATGAACATGTTAGTAATGTTATTGAACCACTATGTGCTGATTTTAGACATGTTGTTCACATTGCTAATAAGAATGAAGAGCTTATATTGCTATCTTCTTTAAATACTTGGGGCTATATTCAATTTAATGATCTTTGTCCATTCAATTGTTTAGAGAAGAAATTATTTGCTAGATCTGATTTGCCATGTCCTTCTCATGTGATTTTTCATATTTTTGGCAATTATGATAATAAAGGAGAATATAATGTGCATAGAGTATACATTTGTAATGACATGTCTTGTCTAGAGGTTCACATGAGTATAAATAATTTTCTATCTAGTTCCTCTAGTTGTTTAAATGAGTTGCAGGTTGGTTTGCAAGAAGGGGAGTGTTGTGAGCTGCACGACACTACAAAGTATTCTCCGTGTTTAAAAATTTTAGAATCGAACGATATGCACAACACTACCTCACCCTATGTTGTGAAATATGAAGATATGTTCATCAGGCTTAATGACAAGGTGAAACCATGGACGGTTTCCAATCAAGAAGGGGAGGATGATGAGGACATCACTAGCTCAGATATGACCATAGCTACCTTATGTATTTATCAACCAAAGGTGCATGCTTTCTACCACTACTAACTTCTGACCCTTATGCCATGCTTTTTTGTCGCAACGGCGAGATTTGGTTGCAACAAGGGTTGTTATCGCAACGATTTTCACTTTTGGTTGCGATAGATTGGATTTTTGCCACGAAGATTGTTTCGTGCCCCTAAGTATGGAGATCGTTGCGAAAAGTAAGTGTTATTGCAACAAATTATTGAATGGTTGCAATAAGTGATTCCTGTTGCCACGATTTGATTTGCGTTGCGGGCAAGTTTATTGTCGTTGCAATACTAAGGTGATATTGCAACTCTTTATATGATGGTTGCAATAGCCCGTCTATGTCGCAACGAATATGTTTCGTTGTATATAATAGTCGCTTGCGTTGCAAAAAAGTGGTACATATAGCAACGAAAAAAAATAAATCGTTGCAATCACTAAGGTTGCAACGATTATGGTTTCGTTATATGTAATAGTTTCATTCGTTGCAAAAAGGTTGTACATATAGCAATGAAAAATTACATCGTTGCAATACCTAAGGTTCTCCACTTTAATGGTAACATAAAAAAATTAAAAAAAAACACCACCAGCAAGTTTCGAACCTGAGACCTCAGAGTTAAGAAGATAAGCGCCTACCATTAGACCATGTATGTGTTTGTGTTTCTAATAGCTAGCGTATCCTATACAAATTAATATAGACCCGTTTATGTATTGGAAAAGGATAGTAATCTAATTACTATCACGTACGTCGCGGTCTCTCTCTTCCCCGTCGCTGCTTTGTTTCCCACGTGCGTCGTGGCTTCTGATCCCCCCGTCGCGGCCTCTCTTCCCCCGCGCGTCGTACCTACGAGTAGCGTGGTCAAGGCCCTCGTTCCCTACAGCCAGCAGCGTGGTCACGGCCTCCCTGCAGCCGGTGTCGTCGTGGCGCCCCCTCCCTGCAACCGGAGTCGTCACGGCCCTTGAATGCCCTTGAACAAAATTGGTTTCACTCAAAAATGAGTTAAAATGAATTACTTATGAATTTTCAAAGTTTGTCTATTTTTCTGTTGGAAAGATATTTCAGTTTTAACCTTTTTCTAATTCTTTCTTCTTTTCTTATTTCTCTTACAGCCTGGGCCCGCAGGCCAGTGAGACAGAGCAGAGAAGGGCGCGGGACAACGGATCGGACCGTCCGTTCTAGGAGTGGATGGTCCGGTGTGGCGAACAGAGGAGGGCGCAGGCAGACAGAGCCGGCGAGCTTCTCGGCGGCGGCGACGGCGAACGGCGGCTCGGCTGTAGTCGGGCCCAAAATAGAAAAGGTAGAGGAGTTCACGGCGGAGCTAAGGGTGGTCTTCTTGACACCTCGGGTGACCGGAATCTCGCCGGCGGCGAGCTCCAGCGGCGGCTCTTTTCGGGTCGACGGGGGAAAACATTCTACAAGCTCAATCTGGGAATACTAATGCATAAATATGCGTCTACCAGATATCTGGGCTCTCACCGTGAGGTTTGACGAGGCCGGCGAGGTCTTGTCGGTGGTGGCGGTGCACCGATTGGTTCGGCAGCGGCAGAAATCCTCTGGACGACGGCGGCAGCTCTTTCTTCAGTCGGCCTGCGGCTAGGACACGGTGTCCACCAGGTTACAGACTTCCTGAGGACGGCTACGGTGCAAAGAATTGAAGCGAGGCTCACCACAGAGGACGAATCGGCGGTGGCGGAGCTCGGCCGGAGTTGGGGAAGACGGAGGCCGATGTCGGCGCTCAGGGCTTCGCGACTCGATTCCTTTGGGTAGCGGGCTTCTGGAGGCGAGGCGACGTTGTTGGCGCAAGGGCTCGGTCAAACTCACTCTGTGGGTGCCATGGGCCCCGGGTACCTCATGACAAGCATATGGGCCACTCGGATAGAGGATGGGCCTAGCCTTGTAATTAGAGATATAGCTAAATTCGGCAGACTTCGCCTTGTATAGAAAGGAATGTACAGTCCTAGTCGGGTGCGTTATATCTCTAAGGGGAGATCTCCTAGTCGTAATCCGATGGGGACTCCTACCTTGTAACCCTGTCCCCCAGTATATAAGGGGAGGCAGGGCGCCCCATGAGGGCAGGTGGAGTTGGTTCACCAGAATCACCACCATAAATCCTCAAAGGAATAACACCACAACTGGACGTAGGGTATTACCTCACATTGAGGGCCTGAACCAGTATAAAATCTTCTGTGTTCCTTTGCAATCCACCGAGTTTCCATCCGCCGAGTAGCCCCATATATTTATTGCCGGTGTAAAACATCGACAGTTGGCGCGCCAGGTAGGGGCTTCGGCGCGATCTACATCTACAAGCTCGATGGATCCAGCAACCGAAGTCGACGGCGGCAAACTCCCCCCCGGAGATACAATCGCATTCAGAAGCCTTGACTTCGTCGCCGACCAGATCGGCAATCTCACCCCGGCCGACACGGACCCGATCCAACCGGCCGAGGAACCAGCTGACTCCGCGCCAGTCGGCCCACATGACGCTGCGGCAATCTTCGACGACATGCTGCGGCAGTCTCCAATACGCCCGAGTCCAGGGACAACTCTTCCTTCCAGTGTTCGACTCGGACTCGGTTCTGAGCCGGCCGAGATCGGGCCGAGAAGGGAAGAGATTGTCAACTTCCCGTTCGGACTCGGCGACGCCGCGGATATCTACAATCTACATCCGACGCGGCAAACCCGATCCCCTGGAGTTCGACTCGGATACGGCTCCGAGCCGCTCGAGATCGGATCTAGGGAGGTTGGAGTGGTAATCACCCCCATCAACCATCCCGACTTCGACTCTAAGTCGGACTCCGACTTCCAGTCGGACTACGACTCTAAGTCGGATAGCAGCTCGGCAAGCTTCTCCCCGCCACGAGAAATTTTCATGGCATCCAGAGGCTCTACTCCTATTCAGGAATCATGCCGACGACACGAGCCACAAGAGGAGGAGGCCTGCCGACTACAAGAACAACAGGAGGAAGAAACAAGACGCCTGCACGCCCGCAACGACGATCTACGCAGGGCTGAGCAAACCGCTCAGCAGCAAATCCTCCAAACCCGAGTCGGCGACCACGATGTCTTCGTTACGCCACAACAGAACATCGTGGCCGCCGCAACCCTACTGGACACGATCCAGCTTGGGCCTGATCACCAGGCCACCCTGACGATTGCAAGGATAAAAGCCCTGCTTACCGCTGCTGCATGTCAGCAGCACCAACAGTCGGGTGATACCTCAACCGACCAACCGGTCGACATCCCCAGCGGCAGTCTCATCCACCTCAAAGCGACGTCGAGCGGCCGGCTCTAGTCGGCAGCACGCGGAGTCAAGCCAGACGTCACTCGGCAACCACAACAACCGGCAACGTCGAAGCGACCGTCGGGACAACCAGGACCTCCGAGACCGACTGCGGCGCGACCTTCAGCAAGACATTAATGCTCGGCGCCGCAAACGAGAAGAAGACGAGCAACGCCAACTGGAAGACGAGAACGAGCAATTCGGCCTCCACTACGAGCGGTTTCGCCGCCACAGTCGGGGTCGGAGTCCTCATGAAGACGAAGGCATACCGGCCTTCACCCAGGAACTACGACAGGTCGACTGGCCAGTCGGCTTTAAGCCTACAGGCATCAACAAATACGATGGCAAGACCAATCCCGAGTCCTGGCTCATGGTTTACACTCTGGCGATCCGAGCAGCTGGGGGAAATCACAAAGTCATGGCTAACTACCTCCCAGTCGCTCTAGCCGACTCAGCGAGGACATGGCTAACAGGACTTCCCAAGCAATCAATCGGCTCCTGGGGAGAACTCCGGGAACGCTTCATCGCCAACTTCCAAGGAACGTACGAGAGGCCATCTTCCGAGCACGACTTATATCAGTTGCATCAGAGGAAGAACGAGTCTCTTCGTGACTTCATCAAGAGGTTCTCTGAGAAGAAAAATTTGATCCCAAACATCAAGGATGAGGTCGTCATCGCCGCCTTTCGAAAAGGAGTCAAAGACACCTCGTTCATCGACAAATTCACGCGGAAGCCTCCCAACTCTGTCAAGGCCCTATTCGACATGGCAAACAAGTACGCCGACTCGGCCCACGCTGTTGCCGAGGCCCTCGATGACAACAAGTCACCCTGACAGAAGAAGCGGGACGACACCGACGACGCGGTCCCAACTAAAGATGGGAATCGCAAACGCAAGTCAGACGGCTCCATTGTGGCAGTCGGCCACAGCCGCCTTCGACCTTCAACAACTGAAGATTATCAGAACAACAAGTGACATGCTCGGGGGCTCACAAGCTCAAACACGAGGATGGCATCCCCACTCCCAAATACCGAACAGCTAAGTCGCTTCCTGATAAACATCTCCTTACTCGGCCTTGCTAGTGCCACAGCCGCTTACACCTAATAGGTGTACAAGCTGCGCATTTACTTTTTTCCGTTTTTGCTCTTAAATGATTACAAAAGTACTCGAGTAGCATAAATCTCGATCCGTGAAACTCTGCTCCATGTAAGACGAACTCAAGTCACCCAAAACGCGTGCCTGGGAAAGAGCCATGAGCCAACTCCCGACGCTAGGGGGCTATGACTAGTCAGGCAGAGTGCTTAAACGTAAGGGGTCAACTACTCGAGGAAATTAATATCAAAAAGAGGAAGAACACGTATTTACATACATTGTAAAATACATTTTATTCGGGTGATTATTTTCATCATCAGATGCTACTCATCCGATATTTTTATATTGCAGGCCTAGCTCCGGATATGCGTGACAGGAACTCAGGGCTTCGAGCCTATCTCCTACGCTCGGGGGCGGGACAAGTCTGCCGAAATACACTCGGGATGCTCCATGAGGGCTACTTACCGAGTACTTGCGCCAGTCGGGACGTCATCTTCCCCGACTACGCTCCATGGGAGCTAACAATCGGCCCCCGGCGCCAGTCGGGGCTGTGTACCACTCGGCTAAGTAGGGTACGCCCCATGAGGGTCGCCAGCCGAATCCTACGCTAATGCTAGGTTCGGGTACCTTATTTGGCCGCAACTCTGTCAGGTTGGGTACGCCCCATGAGGGTCGCCAGCCGAATCCTATGCTAATGCAAGATTCGGGTGCCTAGCTTGGCTATAATTCTGTTGGATAGGGTACGCCCCATGAGGGTCGCCAGCCGAACCCTCTGCTAATGCAAGGTTCGGGTACCTTGTTCGGCTTTACCCAAGTCAGAGAAGACTTATATCGTCAAAGTGCATCCGGAGTTCTCATGCACTGTGTCACACCTGAGGAGGGCAAGCAGATCCTGCATTATACCCACTCAGGCTTACGTGGCAACCAGTTTGCATCCAGAACGTAAGTCGGAAAGGCTTGCGAATAAGGATTTCTCTGGCTGATTGCGATTACCAACACCAAAAAACTCATCCTGACATGCGATGGATGATACTTCTCTAGAGCTATGCTGGATAGGTCGGCTTAGGCCGGCTTATTTGGTAGCAGCCACCAAGATATGAGTTCCTACAGTAGCATGCTCCATGTGGGCCGCCCGCAGGCTGAGTTGAAATTATAGCGCTGGTGCTACCCACAGGAACCGATGAGGTAAACAGATATGCTTCATGAGAGCCTTATTGCTAAACATATATGTTTGGGTATCTGTCTTATCCACCAGGTCTCGAGGATACATCCTTACACGGATCACAAGCTGGTCTTCATTAAAATTGGAGATGCAGGTATCTCTCTCGGGTACACCTAACCACGTAATGGATTTATTTTTCATACAGTGGTACTCGGCCTACATGCGTGGCCATCAGTTGCCATGAGCAACGTCATTCCCGCTGACATGACGCGGATGAGTCTAACCTTCGAGTAGTGCACTACTCGGGAGAGACTATAAATTTCTCATTCCCGCTGACATGACGCGGAGGAGTCTAACTTCCGAATGGGACGCCACTTGGGAAAGACTATAAATAATCATTCCGGCTGACATGATGCCGATGAGTCTGATTTTCGAGTAATATATTACTCGGGAAAGACTATAAACACCTCCTTTCCAGCTGACATGACGCTGAAGAGTCCCATATACGAGTAGCATCCTACTCGGCAAGACTATAAACACACATTCCGACTGACATGAAGTCGAAGAGTCCTATATACGAGTAGTTCCCTACTCGGCAAGACTATAAATCATATTCCGGTTGACATGATACCGAAGAGTCTCATATACCAGTAGTAATCTACTCGGGAAAGACTACAAGGTTAAAGATCTTTGACTTCATGTTTAATTGTTTTCACAATTAAGCACAAAGTCGGGGCTACACCTAATAGTGCGCCTATTCGGCGCACACTATTCCAACATCTACATGGAGCCTTCATAGCCTCGCTGCCAGCTGACATGAAGCAGGACTCGGGAGAAGCAGCACTCAGACAAAAGAGCACTCGGGAGCAATGCAACTCGGGAAGACTTCACCGTGGAGGATGAGCACTTGGCATCAGCTGTGACTCAACTATGAAGGTCTCGGGGGCTACTGTGGGTGCCATGGGCCCCGGGTACCTCATGACAAGCATATGGGCCACTCGGATAGAGGATGGGCCTAGCCTTGTAATTAGAGATATAGCTAAATTCGGCAGACTTCGCCTTGTATAGAAAGGAATGTACAGTCCTAGTCGGGTGCGTTATATCTCTAAGGGGAGATCTCCTAGTCGTAATCCGATGGGGACTCCTCCTTGTAACCCTGTCCCCCAGTATATAAGGGGAGGCAGGGCGCCCATGAGGGCAGGTGGAGTTGGTTCACCAGAAATCACCACCATAATCCTCAAAGGAATAACACACAACTGGACGTAGGGTATTACCTCACATTGAGGGCCTGAACCAGTATAAAATCTTCTGTGTTCCTTTGCAATCCACCGAGTTTCCATCCGCCGAGTAGCCCCATATATTTATTGCCGGTGTAAAACATCGACTCACTCCGAGGCGGCCGGAACAGCGAGGCGACGCCGGCGGCGGTTCTGCACAGCCGAGACTGAGCACGGCGGCGACACGGCGACTTCGGCCAGCGATTCCTAGGGCAGTTAATACCAAAAATGGAATTATTGGGAGGTGCTAATCACGTTCCAGCAGAGGGAAGAGGAATGGACTCACCAGAGCAAGCTCGGGCTTGATCAAACAGCTGCGGCAGTGAGGAAGATGAGGTTGCCGGCGGTGAACCTTGAGGTCTCCGGCGGTTTCTCCACTTTAATGGTTACATCGTTGCAATACGTACTATTAGACCATGTATATGTTTGTGTTTCTAATAGCTAGCGTATCCTATACAAATTAATATAGACCGTTTATGTATTGGAAAAGATAATCACGTACGTCGCGGTCTCTCTTCCCTGTCATCGCTGCTTTGTTTCCCACGTGCGTCGTGGCTTCTGATCCCCCTGTCGCGGCCTCTCTTCCCCCGCGCGCCGTCCCTGCGAGCAGCGTGGTCAAGGCCCTCGTTCCCTACAGCCAGCAGCGTGGTCCTTCCTGCTCATCGACGAGCAGGGCCGTGCCGTGGGCAACGCTCCGTGTTCATCTCGTCTCCGGCCGGCGCTCGTCCGTTCAACGTTCATCTAGCAAGCAGGCACCAACGACAGGGAGGCACCAAC
Organism: Oryza meyeriana var. granulata; assembly: GCA_003991445.1. Taxonomy (NCBI): domain Eukaryota; kingdom Viridiplantae; phylum Streptophyta; class Magnoliopsida; order Poales; family Poaceae; genus Oryza; species Oryza meyeriana. Next base: position 76,128 of record RYFJ01002264.1, on the reverse strand, counting down.
AAGCAGGCTCGTCCGTTCGTCCGGAGTGCAGGTATTGTTTTTTTTAAAATCCATCTGTATTGTACTAATTGGTATGAAGGTCTAGAACTGCTTGTATAATTTTAATTTTATTCTTGTCATCTTTTGAAGCCATGTCTTCTACAAATCGATTTAGAAAATATGAATCATGTTCCTAAAAGCATAAGAAGAAACAAAGAATTGAGGAGTTAACTCAATCTCAGAAAGGAGCAATGGATAGATTATTTTTGCTATATTTGGTACTTTGATTCAGGCCTCACTTAGAGCTTCGTACGTGAGAAAGAGGATCACGTATGCTTGCATTATTGCTAGATGTTTCATTGTTGATTATATATAGTTTATAATAATGTCGTGATCCCTTCAATTAACGTGCTGCAGGAAATCGTTGTGATATTTGGAAAATAGAATTAATGGCACATGATGATGATCGGAGTTGGATGCTGTTGTCTCGGTCAACACTTGAGTGGCAAGCAGGTCTGGAGAAATTTATTGATACTATTTTTGAAGGCACCTATGCATCAGAAACTGCACCATGTCCATGTTCAAGGTGTCGTGGAGTCGTGTACAAAACAAAATCCGAGGTTCAAATGGACTTGCTAACTAAAGGTTTTGATGAGAATTTTGTCAAAGAGAAAGGTAACGCTGGCATATTTTTGAATGATGATAGGGATCTGAATGTGCGCCTGCCACATGATGCATCATCGGCTAACAATCTGGTGTCCGCATTAATTAGGGGTGCGACCAGTGGTAATACCAATGAAGAGCCAAATGAGAGTGCAAAGAAATTCTTTGATTTGTTGAAAGATGCGCAGCAAGAGTTGTGGCCAGGTTGCTCAAAGCTTACCAAGGTATCATTCATGGTCAAGCTCTTTCAGCTTAAGTGCATGGGTGGATGGAGTAACGAGAACGCAGAGCAAACACTTAGCCTATGGAGAGATTCGCTCCCCCCAGGGCATTGTATCCCAGACACTATCAAGAAAGCACAGAAGATTATCCGTGACCTTGGCCTCACATACATTAAGATCGATGCTTGTGTGAATGACTGCGTGTTATTTCGTGGGACGTTGGCTGATATAGACACGTGTCCAACATGTGGTGAGAGTAGGTGGAAGAAAGACGACACGAATTCTGATGAGATTGGCGAGTCTAGCGAAAGTGGTGGAGCAAAGAAGCGCACTCCTTGCAAAGTTCTAAGGTATTTTCCACTTTCTCCTCGATTGCAAAGATTATATATGTCAGAGGAAACATCATCATTGATGCGGTGGCACAAGGAAGAATTGGTTAGTGATGGGAAAATACGGCACCCAGTGGACTCATTGGCGTGGAAGCACGTGAATAACAGGTATAAGTGGTTTGATTCGGATCCACGTAATGTTAGACTGGGACTTGCATCTGATGGCTTCAATCCATTTGGGATGTTGAACGTTAATTACACTTGTTGGCCCGTGATACTGATTCCTTATAACCTGCCTCCTTGGCTGTGTTTGAAACAACCTTATTGGATGATGTCGATGCTGATACCTGGGCCTAAATCTCCTGGAGTGAACACTGATGTATATTTGCAACCTCTGATCGATGAGCTACATGATCTGTGGGTTAATGGAGTTTTAACATGGGATGAGAAGGAGAAGAAGAATTTTACTCTACATGCAATTCTGCTGTGGACAATTAATGATTTCCCCGCATATGCGATGTTATCTGGTTGGAGCACAAAAGGTAAGTTTGCTTGTCCTTATTGTCACAAGCATACTGATTACTTGTGGTTAAAACATGGTTCAAAGCATTGCTACTTGGGACATCGTCGATTTTTGCCCATGAACCATAAGTGGCGAAGGAACAAGGCGAGCTTCAATAACAAGGCTGAAACTAGGGAAGCTCCAGTGCCGCTCAGTGGTGAGCAGGTGCTGCGGGACTATGAGAGTTTCCAGCAAGTGACTTTTGGGAAGGATACAAGGAAAAGGAAGCAACGTGACGAAGAAAATAGGTGGCACAACTGGAGGAAGAAGAGTATTTTCTTTCAGCTTCCTTACTGGAAATCGTTGCTTGTGCGACATAATTTGGATGTCATGCATATTGAGAAGAACATATGTGAGAGCTTACTGGGGACTTTGCTGGACTTACAAGGTAAATGCAAGGATAGTGAGAAGGCTCGACTTGATATGCAACATTTGGGTATAAGGCCAGATCAGCATCCAGTGCTCGAAAAGGGTAAGTACACCTTGCCACCAGCGCTGTACTCTCTAGGTAAGGATGACAAGGAAATTCTGTGCAAATTTTTACATGGCGTCAAGTTCCCTGATGGTTATGCTGCAAATATTCGGAGATGTGTGGACGTCAATGGTTGCAAGCTTTCTGGACTTAAAACTCATGACCTACACGTAATCTTGCAAAAACTTTTGCCTTTAGTGGTGCGCAACATATTGCCTGAAGATGTGGTGACCCCGTTGATCGAGCTAAGTAGGTTCTTTAACTCACTGTGTTCAAAGGAGTTGGAGTTTTTAGAAATTGAAAAACTGAGCACTTCGATTAGGGAGACCCTTTGTCGGCTGGAGATGATTTTTCCACCGGCTTTTTTTGATATTATGATGCACTTACCAGTTCATCTTGCTGACGAAGCTAGACTTGGAGGCCCGGTGTGTTATAGATGGATGTATCCAGTTGAGAGGTACCTTCGTACTCTTAAAGGCTATGTGAGGAACAAAGCGCGCCCTGAAGGTTCAATTGCAGAGGGGTATATATCCGAGGAGTGCCTGACATTTTGCTCTCGCTTTTTTGAAAATATTAGTACCAAGCTTAATCGTCCAGAGCGTCATGAAAGCGCCGCTGCCAGTGAACCACCATCTGGGCTAAGTATATTTGGGAGCCTTGACTACAGTAGGAAAGGAAGTACTCTCGAGAATGTTTCTGATATTGACATGCAGAGGATGAGGCATTACATATTAACCAACTGTGACGAGGTCACTTCATGGATAAAGTAAGCTATATTTTTAAATTGATTTTTTATGGTGGTCATGAATGTTTAAAATATATATGTAACTAATGAACGTATTTTCAATTGTTGTGGAAAGTGTGCATATGGATGAGCTGAAGAAAATTAGCCCTCGGCATGTTGATAAAAGACACAAGGAGGAGTTTGTATCATGGTTTGAGCGTAAGGTGAGTCGTCCCTAATATATTTATCCATATTTTATTTGTATAGTTTCCACATGCTTCTTGTCAATTTATTAGTCCCTAATAATATATTTATCCCTAATATATTTTTAAAATAATCGTAAATGTAGATCAGCACATTGCATGCACAAGGGGAAATAGATGACATGATGTATTATCTATCTCGCGGTCCAGACCCTCGGGTTCGTGTGTTCAACAGGTGTTTCATAAATGGCTTCCTTTTCCGGGTCTCTTCCATAGAGAACTGCTTAACTACTCAAAATAGTGGTGTATTTGTGAAGGGCGATGCAAGTACAGGAAACATGGGCTAGTATGGCGTGCTTAAGAAAATTATCTGCCTTGATTTTCATGGTGAGAAGGAAGTAATGTTGTTCCAATGCGTATGGTTTGATGTCCCTGCAGCAAGTACGAGCAGATCTAGAGGGTACAATAAGGATAAATATGGGGTCATCGATATTGATACAACTCGGTTTAGGTATTCAGATGAACCTTACATCCTGAGCACACAAGCCGAGCAAGTCTTTTATGCAAAAAACCTAAAGAAACCAGATTGGTGCACAGTCCTTAGAGTGCAGCCTAGAAACCTGTTTGCCATGGCTGAAGGAGAAGTTACTGACAATATGGGTGAGCTCGATCTGGACTCAGTTGTTGTAGGAGTGGAAGATATGAATGTTGGACAGCAAAATGAAGATGTGACAGCTTGGAGTAGGTCTGGCCTTGACGGGCTACTGTTGATGCTTCTGTTATTGAGCATGCTATTGCAACAGCGGTGCCTGAACCTGAACATGATGACCTGTTCGATGAAGATGAAGATCCAGATGACACTTACATTGCTGATGGAGTCCTCCCTCCATTCAGTACTCTGGGAGAAGATGATGATGATGATTTTTTTGTGTAAAATTTGCTCAAGTAATAAGTGAGGAAAATTTCTTGTACCATTTTTTTGAAACAATCAACTTGTAATAAGTGATGACTCTAGATTTCTACAACTATCAACAAGTGGCTATACTTATTCTATGGAGGTCTCTTAGAGAGAATAACCTGTATGCGTCACCAGCACATAGCAAAAGATAACAAGACACGTCACAATTGTAGCAGAAAATTTAGGATAGTAAAAGGCATATCTTATAGCAGATGAGGTTTGAAGCCAATAATAGGCAAGGTCATGCCGTTGCCAAGAGAATCATAGATCACTGCATTAGCATGCACTACTTGCATTTAGTTCTAGTGGTTCCACACACACCACAGAAACATTTAGCGCCCTTTTGCCCCTCTTCGCGCTGGACACCAGAACCTTCTTCTTCCCTCCACTGGACGCTGCCCCTTTGCCGCGCTTTGCTCCGGTCGTCCGGACCTCCAATGCCACCCGCATCACAGCCGGATCGGCGACAAAGCAGAGCATGGCGTGCGCGGTAGAGAAACACATACAGAAGGTTAAGGAGGTCACGGGGATGCTACCAGTGAGAGGAATCGGTGTAACTCTCACCGGGGAGGGAGGAATCGGCGGCGGCATAGAGACAAAGCAGAGCATGGCGAGGCGGGTCAATGGAACGGACCGTCCGTTCCAGGAGTGGATGGTCCGGCGTGACGAAGAGCAGAGCCGGCGACACTGGAGCGGACCGTCCGATCTCGGAGGGATGGTCCGGTGGCGGCGGGAATCTTCGGGTCCACCGTGGCTGGCTCGATCTGCTGCGTGCGCGGTAGAGAAAACACGTACAGAAGGCAGAGCAGGGCGCGGGACAACGGATCGGACCGTCCGTTCCAGGAGTGGATGGTCCGGTGCGGCGAACAGAGGAGGGCGCAGGCAGACAGAGCCGGCGAGCTTCTCGCGGCGACGGCGAACGGCGGCTCGGCTGTAGTCGGGCCCAAAATAGAAAAGGTAGAGGAGTTCACGGCGGAGCTAAGGGTGGTCTTCTTGACACCTCGGGTGACCGGAATCTCGCCGGCGGCCAAGACAGCAGAACCTCCTCCTCATCCTCTTCACGCTCCCACCGGAGAAAACGACAGTATCCACAAAGATCACCGGAGACAGAGCCTTTTTCCCTGCTGCCGAAGGTGTTCGACTGAGCTTGAGCTAGCCCCGGTGAGCTCCATCCTTTCTAGGCCTTGGGAACATAATCTTTACCTTCTAACCGTTCCATTTTTGCACTTGGTTGCCCTAGGAACTACCGGCCGAAGTCGCCGCCGTGCCTGCCTCTGTCCTGCAGAGCGCCGCCGTGACGCCATTGCTGTTCCGGCCGATCCAGTGCGCCGCAAGTCGAACCATCGTGCCAACGTCGTCGCGGTGCCTCTAGGAGCCAGCCGACCAAAGGAATCAGACTGCGAAGCCCCGAGAAGCTCGGTGACTAAAACCTCCTCTGTTTCACCCCACCGGACTATCCTCTCCGCGTTCGGACGGTCCGATCCGTTGTGCGCCAAAATTTCCAACTTTCCCACCGTGCCAAAGTTTCGCACCGCGCCAAACCGTCCGACATACCGCGGCAAATTCCTGCGGAAAAAAAAAGATCGCCACATATGTCGGGCTAATAACCTCCCAGACCGACGTCCCCTCCCCCTAACCCAATTAGATCATGATCTAAATCCCTCCTCCGACTCCGTGAGGGCCATGGCGCTGCCGCCGACGCCACCTCGTTCCAGGACACCCCCGACGCCGCCTCCGTCGAGGACGCCACCGGCAACGCTAACAGGCAGGACGACGCTTCCTCTGCAGGGAATCCACGCCAGCAACGACGCCACCGCCTTGGGCGCCCATCGACATCGATATACTGAAGCCGCCCTCGAAACCGAAGACGAACATGGGTTTCCTTGTCAATATAACCCCAGGTACATTGTTTGTTTAATCTAGTTTATTAGATTCATGTTTATTAGAAGAAAATGTGACAATGATCTTAACGGCTCCTCCAGCATCACTTCGGGAATACCTTGTAACTGAACGATCATTCTTGCAGTGAACCTGGGGATTCATCATGGCCTCTAAGTGGACATGCTTGAAAAGTTAACCACCTAATAGTATCAAAACAATGCAAATTGTTACTTGACAGCATATGTATGATTCTAATTGCAATGATGTATAGAAATAAATTCTTATTACCTAAGGGCATCAATTGTAGTCGCAAGCCGAAGTCTTGCATCTGCGACTATTTTCTCATTTTGTTTATTGACAACTTGGTCGATATGAGTCATTCTATTTTGAGATTGTTATAACACTGCACTGAATAATTATGAGCTGAGCTAGAATCTTTACCCACATGAGTTAGAAAAGCACATTTATCTCCATCATTAATCTTTTTCCAATTTTGGAATCCCTTCACAGTGAATGCATCTGACCCGGACCTCCCAACTGGCTTTTTTGAAAATAGAAAGCAAGGCAGGCAATATGCACGATCAGTGTGAGGTGAATACTCTAGCCACCAGAAATCTATAAACCAATTGCTACTGAATCTCCGACGATGTTTCTCCGGACCATTAAATGGATAATCTGTCAAAATAGGCTGATATGGACCCTCTGATATATAGAATCGTAGAGCTTCATCTTGTTCTGTAGGCGAGAGTTCCAAAATTTGCTTGCGTTTACCCGGGTCCCTCTCAAATGGTGTAGCTAAAACTCTGGCTTGTTCAGTTTCTAAAGGTGCAGATGCATTTTGCTCTGGTTCTTGAACTTGCATTTCATCCGGCTCAGCAGCTTGATCATTATTGAGATTTGGATCTTCAGTAGAAACAACCGGCTTATACCAACTATCAAGGGTCCTTGTCCTCTTCATCTTGGATTATATTATTCAATCTAATCAGGAAACAAAACAATTACTAATTAGTTGATTAATCTAATAAAACACTAAGTGTCCCCACCCGATCAGTTGCAGAATTGCAATTGGATATGGATTGGATAGATGGCTTATACCTTACCTAGCGTGTTGCAGCAGGAACCACGGACGGACGACGCTATCATCGGCAAGCGGAGGGAGGACCAAGGACGGACTCCGTGCTACGGCCTGCAGATTGCGGAGGGGCGGAGGCAGAGCCGCCGGGCAGGCGACGGAACCGCGGAACGGCAGAACAGACGACGGACGCAGAAGACGATTCGACGAATGCGCGTCGGTGCCTGGCTCCTTGGTCCTTGCATTGGAATTTTTCATGCGGTGATGGGCTCATGGCCTCATGGGCTAGCATTGGGGAGGGCCAGGCCCCTGCGCGCCCCCCCTGTCTCCGCCCCTGAGTATTTGTACGAGCGGTGGAATAGGATATGTGCTAGTACTACTTTGTCTTTGCGAGATTGCAGGCAAGTCATTGCCCTGGTGACCTGACATTGCCACGGACGAGGTTGTGCCGTTGGTCATCTTCTCTGTTGTTACTGTACCAAGTTCTTTGCCTTTTCCTCACACATCGGTGGCTCAAGCAAACAAGCAGAAAAACGAATTTTTACTCTCTGTATCTACTTTGTTTCTGTTATAAAACTAAACTATTGGACAAGTGAGTAGTATGAATCTTAGTACTTCGGATTTGCACATTCATGCAGTGAACCTCATTGGATTTTTATATTTGGATAGATCTTTCTTGCAAACTGAAAGATTCCGCCAATCATTTGGTAAGGCTATGCAAACGTACAGGCGTAGAGCATGACATGGTTAAATTGTTTACACTCTTTTGTATTTTATAATAGGAATTCATCTGTAGTCTTTGTCCCTTCCACAGAAATATCCATCCATAACATGTCACATATTATTTCCATATGTTGGTTTATACTGATGTTGAGAGTGTGGGCTTTGAATCTTTTTGCTTAAGTTAAGATTCTGCCAATGGGTAATACTTGACCTTTTTTTATTCTTGTTTATTTATCAACCATTGTCGTATGTATGCAGTGGCACGGGTGAAATGTGACTCTTTATGTTCATTGCAAGAATGGACTTCCAGATCAGGAGTATGTAATGTTCAAAGTGGAAAGGCCTGATATAAAATTCTCAACCTTGACATCTCTTAAGGACCAGCTTGGGTATGCTGTCCGGGACTTCTTATACTACAAGAAGCGTTGTGGAAGAGATGTAGCTACTCTTCAGCCCCTCGATTATGTCAGACATGCAGAGATTATGCTACAAGACAATGAGAGTGAGAAGGAAATCAGATTAGTACTCTCAAAGGAGCAAGAGACAGCACAGCAAGTCAGCATAACACCCCTCAAGCGACCAAGGCAGCAGCTGGAAGAAGATGAGCATCCGTTTATGGATGATCCTTTTGATGCATACAAGGACTGGCTAAAGAAGCTACCACAGGACCAATCCAAAAGTATATCATCTATGTTTCCGCATATGTTTTTGTATTGTTCATAATCTTAGCACCTTTATATAAACTACACCCTATCTTACATGTTTTTGGTGACTAACAGATTTGAAGAATGACACTAGGGATCAAACAGTCAACACGTACAAGGAATTTTTAAGGATGAAAGGGGACATTCCAGAAATTAGTAATTTATTTCCTTCTTCAACCAGTGTATTTTACTACTAATTTTTTTTAAAACTGAACCTTTAACCTTGTGTGCAGTGGCATTTGTTGAGCAACGTGACACCGATGGTATCATAGTCGAAGACGATGAAAGTAATGGAAGCAATGCGACACCACCCTCAAATAGGCCAAGCCATGCAAGGAAGGCAAGGGACGAGGGAAATGGTTTGTGATCATGCATGTACTTTTAATATTGGGTTCGCATATCTTAATTGAGAACTAGAACAGCTCAAGTTTGTTATTGTCTTTTTTGCAAGGACATGGCTCCAATCAACGCAAGAAAAGAGGTCGTGGCACTGTTAAAGGATTTACAGTAGGCAACAAGAGAGTTAAGGAACGCACTCAAAAACTCCCAATCGAATTTTCAGAAAGGCGTGGAGGTCCCATTGGACCGAATACCCGTGCATTTGTCGATGAGGTCGTATTATTTACAAGGAAATGGGCCCCACTAATTGGAGTAAACAGTTGGAAGGATATAAAAGAACAAGTCAAAAAAGAAATTGCAGATGAGATACTGGTATGATGTGTACTATTTTTGATTCCTACTCGTGCGATGCGTATAAGTAATTGTGATGAAACATTTGATTGCTTTTTAATGGTAAACAGCTTAGGTGGAACTTCATCAACATTGACGATGAGGATAAAAGAAAAGAGAAAATATGGAACATTGCCAAGGAGCGGTACAAAGGATGGCGATCAGCTCTGAGTGCCACATACAGGGCTTATAATAGTTATGGTGAGAGGATACGAAATAAACCCGAAGAAATTACACCTTCTTGAGTGGCACTACTTGCAGTTGTATTTTGGATCTGATAAATTCAAGGTCAGTTCTAGTAAAATCTACTTTGTCAAACAAACTTGATCAACCTTAGTTGCATTGTTACATACCACTTGTTCTCATTCTGCAGAAAGTTAGCAGCCAGAACTCCTCAACCGTCAGCAGCAAAGAACCAGGCATCTGATGGGTTCAAAAAACTTCTCACAGTGTAGCTTTGAGCAGGTAATCATTGGATACACTAATCTAGTCCTTCCCTTGTATGATGCAATACTTGTGTGTTGAATTGTATTGTGGCATCCTAGAGAGACCAAGAAACTAGTGAAGAGCCAAGTGATCTTCTTCTTTGGAGGACCACTCACACAAAACATGGCAGATGGTCAAATTCTGTATCAGCTTCAGTATATGTGAGTAAATGTTTCATCAAGCCTTTTTTATAGCTGCTGGTTGTGTCAAGCAACTCTTAACAGGTTCTGTTATTTAATTTAGGAAAATGCAGCCATGAAAATTGGTGAGATTGGCTTAGAACCTGATAGACAAACACTTACAACTGTTGAGGAGAACATGATTTTCCAGTCATGCTACAAAGAAACAACACAAATCAAATCATCCAAATTACATGGACATGGATATTTGGCTACGTATCGAACTCGCAGAGAACTTATGAAAGAGAACCTTGAAGTACATGCACGTGCTCAAGCTGCAGCTAGGGAGAAGAGCATTGCTTTTGAAGCGGAGGTTGAGAAGCTCAAAGAACAGATTGCGCAAGAAGCTGCAGAAAGGGAAAGGGAAAAAGAAGAAAATAGGAGGAGGATGCAAGAGGAGCTGGAAAATGCTAAGATAAACATAAGAGAAGAAATGAAGCAAGAATTTCTTAATATGCTAGCGCAGCACAAAGAAGGAACTATGAATATGGTATTAGAATAATTTTTCATCCTTTGTCCTCTTAATAAACTTATGATTATGATGCCTAATCTTTTACCACAATATTTGTATGTGTAGAGTACCCCGCAAAACAATGCCAGTATACAAGTTGCGCCAAGCATACAAGAGAAAGATGGGACTGGTGAACATGAAATTGAAAATGAATATGGGTTACAGGAGGTAATGACACTATTGCACTATGTTCCATGTATCTTGAGCTATGCACCTTGAACTATAGCTAAAATAGATCAAACAATTTAATGTTTGTAGACTCAGCTTGGAAGCGTTGTCACCGTACAAAAAGATGCACCAGCACCTACTCGCTCCAGTAAAAGTACTGCAGCTCTCAGCAAAAGTCTTTTCAACGAAAACACTGCAAATGTGGCTGCACCGAAGACATATATCACTTCACAGCAGCTGATGAATAGAACAAGAAATAATCCCAAAAGGAGGAAGGTAACTACTGCAATATGTTATCAGCTAATTGGAATCTAAATTCTTGCATCATTTGCTGAAATTTTATCAAATGTGACCTTCCTTGTAGAACTAGGAAATGTAGGAAATACATTTAACATACGTGCTGAAAACTGCAGCTTGTGCAGTTTTGATTGGGTGAATTGTTCCGAGTAGTAATTTACCTTTTTTGTGATACTTGATAATACCAAAGTTGTAGAGCGTTTAGAGATGTTTGTCATCATGAAAGGTCATGATTTTAGCCCTGGAGAATTGGGAGTTATGAATTTTGTAAGTAGCCGGTCAGGTTTTGACCTTGCTCTGAACAGCTGTGGGCGTTTGTGTTTTTCGACCATAATAACTGCAGAATCTTATTTAACAAATAACTAGAAAGATGTAGAGAATTTCATGGGCTTTCCGTATTGTAAAAGAATATAAATTTTCGTTGTCTAGAACTCTAGTTATGATTTTTCTAATCAACTGTACTGCTGCTGCCTTAAAAATTCAGAGAATTTGATAGCAAACTGATTATATGTACATAACTGTTTCCATAGTTTTGATTAATTAGAACCATGTTATATCTGAATCTCTTTACATTTTGTGCAAGAATTAGTAAACTTAATATTGTTCTAATATCGTGACCTTCCTTGTAGAACTAGGAAATGTAGGAAATACATTTAACATACGTGCTGAAAACTGCAGCTTTTGCAGTTTTGATTGGGTGAATTGTTCCGAGTAGTAATTTACCTTTTTTGTGATACTTGATAATACCAAAGTTGTAGAGGGTTTAGAGATGTTTGTCGTCGTGAAAGGTCATGATTTTAGCCCTGGAGAATTGGGAGTTATGAATTTTGTAAGTAGCCGGTCAGGTTTTGACCTTGCTCTGAACAGCAGTGGGCGTTTGTGTTTTTCGACCATGATAACTGCAGAATCTTATTTAACAAATAACTAGAAAGATGTAGAGAATTTCATGGGCTTTCCGTATTATTAAAGAATATAATTTTTTGTTGTCTAAAACTCTAGTTATGATTTTTCTAATCAACTGTACTGCTGCTGCCTTAAAAATTCAGAGAATTTGATAGCAAACTGATTATATGTACATCACTGTTTCCATAGTTTTGATTAATTAGAACCATGTTATATCTGAATCTCGTTACATTTTGTGCAAGAATTAGTAAACTTAATATTGTTCTAATATCCCAATCTTATTCTTTTGGCAGTAGGTGGACAAGGTTTCAGTGGGAGGCTCATAATCAAGCGAGGACATAGCCGAGGCGATGACATGTTGGGCTGCTAGGAAACTCTCGACTGCTGCATAGATGTTAGGAAGTTTTTAAAAAGTTGTCAAATAATGAGTGAACTGTACACTCGTTTATGATTTTAGCTACTATTTCCATGGTTTGGCAACATATTGAATGATTGATTATAATTAATATATGTGAGTGCAATTGCTTTTGTTATGGTTTATTGATTTGCAATGATGATTTATTAAACCAAAATTAAATGTTACTAGCGTTGCAATAAAAGCTATGCCTACGAGCCGCGATGCGTGGCAATATGCTCTATGGCAACAGACTTATTTACGTTGCAAATAATAGTATTGCCACGACATTACTATTGTTGCAATAACAATTAATCTCCCGCAACGAATAAAATTGCGTGGCAAATGATACTGTTGCAACTGCACCGCAGTCGTGGCAATAATGAACGGTATCTCGCAACGGCTAAATTTGCGTGGCAAATGATACTTTTGCCACGCCACAACGATCGTGGCAATAATGTATACTCTCTCGCAACGAATAAAATTGCGTGGCAAATGGTTTACTTGCCACGGCATAACGGTCATGGCAACAACACCTTAGGCAACAAAATTCTAGCGTGGCAAAAAAATTCTATTGCTACGCTATCGCTCGTTGCATTTACCACCTGTTGCTACGAAGACGAGCGTGGCAAGTGCTCGTATTGCCACGCCAGTGAATGTTGCGATAACGTCCTATTGCCATGCTTGGCAACGGACAGCTATGGTTGCAAGAAAAGCTAACTCTTGCAACGCCAAACTAGCAACGGTTGCAAGTTCTTATTGCAACGTGACTTTTTGCAACCATTAGCAACGAACGCGATTTGGTGGCAAGAACTATCTTTTGCAACCAAATTGGGCCTATTGCAACACTTTCTCGTCGTTGCGCAAGGGTTAGAAGTTTGTAGTGATCCACGGGTCCGCCTCATCTTCCTCTACCCTTTTCCTTTTGGACCACCCAGCCAAGCCGCCGTTCGCCGCCGGTAGCGGCGAGAAGCTCATCGGCCATGCATGTCTCTGCTCTGCGTCGCCGTGCCTGGATTTTGTCACACTGCCATGCGGGCCCGTGCGGTCAGAGGCGCCAGGACGTGGTTGGGAGTAGTTTGAAACTTTCAGGGTCTAAAATAAAAGAACGCTTAGACTTACATGTGGACCCAAGGACTTAATTGGAAATAAATAAAACATTGGCACTATAACCAAAATTTCCTTTCCGACGTGCCTAGGGACTGCAGGTTGTATTTCTAGGAAACCCAGGGACCTTTCTGCATAATCTATCTAACTGACCGGTGGACCCAGCCATTTAAAATCTCAGAAAAATTTAAGAAAAAGGCTAAAAGTATTTCTTGTTAAACTGAAAAATGGATAAATTTGTAAAATCCATAACTCATTCATTTTAACTCCAAATTGGACGAACCAAAATTTGTTGGAAGCACAAAATGATGTATTTTATTCCTAAAGACTAAAATCTAGGAAATCTAATACTTAATATATATCAAAAGTAAAATAATAGGTAAAAGTCTATGAACACTTTTAGAAATTTAAAAGATATTTCATCTAGTCTTCAATTTTGATATATCAAGGTATGTTAGAGTCACAAAAGTTTTGCAATTTATTCTTGTAAGCTGAAACTAGATAAAACTTGTATAGGAGACACCTTTATAAATTAGCAGTAGATAAGTATTTTAATTAGTGTATATAATATATGTAATAATTTCAAAAATTCGTAGATAATTCAAAATAGCCCCAAATGGGATGAACCCAATTTTGTTAGATTCATACAAATATGCACTTTATTTCTGTTAACAAAGTTTTGGCACTATCTGTACAGAAAACACCTCTAAAATTTGTAAGAAAGATAAATGCTTTATTTAGTACATAAGGTGTATAAAGAATTCTAAATTTTCTAGGAAAATTAGCTTAGCCCCAGATGAGTTAAACCCAATTGCAGTGGGTTCACAAAACATATCCCTTTAATACTATAAGGTTAAGTTTTACACAACTTGGTAACAAGACACACGTATATTTAGAGTACATGTATAACTACCTTATACGCGTATAAAACTTGCCAAATCTATATCTCCCAAATAGAAACAAATAAAATGGAAATTTCATAACCATGGCTCATCTAAAATCAGCACCAATCCACGGCATAAATCCCACACACTTTAGAATAATTTGGACATTTAATATTATTTCGAAATTAGGCGTATTCCCGTATAGGACTTCCAAATAATATATCTCAAATGCAAAATACTAAATTAGAACTTCTTTCACCACCTTTCATCTAAAAATTATACTCTCTAATACCGCAAATAACAATTTGACAAGATTACCTTATGAAGTACATATTAAAAGTTATATAAGGTACAAACCCCGTATTTCACGTATATGGCTTCTAAAATTTATATCTTCCAAATGCAAAGTAGTAAAATATAACTCCCTTCACTAAAGATCATCTAAAACCAATACCTATCCACTATCTAAAGTTCACATTTAGTAAAACATCTCATATAGTATCTCCAAAATTTATATAAGGTATAAATACCACATTACATATATATAGAACTTGTAAAATTCATAGCTTCCAAATGAAAAGTGATAAAATGGAAATTTTTTCACCTAAATATACCCTAGGTCAGTACCCAAACCTTGCACAAACCTCATGCATATTAGAGCATTTTGGATTTTTCGTATTATTTGCTATTTATATAATCGTACGATAATTTTCTTTTAGAGAACTAATTCGAAGTTGGTGAAGGAGTGGATTTGATTATTGCTCTAGGTATTCAAGATGTAAGGTAAGTATTCTCCCCTTTTTCTTTGAATAATTTTAATTCTATGTTTTGGGAAATGAAATGTGTTATTTACAAAATTGCATGCGTATTTATAACTATTGATATTTAAAATGTGAAGAATGGTAGCTATACCCAACCTGTTGTATGATCCACCTTGAAAATTCTGTATTCCTTGCTAATTCTAAACTTAGGACGGATTACAGTACTCCCCATGTGCTCAAATGGGCTATTATTTCTTAGTACGCCTTCATATGCTTAGCCATGCCTAGAGATATGCTAAAATAGATTGTGATCACCTTATAAATGAGATTTTGGGAATTTTATAACTCCTAGACAGAGGTGACTTCTTTGTTTATTTGTGAATTAAAATGATGAAAAATGTGATTTTAGACTTGGGCGGCAAGTGGTGTGCATATGGAGTAGTTGCACACCGATAGGGGGAGTGTTCGCCTGGGTCGATTAAGGACCGAACTCTATGTCACCCTCTATTGTTTACAGTGCAACCACATGTGCTGGTATGGGACAGCCTTAGCTTATTAATGTGGTGTTTAAGATGGCTTATTTTTCTGGCTTATAAGCCGCACGTAAAATGAGGAACGTTATTAGCACGTGATTAATTAAGTATGAACTATTAAAAACTTGAAAAATAGATCTATTTGATTTTTTAGATATACTTTCATATAGAAATTTTTTGCAAAAAACGCACCATTTAGTAGTTCGGGAAGCGTGCTCACGAGAAACGAGAATTTAAGCAGCTTAAATAAGCTGGAACGAACAGCACGCAAGTTGTATATGTGTCTAACCTTTCATTCGGGAGGTAGTTGTAGTATAAACTACTCTTGGCGTGGTTTATAGGAGCTACCCATGTGCGTGTGTTAAAAATGTTTATGGGACCGAACTCGTCCCAGTGTGCTTGTGTTATGTAAGTAGGTTGCTTCTCTACTTACAGCATAGAGCTGTCCAATACAACGGTGAGTGCCATGTGGGTTATTTCTCCATGGCATCTCGGTGTTTGGCTAACCATCGGGACAGCACAAAGAATTTAGACTTAGTGTGGGGTTTCCGCTCATCGTGCTCATGCAAGGTTAGACAAGTAAATAATGTAACAACTTCGTTATGACCTCTAGACCACATTCAACGTGTAGAGTGTGGTAGTGTTTTGGGCAGCACGAGATAAACTAGAGAATTCACATCATGCTCTATAGAGTCAAAACTAATCGGTTAGCCATGCTCGTGGTCATGAATGATATAGGGATGTGTCATGAGTATAGTTTTATGATTTACAACTGTGTTTATGAAATTGGGATAGGGATTGGTGATTTTGATGATTATCTTGACTTGTTACTGGGGAGGGTAACAAGTATGATACTTATATTATGTTGATCACCTTCTTTATATATTACACATGTTTTATTGCTTTACCAAATACCGTTGTAAATGTTTGTGAACAAAAATTGGCTTTATGCAAACCTAAGACTACAAATAGCCTTTCCTTGATTTAGAGCTTGCATGTATTGTAGGATTGACATTGCCAGTACATTATTTCGGTAATGTACTGACTCTTGCTAGTATTATTATTGGTTAACTTATTGTAGGCTGAGTGATGCGAGATCCGTTGCTTCTAGGGGTCTACCCCTGTCGGAGGATGAAACTCCAACCGCGGGGAGTCTGGAGACCCCTTTTGAGGTTCGGCCAGGGGAGTTGTTCACAGGACGGCTTGCGGCATCCGGTGAATGGATCGATGGATGGCACACAAGGAGACAGGAGGAAGTAGACAGGTCCGGGCCGCTCGGAGGCGTAATACCCTACTCCTGTGTGTTTGCTATGTGGGAGAGATGAATCTGGTTTGTTGTTACAAGGTGTTCTTCAGGGGTGTTCGGGCCCTCGCCCTGAGTTGGGAACTAAAGAAGCCCTGCTCAAAGTCGAAGTTCGGAGTCTATCTAGCCGTCGAGCTCTCTCTCCTCTCCAAGTTGGCATGGGTCCTCCTTTTATAGTGCAAGGGGAGTCCACAGTGCCTACACATTTCCAGAGAGAGAGCTGTCTTGTCGCACGCGTCTGCGGTCGCTTGCTAAGCCACGCCGGAGTAGGTTCGGCGTGTCTGGTCGTCATGCTGCTCGGCTGCTATGAGTGGCTAAGTCGTGGAGATGTGACAGCGCACGCCCTTGCCACCGAAGTCAAAAGGTTTCTGACTGCACAGGCATGTGTCCACGGGGGGCCATCATGAGACGCCCACACGTGGCAGAGCAGGTGACAGGGGTGACATGCCCCATCGCCTCGTCATTAATGCAGGTAGTTGGGGCAGTTGGTCCGCTCGAGTCAACCTCGTGCCCGGGGCAGAGAGCTCATCGAGCCCTCTGCGCACACAAGGCGCCGAGCTCCTCGGGGACGGAGGATGTGAATCCCGGGCCCGGAGAGCGAGACCCCGGACCATGGATGTGTCAGTAATGTGCTTCGGGACCGAGCCTGAGTCCTGAGACGAGGGGCGAGACCCGGGGCCCAGGAACGTCCCGGTGCGCCCCGAGGCCGAGCCTGTGAGCCCTAGGCCCGGGGATGAGATCCGGGGCCCGGGGACGGAGCTTCCCAGGACCGGGGAGGAGACCGGGGCTCGGGCATGGAGCCTGTGGGCCCGGGACTGGGCAGCGAGACCGGGGCTCGGGCATGGAGCCGATGGGCCCGGGACCGGGCAGCGAGACACGGGGCCCGACCAGGGAGCGTCCCGGGACTGGGGCGCGAGACCCGGGCCCGGGAAATCCCAGTGATGTGTCCTAGGGGCGTGCCCCGGGAAGGGAGCTGTGGGCCTCAGGCCCGAGAGCAAGACCCGGGCCCGGGAAGTCCCAGATATGAGTTCCGGGGGCGCGCCCCAGAACCGAAGCCGAGGCCCCGGGTAAGGGGGTGAGACCCGGGACCGGGATGTCGTCGGGCTCCCGGTACTTGATCGGAAGAAGGCTGTAGCCGGCCGTCGCCGGTGCAGAATGTGGCCCCGGAGGAGCTGACGTGGCCGAAGACCCACGCATCCCCGGGGTATGTGGGACCCCTAGTTCCATTTTGCCGACAGTGGCCCCTGGCCCTGTTGCTCGGCCGGGAACCACTCCGGGCAGGAACAAGGCCACGTCTTGAAGAAATGAGGGGACGCGGGGTCCACCTGGTTAGCCATGAGGTGGTGGAGCTTGGCGACTTGCTGCGCTTACTGGACTTGCTTGCCGGGAACAAATATGGGCCCGGGACCCGGGGACCCGGCCGTAATACGGTGGATATGTGCCCGGGGCCCGGGGGCCCGGGCTGGATATATGGAATGAATCGGGACGACTTCCCCGGACTCACGCTCGCCAAGGCGATGTTGTCCAGGTAATCGCACCCCACCTGGTTGTGAAAATGTTGAGGAAGCCGTGGTGGTTCGCGAGGAGGCGCGAAAAGCCATGGCCGAGACCGCTGCAACGGAGGTAGGGTTCCTCGACCGCGGCGAGCACCTTGTGGAGCCGATGTCTAACGAGGCCGAGGGAGACGCCAGTCCCCTTCTGACGCCGCCTGGGGTCCAGTCCGAAGAAGACTAGTGACCTCCCCCCGTGCGACAACATCTTCGGGCCTCCACTCGTGCTTGCGCTCCGATTTTGCCTGTCTTGTGCAAAGAGAGACATTTGTATATGTACATGATCATGTTTATATTTTCGTACCTTTGCCTATTGTGTTGTTCGGAGGTTGCATGTATTCGGGGCCCCGTTGTCCGAGAACGCCGAGTACCGGGTGCCATCCGACAGCGAGAACCAGCAGCCGCGAACAGCCGTAGAGCCTGAGACCCCTATCCGGGCCCTGGCATAGCCGCCTGCCCAGGGAGCTTGGTCCCCAGGGGCAGCGGACGCAATGGTTGCCCGCCCCGGGAACCCGGTCCCCGAGGCCGCGAGCAACCGAACGCGAGCCTTGCGGAGCGATTAAGTCCGTAGGCCGTGCCCAGGGAGCTCGGTCCCTAGGGACCGCGAGCACCCGAGCGCGGGTCCTGCGAAATGGTTAAGTCCGTAGGTTCGACCCCTTCCGTCTTCCGGATCCAGGGGCCCTCTGTGCCCCCGGGCGCAGCGTGGCCGCGGGGACAGACCGCTCGACCGTGCCTGGGGCCGCCAGCCAACGAAGCACCCGGCGCCTCGGCGCTGGTGGTCGGGGGGGAGTTGGCCAGGCCGGGCACCGCAGCCCTCCCCGGGAATCTAGGCTAGCCCGACGGGGGGTGATGCCCGAGACCCCGGAGCATCGGTAGTGTCCGGGGCGCGGTCCGTGACCCGACCATCAGGCCTCGACGACCGGGGCTGTGCTAGCCGTGCGGGCCCCCGGCTCGCGTCGAGGTTCGGAAAGCCTGCCGGAGATGGGTATAATCTGCACATGATAAACTGTGAGAGTATTTGGCTCGTTCCTTTGTCCACTCCATGCTACGAATCGTGGCGTCGACCACCTCCCAAAGGCGTCCTTGTGGTCACGACTGTGCGGAGGAAAAGATCACGCATAAGCATTTCACCCCCTACCTCTGGGAAAACCGATCCCGAGGCTAGTCAACGGGGGCACCGGAGCCGCTGGGACCCGGGGGCACCGCGTAGAGGGGCGCCATCACGGTCCCGTGGGCTCGACAACGCCCTGGGACTAGCACGTGGGGACACGGTAGCCCGTTGGTAGGGAACTGATGGTAATGCGCAAAACCCAGCCGCCGTACGGGCGCGGCCCGATTATGCCCCCAGGGGGTGAGACTGCCACGAACGCAACACATGGAAAAAGACGAAAGGCACAAGACCGGGAAGGATATTAAAAATGCTGCTCAGTAAAGGGTATACACATGGGAGCCCCGGCCAGCGCTGAGATTTGGAGAAATCCGGCGCTGGCCCGGGCACACCGTACTTACAGGATGTGTTTACAGATAAAATTTGCGAAGATCTCCCAGGCTTACCGAGCCCGGTCGAGAGACACCGATCACCAGGAAGGGGCCTTCCCGCGGGGGGAAGGTTTATTTCTTTCCGGCACGTGTGAGGACACGGCGGAGGACAAAGTCCTCGTCCTGGAGTGATCGGGCCCAAACCTTACGCCGATAGCAGCGCTTGAGGCTGTGCTGGTTAGGAGCGAGGCGCGCGGCCTCGTTGGCAAAGTATACCGTCTTCTGTTGTGTGCGCCCCTACCCCGGCTTGACGGGGGCCGGGAGCACGGGCTCAGCTCCCTCGAGAGGAAGCGAGCTCTCGTGGCTAGGGATCAGTATGTGCCCGGGACCCGGGGGCCCCAGAATGAGATGTCGAATGTATCGGGATGACTCCCCAGAACCGCTATCGCCAGGGCGATGCTGTCCGGCTTATCACGCCCTGTTGGAGGTGTTCCGGGTGCCGCGTCCAAGACATGCACTCGCATTGGCGAGGCTGTTCGGGTTCGGTCTTCCCAGTGCTGAGCCAGGGGCGCGGATCCGAGACATGGACCCTGGACCCCAGGGCCCCGGCTCGAATGTGATATGTGCCCGGGACCCGGGGGCCCCGGACTGAGATGTGGAATGTATCGGGACGACTCCCCGGACTTGCGCTCGTCGGGGCGATGCTCTCCAGCTTATCGCGCCCTGTTGGAGTTGTTCCGGATCGGGAGTGGGATCGGACCGTCCGCCTCAGGATCGGACCGTCCGAAACCCTACGATCGGACCGTCCGGCTAGGGATCGGACCGTCCGAATCCCTAGGGTCGGACCGTCCGCCAAGGGATCGGACCGTCCGAAACACCTCGATCGGGCTTGGCCTGCTACTGCTCCTGCCGAAACTTCTTGACCTGCTCGGCCAAGTTCTGGACGGCACGGCACTCCGTGAGGTCGTGCGAGTCCGTCTGGTGGACGGTACACCACTTCCAGGCCACTGCCGGCAGAGACGGCGCACGTGCGGCCCTTTGCCGCTTGCCGCTGTTGTCGTCCCCGCGGGCGTCGTCGGCCCGAGGGGCGCCCACAGCAGCCAAGGCGAAGGTCCCGGCGGCCGCCTTGTCCTTCTGGCGCTTCCTCCTGTCCCGACGCGACGTGGAGCGTGAGGACTCGCCGTCCTCTCCAGGGCCCCTGTCAGGGGCCTTAGGGCGTGGCCTGTTCCATGCCCGGGCCTCCTCCTTGCGGGCGCAGAGGTCGGTGAGGCTGAACAGCTCAGCCGTGGTCTGGACGTCACGGGTTCCCAGCTTCTCGAGCATGCGCTTGTCACGCACGCCCGAGCGAAATGCGTGGATAACCGCGTGGGGAGCGATGTGGGGGATAGTGTTACGGACCTGGCTGAAGCGCTGCAGAAAACGCCTCAGCGACTCGTCCCTGCCCTGACATAGGGCGTGGAGGTCCGCCTGGGTCCCAGGGCGCGGGAAAGTGCCTTGGAAGTTTGCCACGAACTGGTGGCAAAGGTTCTCCCACGAGTTAGATCGAACCCCTCGGGAGGTTCATCATCATCAGAGCGAGCCTAGGCCTTGAGAGCGACGGGGAAGTAGTTTGCCATCACCTTCTCATCGCTGCCGGCCGCCTAGATGGCGGTGGTGTATATCTGCAGAAACTCCATGGGGTCGACAGAGCCATCATACTTCTCCGGCAAGCTGGGCCGGAACCTGGCCGGCCAACGCACCTGCCGAAGGCCTGGGGAGAGCGCCAGGCAACCCGAGCCGTGCTGAACGGGCTCGGACGACGAGCGACGGTTTCCCGTCGGTAGGTTGGAGCTAGAGGCCTGGGCCTCGAGACACGCGATGGCATCCGCGCGCCGTTCGCGCTGTCGCTCCAAAGTGACCCGGGCATCCTCGTGGGACCGCATCCGGTTCAGCCGGTCACGGAGATCGCCATGGCCATTCTTGGCCGAAGGCGTGGCGCGAGGCGCCGCGCTCCGGGCTTGGTTCCGCTTCGGGACGGGGGACCGGGCCCGCGCTAGACGTCGCGCGGTCGGCACTCCCGGCCCCTGCACTACTGTCGGTGGCGACCTGGCGATGGGCCGCGCCCACAAGGTCGGTGACTTCGTTGAGCTAGCGCCGCTCCCGGCCTCCGCCCCCGGTAAATGCCGAAGGGTGGCGCAGGAGGGCTTCTGCCGCTAGAAGGGCTCCCTATGGCGTCGCTGACTGGAAGTTGAGGTTGCGGCGCGCCGTGGAGCGGCGCGTCCGCTCGCACCTCATGGATGAGGCTGCGGCGGACCCAGCGAGGCACTTGCCGGCTCCCTCCGCAAGGGAAGGTGCCGAGGCCGCGCAACCAGGCCGCTGATGGGCGAACTCGGCCCGCAGGGCGCGCGCCGCACGCCCCTAGGAAGACGAGGAGGGGAAGTGTGGCGGGCTCACCACAGGGCTAGTGTCGCCGGCGAGGTGAAGCTGCCGGACTCTTCATGTGAGTCCCGCGGACGATGGCCTCCTGCCATGGAGCGTGCCAGCGTTGGGGACGCCGGCGTGCCGCCTGGAAGTGAAACTCCCCCTACCTGGCGCGCCAGCTGTCGGAGGATGAAACTCCAACCGCGGGGAGTCTGGAGACCCCCCCCTTTTGAGGTTCGGCCAAGGGAGTTGTTCACAGGACGGCTTGCGGCGTCCGGTGGATGGATCGATGGATGGCACACAAGGGAGATAGGAGGAAGTAGACAGGTTCGGGCCGGTCGGAGGCGTAATACCCTACTCCTGTTTGTTTGCTATGTGGGAGAGATGAATCTGGTTTGTTGTTACAAGGTGTTCTTCAGGGGTGTTCGGGCCCTCGCCCTGAGTTGGGAACTAAAGAAGCCCTACTCAAAGTCGAAGTCCGGAGTCTATCTAGCCGTCGAGCTCTCTCTCCTCTCCAAGTTGGCATGGGTCCTCCTTTTATAGTGCAAGGGGAGTCCATAGTGCCTACACATTTCCAGAGAGAGAGCTGTCTTGTCGCACGCGTCTGCAGTCGCCTGCTGAGCCACGCCGGAGTAGGTTCGGCGCGTCTGGTCGTCTAGTCGTCATACTACTCGGTTGCTGCGGGTGGCTAAGTCGTGGAGATGTGACAGCGCACGTCCTTGCCGCCGAAGTCAAAAGGTTTCTGACTGCACAGGCATGTGTCCACGGGGGGCCATCATGAGACGCCCACACGTGGCAGAGCAGGCGACAGGGGCGACATGCCCCGTCGCCTCGTCATTAATGCAGGTAGTTGGGGCAGTTGGTCCGCTCGAGTCAACCTCGTGCCCGGGGCAGAGAGCTCATCGAGCCCTCCGCGCACACAAGGCGCCGAGCTCCTCGGGGACGGAGGATGTGAATCCCGGGCCGGGAGAGCGAGACCCGGGACCATGGATGTCTCGGTAATGTGCTCCGGGACCGAGCCTGAGTCCCGGGACGGGGGGCAAGACCCGGGGCCCGGGAACGTCCCGGTGCGCCCCGAGGCCGAGCCTGTGAGCCCCGGGCCCGGGGACGAGATCCGGGGCCCGGGGACGGAGCTTCCCGGGACCGGGGACGAGACCGGGGTCGGGCATGGAGCCTGTGGGCCCGGGACCGAGCAGCGAGACCGGTGCTCGAGCATGGAGCCTGTGGGCCCGGGACTAGGCAGCAAGACCCGGGGCCCGACCATGGAGCGTCCCGGGACCGGGGCGCAAGACCCGGGCCCGGGAAATCCCAGTGATGTGTCCTGGGGGCGTGCCCCGGGAAGGGAGCTGTGGGCCCCGGGCCCGGGAGCAAGACTCGGGCCCGGGAAGTCCCAGATATGTGTCCCAGGGGCACGCCCCGAAACCGAAGCCGAGGCCCCGGGTAAGGGGGCGAGACCCAGGACCGGGATGTCGTCGGGCTCCCGGTACTTGATCGGAAGAAGGCTGTAGCCGGTCGTCGCCGGTGCAGAATGTGGCCCCGGAGGAGCTGACGTGGCCGAAGACCCACGCGTCCCCGGGGTATGTGGGACCCCCAGTTCCATTTCGCTGACAACCCCTAATCGGTTGCCTGTGATATGGGTAGACAAGCTTCTGCTGAACCATATTATTTGGCCGATTGGCCTAGGTAAATTCTTTATTTGTAGACTTAGTTTATTTACTTATTCACCCATTTATTCTATACCATTGCTTGAGATGAATGTGTGAGACTAGTACTTTTTCTGGGAGCTAGTCGAACACAAGTATTGGCTTGAAATAATTGAGATGTTTGCCTAATAACTGGTGCGGATCGAGTCCTCTGTGCTATGTAGTTGTTTAGTCGCCACCATCGTATGGTTTGATGGACATAACTCGGGGAGGACTGGCAAAAGCTATTCTGTTGAGTATCTCATTTATTTTAGGTTTGGCGCCATGAGTTTGTAACGTAATTGTAGTTCGCGACGTCAGGTCAGCTTTGATGTGTGGTGGTTACTGCTTTTATTTGGTTTTATTTGAGACCCTACCACTCCAAGAGTTAGCGTTGACGTGGAGAGCTGCAAACTGCGGTACAAGTCTCGGGGTGTCCTCATAGTTTCCGTCCATAGATATCTATTGCATCCACTCGAACCTCGCTATTTTGTGCCATCCCCTTCTTATCGTTTGATTTCATATAAAATGTGTGCCCAATAATCTCGTACGCTGCCATGGCTTTACTAAACTTTAGGGCCCACATCACAACCTTTTTAGCATTCTTTTTTTAAGGGAGTCACCATCTGGTAGGTTCTGGTCATTGAACCATGTGGTGAATCGACGCTTGTGCTCTTTCATAATCTAATCTTCCGATCGTCCAATGTTACCGGCTCTAATCTAGTTTAAGTGTTGTTCGATGTAGGGCTCAACTATCGCAAGCTGTTGTAGGATGCTATAGTGTGCTGCTCGCACAGTAACAAACTCATTGTCATGAAACTTTTTTCTAGCCAACGGTCCCCCTTCCAGACAATCTCTTCTGATGATGGGCACAGGTAAACCAATTGGGTTGACATCTTCTAGGTAATCTATGCAACACTCAACGACTTTTTCAGTGGTATATCCCTCTACCATCGACCCCTTTGGATGAGCACGGTTTTAGACGTAGCTCTTCAGAATAGACATGAACCGTTCGTATGTCCACATTTGATGTAAATACAAATGACCTAATTCGAGTATCTGAGAAACGATGTGAACCATTAGATGAACCATCATATCGAAGAATGATGGTGGGAAGCACATCTCTAGCTGGCACAGAGTCTCTGTCAGAAATGTCTGAAGATGTCCTATCTCTTCAGGATCCAAAACTTTTTGTGAAATCACATTAAAGAAGTAGCAGATCTTCGTGATCAGGACCTTAATTGCAGTTAGTTTAATTGCCCTGATTGCAATAGGGAGAAACACGGTTAGCATGACATGGCAGTCATGCAAGTTATAGCCAGATAAAGACAAGTCTTTAATCGAGATGACTTTTCTAATGTTCGATGAAAACCCGTTAAGCACTCTCAAATCATGTAAATACTTGCACACCCCCTCTTCTTCTCAGGTGTTAGGGTGTAGCTTGCTGGCGGAAGGTATATTTTTCCATTTTCTTGTAGCTGCGGGTGAATCTCTTTCCTGATCTTCAAATTCACCAAGTCGTTATGAGAGCGTAGACCATCCTTAGTCTTACTTGGAATGTCTAGCAAAGTACTGATAATGATGTCGAAGACATTTTTCTCGAGTTGCATGACATCGATAGAATGACGAATCTCTAGGTCTTTCCAGTAGGGTAAGTAAGAAAATGGAGTGTTTATTGAATGGAACGGTTGGCTCGTCTTTGTCTTCCCCATTTTTCTTCCTTTTTGGTGCCTTCTTCTTTTACTTCCTCAAAACAACCTTGAGATTGCTAGTCATATCAAATACTTATTTGCCATTGCGAACTTCGGGTGCAGACCCATTCTCTACTGTCTTGTCAAATAGTCTTCCCTTTGTTCGATACCTGTGCCTGCTAGGTAGGAACCGCCGATGCCTCATATAAATCAATTTGTCAGATGATGAAAGATAGATAGATGCGGTGTTATCCACACAGGTTACGCAACCCGTCTTCCCTTTGATCTGCCCCGAGATGGAAAAATTTGCTGGGTAGTTGTTGATGGTGATGAAGATAATGGCTCTGCAAGTGAAGTACTCCTTTAGGTATTCATCCCACACCTTGATACCCTCATCCCATAGATCCGCCATGTCCTCTAGCAAAGGTTAAAGGAACACATCTATTTCTATCCCAGGTTGTTTTGGGCCTTGTATAAGGATTGACAATAAGATATACTTTCGTTTCTGACATTCCCAAGTTGGAAGGTTATACATAGTCAGTAGTATTGGCCAAGTACTGTACGAGCTGCTCAAGTCACGAAAAGAGTTTATTCCATCGATACTCAGTGCAAATCTGATATTTCTCGGATCCGAGGCAAAATCTGGGTGTATTGCATCAAAATTTTTTCCACCGGCAAGCATCGGCAGGGTGGCGGAGCTTCCCATCATTCCTGTGCTCTCGTGATGCCATCTCATTAGTTTAGCGTCCCTAGGGTTCGAGTAAAAATGCTTCATGCGATCTTTCACTAGCAGGTACCACATCACTTGGGCAGGAATTTTCTTCTTGTTGTGTGGAGATGAATCATCTTCTTGCCTATCAAAATCCTGTGACTCGTTACCCGATTTGTACCGACTGGTCCCACATGTCGGGCAGCTCTCTAAGTCCATGTGCTCTTTGCGGTACAGGATACAGTGGTTCTCGCATGTATGAATCTTTTGCACACCTAGTGATAATTGACATATAAGTTTCTTCGCTTGATATGTGTTGGCCGGCAGGAAGTTAGGCTTCGGAAGGATCTTACTTTGGAGAGACAATAAATTATTGAAACTACTATTTGACCATCCGTTGCACGCCTTCAATCTTAGTAGTTCAAGCACTGAACGTAAGACTATCATCTCCTTAGAACAACTCTTCGATTCTTCGTACAATAGATCTTTTGCAGCCTTCTATAAAGACTCAAAATTATCTAACCCTCTCGTAGAACCCGTCAACACTTTCGGTTCGTCGTGGCGTAGCATCTCCTCCATATCAAAATCAGCGTTGGCATTAAAGTCGTTCATCATTTCGTCGTACGACATATCTACTATGAAATTGTCACCATCCCCTCTTTGTTCATGATTACCATCCTCTTAAAGGTCGACATCTTCGCCATGATGAGACCAAACTTTATAATCCACAACAAATCCACACTTCACTAAGTGTGACCTGATTACATCTAGAACAATCCACACTTTCTGATTCTTGAAATCGACACACGGACAATGTATTTTCTTTCTACCCACTATCAAAGCATGTGCCCTCACCGCTTTAATAAATTTCGAAACCTCCTTCATGTACGACTGCTGAAATCTTGGCGTATTGTACATCCATGTCCTATCCATCTGAGAATTCAAACAAAATTAATTAAATAATATCAAACATTCAAACACAAATATCCAGTTAAAAAATAAATATCTTAAAACTTTACAAAACAAGCTATTCAATATTGAGGAAAAAATTGATTGCAACAAAAAAACACCTATTCCCTTGGAAAAAAATCCCTACCCTCTTTCTCTCTCCAAGTAGATCTACGAGTTCACATACACATTCAAATCTCCTCATTTTGCCTTGAAAAGAACTAAAATTGCATACATATGGATTAAGGCATACCATTGCACTAATATTACATAGATATTTTGGTTCAACTTCATGGTAAAACACAAATAAAAATTGTTACATCTAGGTCAAAAAACCACCATTCCCAAGGAAAATTCACACTATTCAAACCCTAAATTCGAAGGAAACCTTCATAAATATAGTAGGAAAATATGATTCTAACCTTTGGTAGGCAAATCCCCCAAGAAATCTGAGTTCAAAACCTCCCCCCAATATTTTGGCAAGTTTTGGAGAGAGAAACGTCGGGTTGGGGAAGAAGGGGTCGAGCTGAGCAGATATATATGTGGGAGAACATCGCAGGCGGGCCGCTTTGAGGCCCGTCTACGTTAATCGACTCATCGCAGGCAGGCGGCTTAGTGGCTCGCCTGCGATAATAGATTCATTATCACAGGCAAGCGGCTTAGTGGCTCGCCTGCGATAATCAATCTCCGCAGAAGGACCGTAGCGACCCCCCGGATCAGAATTATCACAGGCGGTCCTCATCTTGGCCCGCCTGTGACCTCCAAGGGGTTCTGTCTGTTGAAATCAATTCTGTAGTAGTGGATGTAGTGGGCCCCATATGGCGTTCTGTACAGGCGCTGCTTCTCCTTATCGACCTCTTGTACAAATCCAGGGGGAATATTCAAAAATTATTTTTATACTAGTGTCCTTTGTATATATCTCATTTTTGTATGCGTGCTTTATCAGTAGTTATTTCACTATTTTGACAAGTGGATGCATGAATATATGTACCGCTAGCTCCTTCACAAAGAAAATTCATGAACCAATCCCTTTCAAACTTACCTCCTCATCAACATTTCTAACTACCAAAAATTCTGCACTGATTTGTTTGGTGGTTCAGAGGCAACTAGGCATCAATTTGGCTTGTGAGTCGTCACCGTCAGAAAAATGAACGCTCTTGAATTTTGATCAACACTCGATAGATACTCCTTATGCCAGACAAAGATTCGAATTTTCTTTTAACGACAGAATCTATTGCTTTCAGATTCATGCATGTTTCTTTATGCTTCTTTGTCCATATTTCCAAAATTTTTATGATTGAGAACCATTTTGCAGTTCTTTGTTTCCATGGAAATAATTATGCACCCACACTATCAAGGTTTACAATTCCGGTGGAGCCTCTGATGCCGGACATTGGCGGTACATCGGTTTTCATGAAAGCTGATATTTTTTGGACAAATTCTAAAAACCAAAATTTGAATTCAAATTCCTGGGCTAGATTGATTTGTGGTCAAAAATGCTGAAATTTTGAATGGTTTTTATGGGGCACCCCGACTATTATGCCGTGCAGTGCCCAACGTAACCACCACAAGTTGTTGGAATGAGTGGGATCTATACACACATAATGGCCACCCATCCCTCATTGTGTCCATGGCCACGGTTGACACCTTTCAACATAATACCCGCAATGCCGAGCAAGGAACAAAAGAGATAATCATCAAGGGAGCTTGCCAGTCCGCTAACGACGTATGCTCGTCAAACCATGCGAAGGTGGAGACCAAAAACTACATACCATAGAGGTCTCGACTCATAGCTCAACCTTGCAATGATCTCAATTGTTTCTTACCCATACTCGTACGAAGCTAGCCCCTCTCTTTCATCTCAGCATTTGACATCCAAGTTTAAGGTAGCAGTCTAACTAAATAAGTAAACTTAGAAGTACATCCATAATTTACATAAGCCGACCGGCCAAATAGATAGTGGTTCGTGGAAGCTTGTTCTACCCAAAATACCCAATAGGCGACCGACTAGGATATGCCCTAGTGTGAACCATTCTGGAAATCAACAACATCCCCATCAAGCAATATATCTTCCTCTAAGTCCTCACCTGCATCAAGGTCTAAAAGCAAAATACATATACAGGTGCAAGAGTCAGTATATCACTACAATGTACTGGCAATACCAAACCTAACGTACATGAAGATCATAATCAAAGGTAAGGCTAATGGGGCTTTTCATTTGCATAAAGGCAAGTTTTAATTTTTATAAACATTTCACAACTGTAATTCACAAGAATATAATTAAAATTCATAATATAAAGCATAAACACAACAAGAATCATAAGAGGGACATTTGCCACCCTCCATGGTAGCAAGCCCATAAAGTTCACAATTAATTGTTCATTCCAAATTTTCCACTCACACACACATTGTTTAACATAAATTCATAAATCTATACTCAACATAAGTCACTAGGCTGCTCATGACCGTGAGGACGGCTAATCGATTAGTTCTAACTCTGCAGAGTGTGGACACTTTACCCACACGATGCAAAATAGTGATCATATCCAACATGCCACACGATACCGAAGTATCCATTTCACTACCCACAACATAACCTTTACATTGCTCACCATTTAGCCCTGCACCCATGACGGTAAGCAAAAATCCACCCTAGGAGCAACCCTAGAGCCTAGCACCGCGGCGGCAAACCCTTGTTTTCCCCACGAGGCACTATACTATTGTATTGGATAGACTTAGACGCCTGCACCATTACGGGTTAATAGGTAGTTCCTATGAGTCACCACAACATCATAACTCATACTATTTCAGCCTACCAAATGCAAAGCTAAATAATAAGCAACTTAGTGAGCTATGGCTATCCCATACTAACACATGTGGTCATACTTGTTTACCATAGTAAAAGATATTGAGTTCAATTCTTAATCGACTCAAACGAGCACTCCCCCTATCGATACACAACTAACACACATATGTACCACTTGTCGCCCAAGTCGTAAAACCATTTTTCATCATTTTATTTTTATCATTTTATCACAATATTCTTTTCTATCCAGAAGTATTAAAACACTCATTTTTGCATTTATAAAGTGACAAAAATGAATAAAATTATAATACTAGGCATGGCTAAGCATATAGTAGTATGAATAATACAATTAAGCCCACTTGAGTGCGAAAGGGGCACTCTATACCCATCTTATGGCTACAACAGTGAGGAATTCAAGTTTTTGGTGTTCTTTAATGCATCTACTTGGCATTAGCTACCATTTACCCATTTTGCAATCAATACATATAAATACGCATGCAAATTTGCAATATAAACAATTTCCTCCAAAACATTGGAGCAATATGTTCAAAGGGAGAAGAGAGGAGGCTTGCCTTGCTCAGTTTCAACTCCCAGGTCAGTGTCAAGCTCAGCTCCTTCGTCAAACACGACTTCCTCCTCTAACAAATATCGTATAATCGAATAAATACAGATATGCAAGAAAACTCAAAATGCTCTAATATGCATCCATGTTCTACAGTGGGTTTGTACTGCCCTAAGTTGATTTTTAGTGAAAGAATTTCTATTTTACTAGTTTGTACTTGGGAGATACAATTTTTAGAAGTTTTATATGAGAAATATGGTATTTATTCATTATACAAGTTTTAGAAGTACTCCAGGGGATAATTTTGTTGAATTTAACCATCTGAAAAAATAGTTCTTAATTTTGTGAGTCCACTGCAATTTTGTTCATCTCATTTAGAGTTTAAATGTATTTTCTATATATTTTTTAAGTTTAATCTATTTCCTAGTTCAACAGAAAAGCTTTTAACTAATTTCTTCATTCTTCCCAGATTTAAATCGACGGAGGTCCACATGTTAGTGAGTGTAACTTTGCATAAAAGTCCCTCAGCTTCGTAGGAATGAACCCATGGTCCTTAAGCACGTGTGGTAGCAGATTTTCATTAAGAATCCTCATCCTTTTAAGTTATTACATTTAGATCCATGGCCCACTCGTCAGTGTCTGGTACTTTTGCTGAAAAGACCTTGGAAATTTTAAACCTTCGTTGACAGTCATCCTCACGCGCTAATGACGGTGGGGCCCACTTGTCAGTGTCTGGAAGTAGAGCTCACAACGACGCGCGCGGCCAGCGAATTTCGCAGCGGCGGCGACGACGAACGACGGCTTATCTCACGATACAGCCAACATAAAAAATATTCTATAGATACTAGCGGACCTAACGAGGGTAGTCTTGTCGTCTACGGTGGCCAAAATCAATGGCGACGACGGCGGAGGCGGCGATGTGGTTCCGCATGCATATTCATGTCCCATTCTTGACCAAAGTAATGCATGCATGTTATGTCTAAGGCTTCAGGGATGCTCACCGAAGGTGTTGTGTGGCCCGGCGAAGCTTGCACAATGGCAAACGCCCCAGGAACAACTCAGCAGCGGTAGAGGGCTTCAAGCGAACGACGACGACTCGATCTGGGCAACTATCTTGAGGAAGGCCATAGGCATTGACTTAGTGATGATATAAGGTTCCTATATGTGCGAGGAATTGAAGTATAGCCCACCGTGGTTAGAGGAAGCAAGAAAGGGGTGCAGCAGCCGGCGTATTAAATCCCTATCCAAGAAAGCCAGGGTACACAATACCAAGTTGCCATACAAAGTGTCTTACAAACAAAATAAAATGATATTACATAAATGCAGCGGTAAAAACAAATAAAGTCTATATAGAACTAGCTAAGCGGAGGCTTCCATTCCACAGGCAACTTGACGGCGGAGCCAACCTAGTCCTCCTGAAGGTCCTCGTCAAACAAGTACTCCACCACTGGTAGGGAGAAAGGGAGCAAGACTTAGTACCACACACAGTACTCAACAAATCACACCCACAAATATGCACAATACATGGGAGACAAAGATAGGCTAGAGTTTTATTTGCGTAAAAGTAGTTGCAAAAAGTAGTAGTTCACAAATGGTGAAAAGATTGATTAATTGAACAATATTAATCCTCCACTGATTAACGTTACACCACGTCAACTAGGCCCAACCGTCCACCTAAACTATACCAGTTCTATTTAAGTCAAGTTAATTAAGTAAGGGTGAGACTAATCATGGTGAGTCTTGACAAATCGCCCATATCCGCGGGCACGGCTATTCGAATAGATTTACTTTGATCAGAGGTGTACAACTGTACCCACAAGACACAGGCCCACACACGTTTCCGTGTGTGGGCGTATCACTATGACACCCCGCGAGAGGCTGTGACAGGACCGTTCACATAACCTCTCCCTAACCATCCACACCACGCTAAGGTTGCACCTGCCGATAGGACACCCCACATCAGCCAGGCTACCCCCCTTGCGCCACAATGGATTCGGAAGCCGATCAACCCTACCCCCAGCCGACCCAACTCCATCACGCCCATTCTCACCAACGGTGCCTAGGAGAGGGAGAAGAAACGCTACAAGCCCAGCCGTTGCCCATGCTGGCTTGTGGAAAGTACGAGTACTTGCCCAAGGGGTTCCCGCGAACTGGTCCTTAATTGCCATGGGTATGACCAACAAAACCATGCACCCACAGCCCACCATTTAGGTCAAATTTTAGTAAATTATCATTAACACATCCAAAGTTCCATCTTCCGACATCGAGTCGAACCATAAATGTAGATTAAAGTATTTAAATCCCCATGTGAGCTAAAGGTTTCTAAGCAGGGCTAAGCATCCTAACAATAGCCTCTAGTCATATTATAACCTAGCTACAAAGGTATACAGGTAGAATAAGGTCAGAGCAATTAAAATTGCATTTGTATAGGTCACCCTTCCCACATGAAATGATGAAATAATGCATGTTTATTAGTTTAAAACAAATCATTTGCAATAAATGGGTACAAAATGATCGAGGAAACAATGTAACTTGCCTTGCTCCGGCTTGGCAAATTCGGCAATGGCTTCGTAGTAAACTGGAGGGTCGACGGCATCGGTTTCTATAGCAAACAGCGCACAAACAATTAAAAACAGTACATATATTAAAAACAGTACATATGGACATGGAAACAGGGGCTGAAAGTATTTTTAATGGATTCTTGGCATTTTTCTGAATTTAATGAAATTTGAATGGAATTAATCGGAGCTCAAATGAATTAGCTATCAATTTTAGAAGTTTTATTGTGATTTTCCTATGCAAAAAAATTTCTAAACGATTTATTGCGCATTAACAAGGATTTAATGCATCAGTGGACCATGGGGAACCAACGCCGACAAGCGGGATCCACGAGTCAGTGGCGCATTAGAGTGCGGCGCACGATGGACGCAGTCCATGCACATGCGACCGCAGACACAGGCACACGAGCGGTCCCAATCTACTGAGATAGATCGGACGGCTCAGACCAAGTCGGGAACGAGCCCCGCCGGCACGCACAGTCGGCGACAGCGAGCGCGGCCTATTGGTCACCGCCGGCGACCATCTGGCGTGGCGGAGAGCAGCGGCGAGCGGCGGAGGAGGTGAGGAATGTGGCCGAGTGCTCACCGAGGTGTGGCGATCGACGGAGAGCGGCGAACGGCGACAAGCAGTGATGATTGATGGCAACGAGGTTCAGGTAGCCGACGGCGTTGGCATTCCGGCGGCGCACAGCAACGACGGAGGTGCGGACAAGGTTTAGGAGGACCTGGTGGAGGTGTAGAACGTGTTAGGAGAGAAGAAGATCAAGTGGGTCGACAGAAATCTGCGGTCGACTGCCGACAGAGAGGCTTACCGAGAAGGGCGATAGAGAGGATGGAGTTCCGGCTAGAATCCAAGGCAACCGGCGGCGGAACAGGACGCAGAGGGGTACGGCGAAGCTAGCGAGCACGAGCGCGGTAGTCAGCGACAGCTGTAGCGACAGCGACTTTGCGACTGGAGTCGGCGGAGCACGGTGGCGGTTCGGGAGCTCGGCGTGGAGGGGGTTTGGGTACTCGGCAGGCGTGGGCAACTGAGGGGAAAGTGAGGACGGGGCACAGGGAGGGTTTATATGTACTCGGCTGTGAGAGTTCGTGGCCGAGTTGGCTGATTTTCTCGAGGTTGAGGGCGGCGACCGTGGCGGCTACTGGGCGCGATTCAACCGTGGTCATGGGCGAGAGGGGCGGAGAAGGTAGGGAAACGAGCGGGGACTCGGTCCACGGCGTTTGAATCAAGGACTGAGGTTCGGGGGAGCGGGGACGGCGAAATCCGATGGACGGGACAGCCCGATCCCCTCCGGCCGAATCAGCCAGAGGTTGAAGATGGGTCTGACATGTGGGTCCTAGCACCACATGTTAGCATGCGAGGCAAGCTGACGTGGCTGGCAGCTGGGCCAGGCCAATCAGTGAGGAGGAGCGGGGACAGGCGCGGGGCGACATGGGCTACGGTAGGCCGAGGAACAGCACTGGGCCGCAGCCCAGCGGGAAGAAAGAAAAAAGAAAAGAAAAAAGGAAGGAAGGAAAAAGGAAAAAGAGAATTTCCAGAAGGATTTTAATTCCGATAATTTGTTTTGATTTATTAAAATTGCTTCCAGTGCTCTAAAAATTCCCATAAAAATCCTATTAGTGTATTTTGGCCAGGAGAATATAAGAAAAATACTCTCAGCCAAGATAATTTATTATTTAGTATTTTACTTATTTAATTAATTTTCCTGGCCTTTTAAAATAATTTCTTTGAGGCTTTTTCTTTAATATATTTTGTATGTCTCGATTTAAGGAGAAACTCAGGGCTTGACAATGGTGAAGCTAACCAGGGAGAGATGGCAATGATGGAGAGCTCGATGGCGTGGAGGAAGAAGACGATGCTCTCGGCGTCCTAGTGGGAGTTTGCCTCGGGCTTTCCGTGGAACAGGGAGAGAATGGAGAGAAGAGGGAAGTGGCGAAGTGGCTTGGGCTGCCATCGACTTGGCCGAGGAAATGGAGGACAGCGCGCTGGCTTGGCTCGGCGCGTGGCAGGGGTGCATGTCTCGTGTTCCTGAGCTGGGCTGGACTTCTATGGCTGACAGATGGGACCCACTTGACAGCGAAAGAGAAGAGAAGAACCCTTCTAGAAACTAAGTGTAAACGAGGTAGTTGTTGGTTGCTTTGAGCTGATTGTTTTGCCTACTTCCAGTGAATGCTAAATCATGGGAAAAATATTGTGGGCAGTAGATGGTATATTCTAGCATTGTGCCAGATCTCAGGGTCATGTGACTTGTTGATTTTAATTGGTGAAATTGCAATGTACAGTACAAAATCATTTTATCTGTACTTTAGCCTAAACCAGTGATCTTTGGCTTATCATTTTATGTGTAAATGTTATGAATCAGTTCCAACAAAAATTACTATAAATAACTGATATCCTGATCTGTGTTCTGACCAAAATTCATACTAAGGTGATTGTGGATTAATTCTAACAAAAATAACAAATGGTCTGTCTGCAGTGAAGATTATCTACAGTTTTGCTGATTTAAAGTATTTATTTGAGATAATAACTGAAATGATAAAATTAAGAAAAAATTACAGTAGCTATTTGATGTTGTGTAGTATTTATGGAAATTTTTCATGATTTTAGGATGCCATTTTTGTTTTCTGAGATTTTCCCCAACAAATGAAATGCATGTAATCCTATTATGAAAAAGCAATACTAGTTCCAAAAGCACTCCAAATAAACTATGCACAATACATCCTGGTGATTTTTATTTGAACCACATCTTGTCTTCAAGTTTTCCTTGGTTACAAAATGTGGTATGTTACAGTTTTACCGATATTTCGATTGAAAGAATTAAAATTTCGAAAGGCAATTGAATGGTTAAGCAAAGATGAAACCGATTGTATCAAAAACCGATGAATTTTGTTGAGAAACCGATGGGAAATATCAAAATTACTTTTCTTTGCTGAAAATGTGGAAAGTAGTGAAAAAATGCTAGAAATTTGGGAAAATTATGGCAAGGTGGGGAATTTTTTTTTAGAATTTTTGGCATGCACTTTCCTATAAATTTGACAACCTGACATTAACAAACACACAATTTGCAATATATATTCATGAAGGAAATAATTTAGAGCACATATTACGCACAGGCGCCGCTTCTCCTTATCGACAGCTTGCACAAACCTAGGGGACATCTTCGAAAATTATTTTATAGTATATATCTCATTTTTGTAGCCTGCTTTATCAGTAGTTATTTCATTGTTTTGACTAGTGGATGCATGAATATATGTACCGCTAGCTCCTTAACAAAGAAAATTCATGAACCAATCCCTTTCAAAGTTACCTCCTCATTAGCATTTCTAACTACCAAAAATGCTGCACTGATTTGTTTGGTGGTTCAGAGGCAACCAGGCTTCAACTTGGCTTGTGAGTCATCACCATCAGAAAAATGAAGGCTCTTGAATTTTGATCAACGCTCGATAGATACTCTTTATGCCAGACAAAGATTCGAATTTTCTTTAACTACATAATCCATTGCTTTCAGATTCATGCATGTTTCTTTATGCTTCTTTGTCCATATTTCCAAAATTTTTATGAATGAGAACCATTTTGCAGTTCTTTTTATCCTTGGAAATAATTATGCACCCACACTATTAGGGTTTACCATTCCGGTGGAGCCTCCGATACCGGATACTGGTGGTACGTCGGTTTTCGCAAAAAAACCGATATTTTTGGACAAATTTCACAAACCAAAATTTGAATTCAAATTCTCGGGCTGGATTGATTTGTGGCCAAAAATGCTGAAATTTCAAATGGTTTTACTGAGATTTTGAATAAAAGAATTGAAAGTCCGAAAGGCAATGAATGGTTAAGCAAAGGTGAAACCAATTGTATCGAAAACCGATGAATTTTGTCGAGAAACCGACGGGAAATATCAAAATTACTTTTCTTTGCTGAAAATGTGGAAAGTAGTGAAAGAATGGTAGAAAATTGGGAAAAATTACGGCAAGGTGGGGAAAATATTTTAGAATTTAAGGCATGCACTTTCCTATAAATTTGACCTCACATTAACAAACACACAATATGCAATATATATTCATGAAGGCAATAATTTAGAGCACATATCACGCACATATTCGATATGCATCATGGGCATCATGGCATCACCTCACTGACCATTGGCCAAATATAATGCCCATCACCAAAATATTTTGGCCCAGAAAAGCATTTTTCCTTCAATTAAGCATTTTTTTCATTCTTTCAAACTGTGTAGTTCAAAAACTACACTATAATTCAATGATATTTTGAAATTTTTTATCCCAATATGTTCTACAAATATCATACTATTTATAGGATTTTTTTAAAATTTTTTTCGTTATTTATCAATTCAAAATTTGAATTTGGATAAAACCACTCGAAATTTCTGGCGGGATCTACTGCCAAGCCACGTCAAAACCTCGGTTTTTCGCGAAAACCGATCAGTTTTCGATACTATACATACTTATAATGCTGGTATATATAAGCTTGCAAACCTTTAAACAAATTGATTACAGGATGGCAGCTATTGTCCATTCATGGTAAGGGAAAATCTATTTATTCCTATACTAATTAGGTATTTTTTAGGAGCTCTCACGTATTAATTAGGAAAATCTAA
Source organism: Oryza meyeriana var. granulata (assembly GCA_003991445.1). Classification (NCBI taxonomy): domain Eukaryota; kingdom Viridiplantae; phylum Streptophyta; class Magnoliopsida; order Poales; family Poaceae; genus Oryza; species Oryza meyeriana. The sequence continues at coordinate 38,378 of RYFJ01002264.1, read as the reverse complement.
CAGTTGATTAGATGAAATATATCACTACAACCGTTGATCCAATCTACGTTTAATATCATGGACCACACTTTAAAGCCCATCTAATTTGCTCCACTTCTCAAGCCTATATATTTTGCATCCGCATCTCATCTCCTCTCGCTACCCCTCCCTGCCGGCACCGTGGAGACGATGGGCGCGAGCGTTTTTAAATCCTCCCTGTCTAAGCTATCATCATGGAGATTACAATCAGCAATCCTGATGGGCTATGGCAGCAGGAGCGCATGAACGATTCACATCGACATCAACAACGCTATATACATGCGCATCCTGATGCATACACTCAGCATATACTGTACAGGTAAACATGCAAGCATTTTTTTGATGACCAGTCTATTTGCTTCACATCCACCTTAGTATTATTAGATGGTGTGTCCTGTACACTTAATTAGAAAAAATAAAATAATTTGTTCATCGTTCATTAGCTGTGATATAGAAATATAATGGTACGAACTAAAAAGAAGCATCGGATATGTATTTAAAATCTAAAATTGTAAAATAAAATGTAGAATGAGATGGTTGTATTCTATAATATTGTCTTAGTAATCGGTACAAACTAATAATTGATTTCCCATGTCCTGTTTGTATGTCTGCGTGCACTGTATATGCAGCTTATTATTGATCATGGACTAATAATTCAATTTCCAAAATTTAATAAATAAAAATTTAGAATTAATAAATGTTGAGTTGTATCTATCCCTTCAGCTCTTGTTCAAAAAACAACGCACATAACATATGATTAAAATTTTAATACTCATACTATAGCATGCGTAGCGCGCTACTTATCGTAAATAGCGTATCTCCAATCTTTAGCGTGTCTCCGATCTTTTCAACCACCCTACACGCATGGCGTCAACCACACATAAACATTTTACTCACGTGTTGATCGTGGCCACCACCCCACGTGCGTAGCGCCAACGGCTTGTAAACATTTTATTCGTAACTCAGATCGTGCCAACGCCCCACACGCGTAAAGCCAATCGCGCATAAAAGTTTTACTCACGCTTCAAATCGTCCCAACCGCCCCCATGTGTCAGAGCCAAATGTGAGTAAATATTTTTCATGTGGTAATATTTTTACTGTCCATCGGTACCTCATTTATATTGACTTTACCAGTTATCACACCACAAGCCCACAACCCTCCCTACCACCCCACCATGCCTATTTTTCGGATCTAATCGGGCGCCAGAGCAGTTGATGTGGAGGAGCACGGCGTGGCACCTCCACCCCAATCCTCCAGAACCAGTGCAGTTCCGCCGGTGATGAGAGCAGCAGATCCCGGTGGCAGCGGGTAGCAAGTGGCGGAGGGAGCTCGTTAGGTAGAGATGGGTAGCGGGGATCTGGATCAGGTGCCTCCCTCCAGTGGCCGTAACGACGATGTGCTCGTGGGGCGGCTTGGGGAAGCTGGCGGCTCCCATGAGTCGCCGATCTACGTCCTCCGGCATGGATCTAGCGGTCGGTCCCTTTCACTGTGCTAGCCAAGGGAGATCGCGGGCGTGGGATCTGGGATCTACGCCAGGCGGCGAGCGGCAAGATCCTACCGAAGTAGCAACAAGGTGACTGCCGCCCGTTCTAGGGCCTTGCCATCCTCCACTAATGGAGAAGCCAAGCGGAGAAGTGGGCGCCTTCCTCCGGTGGCCATAACGATGGTGTGCTTGTGAGGCTGCTTGGGGAAGCTGACGGCTCCCATGTGTCACCGATCTACCTCCTCTAGCGTGGATCTGGCGGTCGGCCCCTCCACCATGCTGGCCAAGGGTGGTCGCGGGCATGGGATCTATGCCAGGCGGCGAGTGGCTAGATCCTGCCAGAGTGGCGACGAGTTGACTCCTACCCATTCTAGGGCCCTGCTGTGCTCCGCCAATGAAGAAGCCAAGCAGAGAAGTGGGCGCCAAGATAGAGGAGGCGGTCGGCAGCGGGATCTAGGGTGGAGGCGTCACCCAGCAGGATCGAAGGAGGACGAGGCTGCGGGTGCTTGGATCTTGAGCTTCTACGCCAACCGGTAGCACGGAGGAAGGCGGCTTCTACGGAACATGTCCAACCTCTCCCATGTCTCCTCGTTGGCCAGTCCGTGGCCTAAATGCCGGGCGGTGGCTTCCTTCTCCATAGACAATGACAGAGGTGATGGAGGAGCCACGGTGGATGCCGGCGAGGCTCAGATCCAGCAGCAGCGCCTGAGGTGTAATTGTTTTACTCGTACCGTATGATGTGATTTTGTTGTATTATATATAAATTTTTTACTTTGTATACGGATTTTTACGATGGATTTAGTAAATAAATTATTATCCATATTATAGCGGTGGAAAAATTTTTACTACCACTTTGACATCATACATAATACCCTTGGTAAAAATATTACTTCGCAGGAATCCCTAATAGCGAGAATATTTTTGTCACTGGCAATTTTTACACACAAAATAAAATCTTTTTACTTGTATGACCATGCCGAATAATTTTTTTCCTCATGGAACCACAGGAGGGGAACTAGGATTTTTTTTCACTTCTGAGACCACCCAGGAGGGGAAGAAGGAGTGGCCCATCGGTGGTAATTATTTTACTGGGTATAGAATCCAGATGTAGAATAACCGAAAGACTAGAAAAGGGGAGTAAAGAGACGCTACGAGACGCGCTACTTATTAAGTGGGCGCAGCACTCTGTTTAGCACGACCGATCAAAAATATATATGTAACTTACGGATTGACGGCTAGTTACAACTAATATATAAGTGCACGGAAAACTAGAGAACGACGCAAGCGAAATGACTTGCGCATGACCGGAATTCACATCAGTAAAATCCCACCAAAACCTTTTATTGGCTTTTTTTTATAGGAACCTTTTATTGGCATGGTGTTAGTGTATAGTTTTTCCAAAACACCACATCACAGAAAAGCTATCAAGTCAACAAAGATTGCATTGCCTTGTGACATATCTAGAGAAAAGTATTCCCCACATATGAGGTCTGCGAGGGTAAGTGTTGATGGCAAAAGTTGTTGTCAGTAGATACATTTTTGTCGGCAGATATTCCAAACAGAAAGCGAATTTTTACCGCAGATTCTTAACTCCTGCGAACCTACAGAAATTGGCCGGTAATCTGGTGTCGGTGTTATCCGCACAAAATCTAGCTATCTTTAGTATTTAATTTTTATTAAAAATATAGGTACTATTTTATTTTCTTTCTCATCTTGACTGCTCACAATCATCTATAGTTAATTTCTTCATCTACTTCTCTATGTGAAGTAATCATTATCATCCTTTATTTTATTTTTGCTTTCTTACAATTACCGGATTCTGTACTTTAGAAGTCCTTAAATTAATACTGGAGTCCTCATTTTGGAACAGAGGGATACAAGTTTGCTACAACAGTTAATGCAATTAAACAGGCCCTTAAATTAGGTGAAGCCAAAAAAAAACGACGTCCAGAAAAAATGTACATGTGCATTATTTCTCCTCCTGCTCCAGCTCCGAGGTTAATGTCATTTTTACACGTGACAATGTGACAGTATATGCACTTCTCACCTGTGTGCATGGACATTTTAATTCCCTGTGTGAATCGATATGCAGATGTGACAGTAATATAGTAGTTTGCCGCACAGATTGTGAATTTTGCAATGTTTAATACACGAATCGGGTCAAAATCATACGTCCAGACAAACACGAAAACAGTACATATATATTAAGCTCTCCAGTACACATAAATAGAGATACACAGAATAGCTACATGAGAAATATAACCATGCATGGAACTCACAATTAAGCAAGTAGTATACACACCTGCTTTCACATCTAGAAATATAATATTATTATTACATAAAACATCAGAAACAAATAAATATTTTAACTGCATGTTTCTCTCGGGGAACCCACCCAGCTCTTGCTTTGATAAATTTGATGATTAATTAGACTTGTAAGAGAAAATACGAGTGAATTGAACAAACACCATTATTGTCAATAAATTTAACAAAGCATGCTTAGTGCCAATAGTTATTTCAGAAACCATGGTTGCAGCCTTGCAGACATGTGGCTAATGGCCAACGCCGACGCTTGGTGTTGACCAAAGGGATCGACTACGCGCAGCACCGCCCTTCGCCGGCGGTGGAGGCACCTGAACTTGGGACGACTGATCATCCAAACATGGACTAGTATTAGAACTGCTGCTTACATGCTGATCATAATTTGGGACCATCCTAGCTTGTAAAGGTGATGGTGAGACCACAAGGAACATGAACACGATGACAATCGCACGGGAACAACCCATGTTAGCTGTATATATATCTACGAACTCAAGATATATATGTAGGTGAATGCATGCATGTATGGTTTTAGTTAGGATAGTGTCTTGAACTTGAGCATATTTATAGGGGGAAAAAGCTAGCTAGTAGGAACGAATGCATTGCAGATGTGGACTGTTGAAGAATTTTGGTTAATGGAAAAGTGTGTATGAGTCAAGTTAGGCTGGCGAAGTCCACCAAATTGTTGTCACAGGTCTCCATCACATTTCCCCTAATTGGAGGCACATATATATGTCGAAATTGGAAAGAGTCCAAATCGATTATTGACTACTGTTTTTTTGGGAGGATTGAGCTACACATTTGAACCAAAAAAGAAAGAGCTACACACATGCATGATCTGTATGTCTAGTTGTGAGCTGTTTATATTCATACAACATGCATGCATGTTGGAAAAGAACATGCATATTATTGTACAAATTAATCCATGGTTTGTCGGATAAAGAAGATATAAAATATCTAGTGGTGCAGTATATATTAGAATTGTTAGTAGGCCTAGTGTCCAATTGGAAAACAATCCCTAGAAAAATCTCAAAAGCTCACCTCATAGCAGGCATGCATGTGAACTTTAGTACCATCTTGCTTATTCTAGAAAAAAGAGACCTTCTTAAAAGGATAAGTGCTCTCCTAGCCACTTAAGTAATATGTGATAGAGAGAAGTAGAGAAACACACGTGCGCGCTCGCTCGTCTCGCTAGGCCGGGCTCGAGCACGTGACATGCGCGTGAATGGTCTATAATCCGGGTAGGTTACGCGCGACTTATCCGGTTTGGTTACGAGTTATGGAAGGTGTCCTGATCACACATCTTATATATACCGAACCGCCACCTCCATGCAACACACGTGAAAACAATCTAGGGTTTTGCCTTTCCTCTGTACTGTGCCACCACACGTCGTCTACTCCGTCTCGCTCGTTGATGTGCACCGGCGATCGGGAGAGCAGGTCTTCGGAACCATCGTCCTCGTGAAGTCCTGCACCAGGAGAGGGCGAATAAGGTTTTTGGGAAGCGCTCCGCGCAACTGCTCATTATTTATCCGCCACGGCTCATCTTCCTCTACGTTCGGACGTTGCGCGTCGTTGTCACCATCCTGTACCGCGTGTTGTACGTGCGGTGCGTGCTACTACTCCGAGCGCTTCTGCTCTAAGCTCTCCTCCTGAACAGAATCGTCGGTACGTATTCATTATGTTTTACGTGTTCGATCTATTCATGTATTATTCCATTGCATACATATCTAGATTATCTGAGATGATTCTGCTAGTATATGCGGTTAATGTCATAATTTATTTATGGAATAAATTAAATCTAGTGTGCTTATTTTTCCAACAGTACATTGCTTATCATTTTAGGTAGAAACATTACGTACTTCACTGCAGTCTAAGTGGCAGTGTCATCTTCTATTAACTAAAATGTGCTTGTTTGTCAAAATAACTACTGCCTTGAAAAAATTCATGTCAAAATTCTAATGAAGTAAATCATCAACAAAGTGGAATATTAGGCATTTGAAATGTTCAACATATTGATTTCCAGCACTCACTTGAATTGTTCAACACAGTAGTATCATATTCATTTGCAGCAGTACTAAATTAATTTTGTTTCTGGGTCAACCTGCCGGCATCCAGTCCCATCAATACCGGGAAGGCAAGGTAAAAGGCATAAGGGCTCCTTTGAAATAGAGGAAAAGTAAAGGATTTTTGAAGGATTTGAATCTAAAAATAAAATTCCCATAGGGTCATCTGGAACAAAGGGTTGAACTCTCAAAATTCCTTTGAAAATCATATGGAATGGGCTATTTCATACGAAGTTTAGAGAAAAACTAACATGAGATCTCACCTCATGATTTCTCTGGTTGTGTCTCCAAAACCTATGTTTTTTCTGTGTACAATCCAAACAACTATTTGGAAGAATTATGTATTTCTATTTCCTGTGGGAATTCATAGGACGTGACATTCTAATCATGTGTTTTTTCGATTCCTATGTTTTTAAAATCCTGTGTTTCAGAAGAACCCTAAATGTGTACTGTACTCACACATAGAATATGATATGGACTAGCCTATTATATTATTTCATTGTCAGCGTTGAATAAATTTATTTTGTTAGAACCCAAAATAGGGATTAGTTATCATTATATAAACGTTTAGGAACATGAGTACTAATTACAAACCCCAAGTACAGTGATAGGTTCAAGCTGCACCTTCAATATATATTAAAATAGTCCACTAATCAACTTCTCTTTTAATAATTTACTCTATCCGTCCAAAAATATAAGACGTCTGTGCTTTTAAAATTTTCAAGCATGGAATACTTGACTATCATTTAATCAAATATAAGTATACTTTCTTTATAAAAATTATATCAATAGATTGGTATTTCAAGGTACTTTCATGTCACATTGGCTTTTGAGTAAATATCACACGACCCTAGGTTTTGTGGCACATCTATCACAAAACGACATGTTTAGTAATTTTTATCAGAAAACCACACTTTGATATATGTGCCCTAAAACCTAGAATTTTGTGATATCTAATCTTGGCTTTATAGTTATAAACAATATATTATATGAGAAACTAATGGTCAATATCGAATTTGAAGACCGTGTCAAAATAAAATACGACATTCTTGAAGGGAGGGAATACATATATATTGAGTGAAAATACAAACCTGAAGCCGGTGGCACCGCTGAAAACCAAGGAATCGGTGGTTTTGTGGCAGTTACCACTCAAATGCGCATGGGAAAATATCTACTCTTCAACGGATAAATCATATAATTGGTAAACAGAGGAAAAAACTTCTGCAGTTAATAGCAAGTTAAATCGAATTGCTGTGATAGTGTATCATTTAAAGCATCCCTAATTATAAGGTTCTTCCGAAATTAATAAGACAGTTACACAGATTCATTATAAATTATCTGTTCCGAACACATGCATGCATTTGATCTTGCGTACTGTTAAAACAGCTGGTCAGACAAATTCCAAGGCGAGCAAACTGGTAGTATCAACATGATAGCAGCACCCTTGTCTGCTGGTTAGTATTACTTTCAGTAGTTATCTGTATCTTAGAGTGCTAGTGCCGATATGTGTGGTGTCGTACATCTGTTATTTGATATAGGTAAGGCTTAAGCACAAAATTTAATACTGATAGAAACACAACTGCATATGTGCTAACCAGCTAGCTAGTAATAACCGCGCTGTCATGAAACCTGGACCAAGTTTTGCTCAGAAATTTCAAAGCTCTATATAAATGTTCATTCAACAGAGTATAGAATTTCAATTCCTATTAGGCTATTCTCAGTGGAGGTTTTATGAGAAGTTTCATGGCAATAAATAACGTGCCACATCAGCAATTCTAGTGATATGGCAGGGTATTTATGATGAAAGAGATTAACAAAGCTTCATGGGGATGAAACTAGTCCAACCCATTTCCAAGATCTTGGAAACTATGTGAAACCCCCACTAAAACAACTTTTGTTTCATCATCGTTGGGATGAAACTCAAGGAGTATTCTCAATGGATGTTTCATGAGAATTTCATGCAGTAATTAAATGCTATGGGTATCTTTGAAAACGGTGAAATAAAACTCTCTATTGAGAGAGATTGTTTCATTCATAATTTCATCCTATATGGTGGTATTGAAAATAGTGAAGTGAAACATACCACTGAGAATAGGCTTAATTGCTTTGCTCATACAAAGTCGTTGGGACTTTAAGAAAAGATGGTCTGGTGGTGACGCTACCCTGCGATGACTGCTACTGATGGTCTTTGCTTTTTCCTTACTTTAGTCTGCTTCTGGAATTGAATTTGCCTCCAACTTAAGGCAATACTGGTGCTAATTTATTTATAGGGAATAAAAAGCACTACGAAAACTATTTTCGCATACAATCAAAATAAGTTTTTATGGTGGGTTGACGGCCCGCCTCTAACTAAAGTCATTCACAGGCGGTCCCAAAAATCGATTTTCACAAGCAGATCCTAAAAGACCCGCATGTAAAAACTATGATTTTCATAGGCAGACGATTAAGAGACCCGCCTAACAGCGTGTGAAAATAGATTTTACATGCGGTCCGTAATTGGGGACCCGTGTTTTATTTTCACAAGTATGTCTTTTTTATTCATCATCAGTAAAAATAATTTTTTAATAGTGAAGCCTAGGTCCGTAACTACTGCAAGTCTCGCACCAAGTTTTACCTTATCTTTTTTTTTAGACACAGTGCATCCAGCAAAAAGTTTAGAAAATAAAAATAGCTTTGTAGTATCCCCGTCGTGAAAAAACAAAATAAAACAAGCAGTGGAAAGGAGTTTCACCTTCTCATAGATAGGCTAGGCACCATGGTGACTTATATTTGAAATTTGAGGGAGTAATAAATACTGGTATATTGGATCCTAGTGGCAGTGCCAGTGAGAGGGTGCACTAGTAAAAGAGGGGATTGCCAAGCCGTCACGACCGCCTAGTTAGTGTTAATGCAACAGGACTTGCCAGCTTCTGAAAGGGGAGAGGGCAGTTGGACAGCTACACATACGACAGGAGCAGGGCCTTGTGTTTGAACTGGCTTCTCTCGTTTCCTTCTTTCTCTTTTTTTTCCTTGTGAGTATGCTTCCCGAACTGTTAAATGATATGTTTTTTATAAAAATATTCTATATAAAAAGTATCTCTAAAAAATTAAATAGATCTATTTTTTAAATTTATAATAACTAATACTTAATTATTCACACGCTAATAACGTTTCTCATTTTACTTAGCTGGTCTGACGGCAGCAGTGCTGGGCTGAGTGAGTATGAGTGGGGTCGTTTGGTTGGTTGTATTGGTAGATCTTTAGTGTGATGGGATGTTGTTTGACTCGGTGTAATAAATGATTGATGACATTGTTATATAGATGAGATGTTGTTTAGTTATTGCCTCTGTTTCAAAATATAAACATTTTCGTGTGTTTCTTAAAATATATGTGAGCATCCCTCTATCTAGATTCATTTTAAAAAACATACAGAAATGTTTATATTTTAAAATGGATATGTTTTTTTTAAGGTTAGGTTACCTTTAGGTTATGGATAAAACTTTTGTAAAGTCTCAAGCATACAAACATTTGGATTTGTATTAAACTCTAAAAATCAGTAGATTATAAAAAAATTATGGAACTAACGACACATAGTAAACATCATTAAAATTTATAATGACGGTTGAGCACTTGAGCCAATGGGAAAAAAAGAGGGGAAAAGGAGAAAAAACCAAAGCGGAGGAGCTGCACCTTCATCGCTTGACATGATGTTTGCCAGATGAGCACGAGGCTGATGGATCTGATAGCTTCGAGTTCATAGCCACCAGATGTGGTGGTCTGACGGCTTATGAACAAAGGGGAAGACGGCGGTGGTATGGAAAGAGGCAACGGCAGCAAGGAGGGAGGCGGTTGACGGCAAGGATGGAGGCAGTATTGTGGTGGGAGGCATTTGCTGAGATCTCCCTTGTGCTCGTTGCCCCTCAAGCATCCGGATCCGGTGTCTTCCATTAAGCTCAATGTTTGAACCCTCTATCTCTCCCTCGAGCTCATTGTTGTGCCTCCCATGAGCTCGTCTGCACACCCTCCCTCCGCTGAGCCTCTCTTCGCTAGAACTGGTAGCGCTGAGCTTGTCGACGCCAGATCTGGCGGAGACGAGCTGGTGGGGCCTGATCCAGCAGCTAATGAACAAGGGGAGGCAACGCGACACTCAGGCTTGAGGTTGGAGAGGACGGTGACTGAGCGATACTGGTGACAAGGGCGACCAGTTGGCGATGGAGACAAGGTTGACAAGCGACGACGATGAATCAGGTGAGCAAGCTTGCAAATGAGGAGGAGGGAGGGGATAACCAGAAACGCCAGCTATAACACCCTGAGTTTACAAAAGAATCTCAATCCATCTATCCAAAGTTCCCACCCAAAACTTCAGAGCCTTCGTGTTTCAAAGACAATTTCAAATTCAACTTGATGAAGTACCATCTTAGCCAACTTTGTTTTGTGTGCACCCAGAGTGTACTAGAGGTTTCGCGTTTCTACTAAATTTACCTAATTTTAATGCTAGCAGATTCAAGATTCAATTCTCATGGCGAATTAGAAGTATATATGGTCTGCCGCTCCTGGATTGAGGTTATATTCACGTGAATCCATATTCACGTTCAATTGTTACATCCACACGGCTCGTTTACTATGAGGTTTAAAAGTAGATCTAAATACTCCGTTTCATACGAACAGGAAGTGCACCGGATTTCGCATTTCTGCTATGGTTCCTCAATTTTATACCAGCAGATTCAGGATTTTATTCCCAATGGCGAGTTTGAAATATGATCTATAGCTTCTGGATCGAGAGACAAGATTCTCATTATGGCAATTGAAGTTGCGCTATGTGAATTTGGTACGTCCACATGGTTATCTGTCTAGATGATTTCAATACTTCGTTTTGTGCACATAGAGGTGTACTAAATGTTCACGTTTCTGCTAGGGTTTCATAACTTTATACTAGCAGATTTAATATTATATTCTCATAGCGAGTTTGAAGTACGATCTACCGTTCATGTACCAAGGTTCACGTTTCTGCAAGTGCTATACAAATTTGTTCCGGCAAATTCAGGATTTATACCCAATGGCGACTATGAGGTATGATTTTCCACTCTTGGACCGTGATGCAAGATTCTGGTCATGTTCAAGCCTAGTTGGTGTTGGAGTTTAGTCCTAGAGACTATTTGGCACACAATGATTTTAACTATATGAGGTGTTCTTTGATAATTGATGATTTATATGTTTTAAGAGAAATTTATCTTAAGGTGGAGATTGTTAAATATGTGATTTGAATTTTAGCATGTCATATATCCGGATTAGTTTTCTAATAGGATTTGTAGTCTTTTCCTACTATGACTTATAGATTTATTTCTCTATATATATTCCTTATAAGCCGCACGGGAAGGAGCAACGCACCACTATTATTCCCTGCATTTGTAACAACTCAATATTGATCATTGTCGGTTGGCGCCGTGGTTTTTTTTCACAAGGATTTTTCACGTAAAAATTCGTATCTCTATTTACATATATTTTCATAACAGGCTCAATCCTTGAGGAACAAAATTGTTGATTTCAACTGCTTCCTTCAGATTCTGCAGATAATGACCACAATACTTAATGTGTAAATGATAATGATCTGGTCCACCACTGTACAACTGACACCAAATATTACACAGCAATAACACAAAAGCAAAGTACTTCAATTTTTGCTACCTGAACTTTCATGGCATATAGAACAGGAACAAAAAGTTCTCTGACAACCGGTGCAGAGGACAAATTTTCCACAATTGTTGGTTGAACAAAATTTCCCTTTGATTCAATTGCAAAACCTCCATTAAGAATTATTCCACCCTGCAAAATTAGGAAAATAGTCAAATCAGACCATCAGAAGAACTTCACTGCTTACAAAAGGTCATCAACTAATCAATGCCACAGGCAAATACTAAATGGTCACGCTTTAATAGATTCATAGCAATGTGCCATGTGTTGCAATGAAATTGATTTTAGTTAAACATACTGAACTAATAACTTTTCTAGTAGCACAGTAGTATTTGAAGTAGTGAGAGGGACGGGAAGAGAGAGAGAGAGAGAGAGATCAGGGGAGGAGACGGGACTTCTACCTCGCAGCCGGCGGCTTGGCGCCGAGCATCAGGCAAACCCGTCCACGGCGGCATGGCTAGGTTGCACATGGCATGAGCTGCGTTATGGCCTTGGGGGGAAACACCACCAACAGCAGTGCTTGGGGTTGGGGCTTGTCGAAGAGCAGCTAGGGTCGGCATCCATGGCCGGCAGCAACGGCAGTCGAGCAAGAGGCTGTAGGGGTGGATTAGGGGGAAGAAGAAGCAGCCATTAGTAGCAGCTGCAGCAGTAGGGGTGGATCGAGGAGACGAGGGGACGCGGCAGGCTCTCTAGGGAGAGGCGGCAACGGTGCAGTGGCTTGCTTCTCGATCGATGCCTCAACTCGACGCAACGACGCCTCTCATATCGCATGCCTAATCAAACCGGTCTCTACCTGATGCATTGTACCATATGATACCTGACCCATTGCACCAGACGTCTTTTCACGTACTACTATATGAACGAAGCTTTCCTTGATGCCGATGTCACGTGGGGCCGAGCGGTAGCCGTTGAACCAACCATGGTTATAGTAACTCAAAAGGTGAACAGTAATCGGACACTGTTCCTAGCCGACGTGCCATCGGCCAGAGGCCGCCCAACCCACGCCCCTCTAGGGCATCCACAATGTAAAAATAGGAGGGGGTTTTAAGCTCTCAAAGTGGACCTTATATATTGTGAAGGAGGCATTATAGTGACCTCTAGTTATTGGCAGTCCACAAGTATAAAGACATGCCATAGTAAATAAAAAAATCCATCTTAACTTCTCTCACACATTCTTAATTCTCTCTCCCTAAATTCAGTTGCTTGCCGCCACCATGGGAAAGAGGAAGAAGGCAAAGAGCAATCGAAAGGGCACCTACGAGGTTGCCGTCGACGGATTTGTGAGAACCGCCAACCCCGTCGTCGCCGGATCCACCCTCGCCGCTCACCAGCTCCGCCCTCGTCGCCAGTGTCGTCGTCGCTGGATCCGGTCGGGCGAGAGGCCGTCCTCGCCGGATGCGCTAGCCGGCTCTGCCCTCATCGGATCCGCCCCCCTGCTCCACCCTTGCTGGATCTGCCTGCAGCCCGCTCCGCCCACCAGTTCCGTGCCTGTGTCGTCGCCGCCGTATCCGAGAGAGAAAAAATTACGAGGCAGTGGCAGTTGGGATGGTAAATAATTTATTAAAAAGTGGGGCCTACATTTAATACCCTCCCTGCCATATACATTGTGGATACTACCATATATTTCAGTGAGACCCACCATAAGGCCAACTTGGGCCTTATACGTTGCTGATGCCCTTATGTTTTCTAAATTTCTCCCACTGTGATAGTTCATGTGTTCTTTCTCAGAGTTGATTGTTGTTTCATGTTCGTGGATGTTGTTATGGTTTATTTTACTTATAAGTTCCTGTTATAGTTGTTTATAAATACAAGGGGGACTATGTTTTAGATTTAGGTGTTTCTGTGTCGGGTGTGTAGCTATCCACGTACGTGGATACGTAGGGTGTTACTCCAGATCATACCTAGTACGTATTGTTGATCTTGGTGCCCTGCCATTGAGCATATATGGCTAGGTCATTATTAATAATGAGAAAACGAAAATCAGTGTTATATCTTCACATCTATATCCACTTTTATATCTATATCTATATCTATATCTACATTAGTTATATCTCCATACGGCATTTATATCTATCTATGTATCCATACACTAATTAATATATCAATGATTTGTGTATATGTATATATATCTATAAGGCTATATATGAACAGCTATATCCATAGTTGTATTTATTTGCATATAGAGGACTCACTATGCATGAAACAATCATGCAAATCACTTTAGGTGTTATATCAATGAGATAATGCAAAGTTCGAGGAGTTCGACGTCTGATTATTATTACACCATTATTTTTTACTATCCCTCGGGAGGGGAGGTGAATAAGTGTTTCCTAAAGTTCTTTACGTAGCGAATTAGTTCCATGCTAGAACTTCCAGTCTTATGCACATTAATAATGGTGGAGATCATCTGAAAATTAGTGAAAGCATGTCACAGAAAAATTTATTTGGTAAGCCTTTTTTCTCAACTTATGTAAAATAAGTATAACAACCAATGATGTTGCTACCTTTGGATACCTGAGGCTTATATGTCGATCACCTTCAAGCTAAACAACAAAGGCGCGCGCATGGCATATGTAAATCTCCAACCTATCTTACTCAAATTAGGGATGAAAACAATCGGACACGGTCGGAAAAATGCTGAAACCATTTCTATTACGGTATTCTTTTTTCTTGGAAAAGGAATCGTACGTTAGATTCAGAAAGGATAACGATATCACTACTACCGGAACATAAAAACTATCGGAAACGAAATTATCAGAATAGACCCTCGAAAACAACCTATCACTGGGGCAAGCAAATCCTATTCATATTTACATTATAAATTAATGCCATAGACATATATCAGTGAACATTCAAAGCAGTAAGTGACTAATTTGAATACTTCAAAACGATTTTATAAGGTCAACAATGACAACACATAAAGGTTAAGGTTAAGTTTTTTATATTCTGATGGCTCGTTAGTATTATAGGGTAATTTCTTCATAAATTACGCATGAAAATGGTATACCTCTATATAACGGTCTGAAAAAAACCTTATACTATTTATGCTCTATTTTCGGACAATACAAAATTGAAATAAAACAGTCAGTGCAAAGCAGAAATGATAGCCGGTACGGTTAGAAATTTTCATACCGTTTTCATCCCTAACTCAAATCCCTAGATGTTCCTTAACGGGCTCAATCCCAAATGGGCTAGGAGCCACATATGCATCTACGTAATCGTACTTCAAAACGAGCTTTTCCATATTATTGGACATACTAGCTCTCGAACGGCCAGATCGAAACATAGTTTCTGTCTCCTCGTTTTTTTTTTTTGAGAAAAAATTCTATCTCCTCGTTCCATTTGCTTTGGACCCAGAACTACAACTTTCCACACGGACAAGTTTAAATTCCACTGTAGCAGGGTAGTGGTTTTGGAGAAACCATGGGCGACGTATGTGCTGGCCACTGGTTTAACAATAGATACAAATTAAGTGGTATATATTGTGTGAATGCGAACCATATGTGGCATTTTTGGCAGCAGCAGTAAAGAAAGTTGTTCTCTTCTGCTGGATAGCACACCACGTATTAAAAGTTGCTAACTTTATATATTTGACATTTAGCTCTTTCCTAATAGTAACCAAAGTATACAGCTAATATGTATCTCCTAAAGGCTGGAGCCTTTTCTTAAGGGACCTGTTTTGCCGGTCACCCTAGTAAATGCTGGCCGTTTTCTACAGATATATATAAACACTAGCCTAGCTACCTCGTTTCCAATTCTCTCCTGTCTCTCCTTCCTTCTCTCTGGTAGCGCAAGTAGTCCCTAGACTCCCAACCTCTTCTTGGTTTCCTGCTTCTAGACCTAGGGCACCATCAGAAGGTAGCCATGGACAAGAAACCATCAGGTCTTCCATCTCCTACTGGTGGTAAAAATAAGGGCCTAGCAATAGTAGGAGCTAATCCATGGTCTTCTAGTGATAGCTCTGATGGAATCGTAAGAAGTGAGAGTGAGAAAACAGTCACCGCTGATTTTGGGGCATTTCTGAATCCTGCTTCTGATGATCAGGAGGTGGATTCTTGTAGGGCAAATCACCTGCAGGAAGCAGATTCAGAAACCGATACCGAGAGAACAGAAGGATCTAGCTTTGGGCAGATCACAAATAATGCTGGCAATTCTTACCATCTCTTGGAAGTAGACTCTAGGTTGCGTCCAGTAAAAAGAAGGAAAAGTGCAAGCTTGCACGCTGAGGTTCGTGTATTCCTATCATATCCAAAATTTTTGTCTCTGCATGATCTTAATTCTTTATGGTTCATCAACAATCCAATCCATTAATTTTGATGAGAATATCAAACAAATGGGATTTCATCTCACTTATTCTCTTAATCCAGTACAATGTGATTATGTGCATAGGGTGTTTCTTATTCCCTGATACTCATCTTAGATTATAACAAATAGTATTGTAACATAACATATTTCAACAGATTTTTTGAAGTATTGAAACACAATCACCTGGAAAAATGCAATTGTAATCTATTAATTAATTTTGATGAGCATACAGAATAAATGAGATGAATTTGATCTCACTTTTTCTCTAAAACTTTTATGACATGATTGTGTTCCAAGGTTTTTTTATTTCCCTGGTTATTTTTATGTTAGATTATGATAAACAGTCCTGTAACATGACACATATTTCAACATATCTTTTCTGAAACTAGTATTATATTCTTTATTGCAGATGTAAATATCAAATAAGATACAATTGTAGTCATTCCTAGAAAACCTTATGCATTCAAATTATCCTAGAACAGCACACTGATGATTGAGCCATTTTTCCCAGAACATGAAATAATTTAAATCATTTACGAGACTGTATTGTTGTAAAGGCTGAAGTTTCTCACCATTTTTATATGCTTTTAGAGGATACTGAGCGGTACTGGTAGAGATGAAGCAAGGCTTGGCTACATTACTAGTCCTCACCAGCGGGATACGAACTCTGGGACACCTTCGTGGTCGTCAGGAAAGAAACTGCAGGTGAAAAGAAATATGGCTATTCCTGAATCATGGAAGGTTCATCCAAGAAAAGATGAGGTTGATCCAGATGGATGGACGATCGAGGTCAGGATGAGAAATAATCTGAAGACCAAAGACAAGGTTTGTGAAACCCTGTTATATGTTGATGCATTAATTATATTTCTGTTCCATAAATTTTCTTGATTGTTTGAAAGAGTTGCATATATTCTTTTCCATTTTTATGAGTATATGATCACAAAGAAGGGATGGTTTAATCAGTATGTTTCGTTTTGCTTACTTAGAGTGGATATGAGAATGGTTCAATTTTCTATTACTAATTTTTTAGATAAACATAACTCTCAAGGGACATCTTTCTGTCAAACCCACTTGTACAATTATCATTTTCAGCCGATTTCTTAGATTTTTATTTCATGTAGGTACATTAATGGCAGAGAATACAAACCAGTACTTGAAGAAATGCTGCTAGAATATAATATCCTTTGTATTATGTGTTATAGTTATGGCAGGGCTGGTTATTATTTATTTGTGTAAATTTAAACCTCTGTTATTTTTTTAAAACATTTAAATTAATTTGTATAACTATAGTATAAAACAGAACACATGGAATAATTCAAATCAGACCAGTTTTGAAACAACTGTTGCACGTTGGGAGTATTGCCCATGTTTAGTAATTCGTTAACTTTATAAGATCAAGTTTAATCAAGTATAGTGAAAATACTTCTTATGCTACAATTAAACAACAGTAATAAACAATTTGTATTGATAGTATATATCTGGTGGATATGATCACATCTGGGCAATATGTAAAATAGGACCATGGGAATGCATAGTTGTTTCCCTAGGTATGATTTGTGACCATGGAAATCAGCCAATAACTATGAAGATTACTCAGTGTTTCAGTCCCAGCTCCTACACCATATAATTTCCATCATGCCTGTTTCACCAGTCTTGAGGAGACCCCCACCCCCCCCCCCCAAAAAAAAAAAAAACCCCAATTGAGAATAATTCAACACACAGTGAGTAAGGGGGAAGAGACAACTTTTCCTCTAAACACCATGTAATTTCTAGTTAGACACAAGGCCCAGCTCACAGCTGCTAACAAATAGATTTTAACCCTGTTATTCTTAGGACATGCATGCTTTCCCACCACTAGTTGAAAAGTACAGTTTTATCACTTATTGAGTGTTCTCAATACGTGTTATAATGCTCCATGAAAACATTACGGTAATTTTAGGCAAAGTGATATGTACAAAACCAAACTTTTTTATGATTATTTTGTAGCTATACCTTTAGTAAATGGCGTTTGGAAAATATATGTGACTTCTGTTCCATATAATCAATATCAAAACAAAGTGTGTTGCATAACAATAATATATCTTCTTGCTAATTCATTAATCTCACTTATCAGTTCTGACAATGAAATGCAATAACATCACAAATTAATATGTCTCAAAACTTGTATATTTTGAGTCCTTGTACCTTGGGTGGCTAGGGTCATGCATGCATGTGATACAAAGGAATGAGTTTTTTTCTCCCCCTCCCCACCCAAAGAAAAAAAAAGATAACAAAAATGCAACTTGGATTATTGCTACTATATATGAGCATCTTGCATGACCAGCTTTCGTGCAGTCATACTTATACTAAATTATTTAGTTGTTCATATGTTAAATGAAATTATTTTTTTCTCACTTTGCAGTATTACCACCACAAGGATTACAATTATACTTTTCGCTCAAGGCCTGAAGTTCAATTTTTTCTGGATAGTGGAATGGTTATAGTGAATAAAGTTCCACGCATTCTACCGAAGGTGCCCTAACTTATACTACAGAAGTGTTTTGAACTTTGTCGATCATTCTGCATATTTTTTCCGTTTGCAAATTTGATACTGATACTCATAGATTGTTGTTTCTCTACAGATATCAGCTGATCCAAGTGTGCCTAGCAGTGGTAAGATTTCATCATCAAACTGTGCAGCTTGGAATTGCTAACTCCATATGAAAAAAAATTTCCATTCTTACTGTTTATTGAATTTCTCGAATATGAATTGTGTTTTAGGTGAAGTATGGGTAGGCCTGCACTATGATTAAAATATTTGATTATGCTGAATCAGTACTGCTGACAGAAACAATAATTATAAAAAATATAAGAGTAATATTTATATATGGATGCATGACATTTTAGATTTTCTTCATCTTGCTTATATATATCTCTTCAAGGATTTATTAATTTTCATAGAGAAACATTACTCACTGAATCTAACTGCTATATATGACATGCATGTGCACACAGGCCATGGTCGATCTTGTACAACAAGGACGATGACCCTAAATTCAGGTAATGCACTTCGATAATTGCATTGCATTGTTAATTTTTGGAATACATTATATTGATCACTCGTGTTAGCTCTGGATGATGAATCAGAATAACATATATGCTATATTTTTATTTTATTTCATGAATAAGTCATCGTGTTTGATACTTATAAATTTAAACAAAAACGAGATGAAATTTCTAGTAACCAGCCAGTGGTTGCAGGGGCCAACCAACCAGTGGACCACACTACTAGGGTGCCTTGTATTCCAGTGTTCACCAATGTCTAGAATTGTCATGCTTCCGTTTGCTCATGCTCTAGGAAATTTCTAGATCTATCACTGAGTGGTTGCACGGGCAATTTTGAAAATCATGGTCTTTCTTTGAGATGTGTGGTTCTTTAATTATGAATGTTTTTACTGATAAGAATCCTCTGATGACCACATTAAAAATACAATTTAATTAGATATCCTACGTTTAATACAATATCTTAGTGTGAAAAACTTTAATATAAATATATATCGATCGTTATACATATATCTATGCCGGCCCTCTTTTATTTGCAACTATTGCAGACCTATATCATTTGTTTCGGACAACATTTATAGAGTTCACTAAATACATTCATAACATTTTTTGCACAGGTTCTGGTACGTCTGCTAGTGGAGGGAAGGCTCCAGCATCTACTAAACTTCCGCATGGTTTTGTGTAGTCAATTCGACTACTCGAACAGGCGGCTTGCTAAGAGAAAAGACATTGATGTATTCCCTAGATTGTGTGGATGGGCTTTATTACTTGCTTTAAAAACTAATTCATAATCACAAATTACCCATGGTATTGCTGAGAAGTTAAGATTTCCTAGGGCAAGTCTATTTTATTGTTGTCTTTATAGTTTGCTTCTGCGAACAAGTTTGGTACCCTGTTTTTTTCTTGTGAAAGCTAGAGTTAAGTATTTTGATATATTCAAGAATTCATTTATCAAAGCGGTGTTGATTCTATGAGATTGATGCATGTGCAAACTAGTGCCGATGTATGTTTTCGCGTAGAATTAGAATTAGCTAGATGCACGGTTTTGTGTATATATCCCACTTACAAAAGTTTGGTTTCGTTTTCACTGTCGACTATGTCAAAATTATAATGATAAATTATTCAGTAAGGGAGTGTTTGAAAGTGAGAGAAAAGGGAGAAGATGAAAATCATGTAAAACGAGGTGAGCAATTAGCGTATGATTAATTGAGTATTAGTTATTGCAAACTTGAAAAATGGATTAATATGATTTTTTAAAGCAACTATTAGATAGAAAATTTTTGTAAAAAATACACCGTTTAGCAGTTCGACAAGCATGCTCACAGGAAACGAGAGGATTCACTCCCAACCCTTACGTGCGAAGGGCGCCTAAGAGTTGCTTGCTAGAAACACCAAGCAGGTCAACTATGGCATGATCAGGGTTTTGTTTTTCTGTCCCAAAAACGTGTTCGTACTGGTTGCCATGGACGCATAGTAACTGGCTTTTGAAAACTACCTTCGGAAGCCAGCATAAATTTTTGAGGTTTACTTTCTCTAAATTTATATTCAAGGGATGCATGGAATTTGGTAACACTAAGGCAGAAATTCATGCTGTACTACTTAAGACCACTAAGTTCTAATGTGCTGAATGCCTCAATAGATAAATGATTTAATTGTGACAATTATTTGAGGATACAAATTAACGAGATTAATTAACTATTATGAAGTTTAAAATGGATTCAAAATAATATTATAAGAAATTCATATATAGAAAGATTTTACAAAATTCAAACCGTTTAGAAATTTGGAAACTGTGTCTATTAATCTATTAAGCGGAAAGAACAGTGCAGTGCCACTGGCTTCCATTCAAACGCACTGTGCATGTTGATGTAGATGCATCTACTCGTTTATAAGTTACAAGGTTACGTAGATGTAACCATGAAACAAACTACAAATTTATATAAAGCGTAATTATTGCATCAATGAATGCAGTCCGAAGATAGCTACCCAAATGTTGGGATCAAAGTCTGTACCATCGAGAAAAGGAGAATGCATGTGACTTTTATAAGATATATAGGACGTTTCTCCTCTGATGAAAAATATGACATAAATTCAACACCCTACATGCAGTACGCATTCTCTACATTTTTAGAGGAAAGGCAGCAAGGCTCTGCTTTTACAGGAGTCTTTTCGCAAATGCTGGGGTTTACCAGATTGCCATACGTCACAAGGTTAGTGCAGGAGGTAACACCACACTCATGAAGTCCCAACCAGAGCAAAAGGGACATCACCACAAGTTTAGACAGCACTTGGAACTAGGCTACAACTTAACACTGCTCTAGCTAAGCATCATCCTATTCCATCCATCACTGGCTTCAATTTGAAGATTGTTTCCTGAAGGCTTGTAGACATCATCTCCAGCAATCCAACTTTGGTTGACTTCACCAAAGTCCTCCACTGCAGCAGTATAAAGATAATACGATGAATTAGTAGCAGGGAAGAAGACACAACACTATTTTTAAGCACCACATCATTTTTGGCTAGCCACAGATGCTAGCAGACAGCCCCTAAGAGCATAATTTTGATTCCGACATTCCTAACCTCTACTCTCCCAATCACCATCTCATAGTAATCATCAAAATTGACAGTTCTGTGCCTCCAACCCAAGGCATTTCTACAGACACACCACACAAAGATCGCCAGAGGCAATTGGAGAGGATATGATTAGCAGTTTCATGTCTACCACATAATTGGGAGAAATCTGAACCCTCCCAGTTCATTTTTTTTCAGTTGGAGAGCTGCTTGAACTCTCTTTGTAAGCAAGCCACAAGAAATGCTTGATTTTTAGAGGGATAGGGGCAGCCCAAACATTTTTCATTTTGGTATCTATCACTCCCCTAAAAGTCATATCTATGTACATTGATCTAGCAATGAACAAATTCTTCTTCTCAGGAACCCACAACAGAGTCTGGGTGATCAGACAGGACTATTGAGCTAATGATTAGTATCAACTCATCCCAAGAAGCCATTTCCTCCAGGCCAAAAGCTCTCATGAAAGTTAGATATTCTATCTTTCTATTGAGCACCTCTGCAACTAAGATGGACTATTGGTTGCAAATTGAGTATATCTTATTGAACGTAATTTTCAAAGGGTATTTATCTATCCACATATCATCCCAAAAGGAGACATAGACAACCCCCCCCCCCCCCCCCCCCCCCCCGCCCAAACTCCATTCACTCCGTAATTTACACCAAGGTCTAATTTGTAACAAGCTCTTCTAGAATTAGGAACCCACCATATCATTATTATGAAAAAAGAACCCTTATTCTGAAGATATTTCTTCCTCAACAGCTCTATACAAGAGTTATCATTGTTAGAGTCTCTAGCTTAAAGATCCATTCGAACAAAAGAGAAATGTTCATGCTTCTAGTTTCACTAAACCACAAACCACCAAACTCTTTACGAAAAGTCAAATTAGCCTTGCTATTTCCCCCTTTCAAAAGTGAAGATGTTTTGGGTCGAAGTTGAACTTAGAGTTTGCCTATGGAGTGGAGTTAAAGCCACGCTAGGATCGTCTTTCCACTGTTGTGTTCTTGTGTGCTAGGACTAAGTATCTCTTTTGTAAGTATTTACACTTTATTTATATTTGGATCTGTGTATTAATTTGTCATTTTATGTACCCTAGCTTGATTCCTAGACAGAGATTTTAATACACAAAATAGTCTAGAAATTGGCTAAATTTCTGAGCGTGACAAGTTGGTATCAGAGCCAGGTTGACTGTAGGATAAGCTAAATGGTCAAACCTTAAAGACACCTTTTTTGAAAACATTATTTGTGAAAATGTATTCTCTCATCTTCAAAGCTCTTTGCAAAAATTTTCTATGACCATTTTCATTCGCTACTTCAACTTGCTTTAGCTGTTGAGCCTAGTGGGCCTGTCGATAAAGATGCTTGAAGTGGTCAACATTGTTACACGTTGAAATCCCATCAAGCGCTGAAGCAAAACAACGGAAGATGAAGGTTTCAGGTCAAAGTCGTCATGTTGCAAGAAGAATGAAGACTTTAGGAAAACTCCCGTAAACCCAACCTTTGCCCTAAGTGAACCCAAAAGAGTAGTTTCGTTAGTTTTGAGGACGTGTGTTGTTTGCTTATGTGCAGGTGCATGGTTTACATTAGTGGTGGGGATGTAACCATGTTAGGTTGTTTGCTTAATCCACTTGAACAACAATTATTTACTCACATTAGATCAGAAGGAAAACAGGGTTAATATCTCATTTATAATGTTAACCCCTCTTTTTCTCCTTGTCCTCCAACACCTGCAATAGATGGCCAACAGTAGGTACAACATCAATGGATCAAGATCCCAACATTCTCATGGACCAACTTAGAGCAACCTTGTGAACATTCCACATCCACGTCTTCAGAATCCAACCCTAGCCCAAATATTGGTGAATCAGAGTAGAATGGTGACTATGATGATATAGCAAATGCAAGCTTAGATGCAAACCCAGAACTAGAACCAATACAAAAACCAAGATGTTCCATTGCAAGCAATCGTGACCCAAGCCAATGCACTTTCACTTACCCAGAAGACAATCACAACCAAGCCAGACTCGAGGGAAGCAAGTGCTATCTACTATGATTGTGGTGAATAAGGACACTTTGCAAGAAACTGTCTTTGGAGTGTGTATGCAAGAACACCAAATGATGAAGACTTGCACCACCCCTAGTGACATAAGGCACTAGGTAATTTCAACCGCAAGACTTAGGTGTAGCAAAGCTCAAACCTAAGAAGAGTAAAACACCTAGGATTAAAGAATATCTTAGTGATATGGTCATCACTGGCACAGAATGGCCTCTAGAAGGAATGACGACTATACCAAAGTGTCTAAGAGGAAATCCCTGCCGCGTTGGGTGCCCGATAAGTATGCGTCATGAACTCTCAGACAATGATGAATCAAAAGAGGATTCCTCCTATGACGAGATGCAGAGATCCCTAGGACCTCAGTGAAAGAGAAATGGGTCTTAAAGCATGTACTCGTTGTGGAGAAGTTGGGCACATGACCAGCATGTGCTTTACCCTCAACCCCTATTGTGTAGATAACCATCCACCAGGTGCATGTCCTTTGAGAAAGATCACATGCTTCCAATGTACAGCAACAGATTACGTACCCAAGGACTGCAAGCTGAGTTTGTTGCTCGCCAAGATAACGGAAGATAGAAGAAAGACTCTAAGCATGCTTGTCAGTGTTTGATCGCCGATAGTGGCAACAACAACAGTGTTACTCTCAAACCAGTTTCACCACCTGTTGAGGCCAACAAGAGCAACAACATCAGCGTTAACTATGGTCAGAAGTCCACTCTTGCTCCAATTCCAACGGTGACTGTGAACACCAAGAAAGATGCACCCCATGCTCGTTGGGGCTTGGTCTGCTGCAATTGCTTTGAGTTAGGACACTTTGGCAGGAATTGCCCGAACACAAAGCGTTACCTCCATCAAGCCAATACTAGCAGCGCCGTCAACACCCATGTTCTTCAAGTTGCACCAGTCCCAGTATAGACTGGTCATATCGAGGCAAACAATGCCATCTAGACCAGTAACACTAACTGTCGTCTGACCAAGAAGCACTGCCATGGCAGATTTTCATCAAAGGCACCATTAACAGCCTTGGTATTCAACCTGTATCAACTCTAAAGCCAAGCAACTAGTGTCAGCAGGACCAGCAATGTTAAGGAAATAGTAGCCCCCTCCAACTGCAAAGAGGCGAGACGTCCCTACAGAAACGCTCGTAGCTAGCACCTCAGCAACT
This sequence comes from Oryza meyeriana var. granulata, assembly GCA_003991445.1. Lineage (NCBI taxonomy): Eukaryota > Viridiplantae > Streptophyta > Magnoliopsida > Poales > Poaceae > Oryza > Oryza meyeriana. The sequence goes on along the minus strand of RYFJ01002264.1, from coordinate 13,684 downwards.
AGCCTACAGGACTAGCATCAGCATTAGCACTACACCTCAGATTCCTTTGACCTAGATGTCCAGCAGTCAATCCCAGCAGGATGCCACCAAGGGTATGAAGGTCCTAACCTCCTACAACTACTAAGAAGACGGACATCTCTCTAAGGAATGCTTGTCATTGGAGTTGATGTTGTACCAATCAAGAGAATTGCTAATCAGGACCAACTATAGTCTTTGAGTGCTTAATGTTCAATCACTTTTCCTTATAGCCAGATGTTTTATGGCAGTCATGTAATAAGAAAGGAAAATGGAATAAGGAGTGAGTTGGCAATTTTATTAATGGTTTACCTTGAAGATGCAAATGTTGACTAGGTAGTGTTCCATACGACGACACAAAAGACCTAGAGTTTCTTTCTTGCCAACCCTACCTCTATTGAGCTCGAAAACCTAGTTGTTAGCCAACAAAGAAAATGGTTAACCAAGAGATGGAGAATGGTTAGATGGAACCAGCACGCAACAAAATGAATTCAACTCCTGAAAGATACACTTGGATGAACCCATGGAGTTACCCATTGCAATGTTGCAAGAAAAGACAAAAATGTGAAAGTTTCACTGGGGGTTTGAATAGTGCCACCCTAAGGCTGATATAATTGAAAGCTCAAGAGAATAACTACCATGATGAAATAATTGGAAGTCGCAACTATACCCTAGTGGTGAGCATAGATCGAAAGAAGGTACTCCCTACCTTGAGGTAGTCGATAAAGCTTTTAACAAAACACTCCAAAGTTTCTTAGAAGACAATAGATGAACTGTTCCATCACTTCCATATGAGTAAGAAGAGCGTAGGCAATAAGCCAAGAATGGCATCGGCAGGAGAGTGATTGAAAAGAAATCCCTCTGAGTGGACCTTCTCTACTCAAGGAATGTTAGTAAGCCTATCTAGCTTAAAAGGACAGCAACCAATGGTAAAATTAGGGATGGTTCCATTGGACCCAGAATTTCCATTGACTATGAGAAGGCAACTACAATTCTATGACCTGTCTGCTTAGAAGGTTTAATGAAGGATACCAGTTAAAGGATGTGCTATTGGACTACTCTGTCTGTTGTGCATGGTTTGTTAAGTGGCACATGTTTCTTCCAGAGTTGCCTTCTAAGCACTTCACTTGGCCGATTGACCACCGAAGCCAGGTCAAAAGCTAAAAAGTCACATTAGGTGTGAACATAGAACTAGAAAGTTGTACAAGAGTCGCTATGTTAAGGGGCTGGATGAAAGCTATCTTTCCTTGGAATTTTCTCATTAGCCAGGAGTTCAGTCAATAGCCTTCCTGGTATGTAAGCACACAATCATCCCTTCGTTTAGAAGTACTGATGGTGTGTCAGGCTTTTGAAGACAATAGTCTACCAGAACATAGAGAAGTTAAGGTCATCCTAGAAGATGGAAGGTTAATTAGTCAAAATAAAAAGAGACAATTAACCATCTCGAAAAAGATCGGTTTTGGAGGTGCAACTTTGTGTATCTATGAACGGTTTCTCTCGGAGATCGGCAACGTCCTCAAACCAAGGAAATCTAGTAGGACGCAGATAAGTTAGTTGCAAATTTTCGAGGACGCCACACCAACTTTGAGTCTAAGGAATGCAATCTTGGGCCGGCCATAGATACAGGTGTTAAAAGATCAGTCCAGGCAGATAAAGCTAAATCAAGTTTGGTCTGTATCCGAAAATCAGTTAGCTTTGGGCAAACAACCAAAGATACGAATTGATGCCAACCAGTTTAGTTATGTAAGTATAATCAGTCCATCAGTAGAATACAAACCCGTAGAAATGGGAAGACGACCCAAGATCACCCATACCCACCTTTCTTTCCAGTCGTTCCGAATCTCGGGACGAGATTCATTGTAAGGGGAGTAGAGTTGTCACGCCTTGATTTTCCCTCAAGGATTTAAAAATCATTAAATAATCCATTTCTAGAAATCAGTAATTTGCAAAGCAATTAACAAGTGAAATTGATATGGGAAATAAAATTTCCTTTAATAAATCATGCATGGAGGGATTTTTCTTAATTTCTCCATGCCCTAAATTACTCTCTAGAATTTCTTGGGAATTTTTAGAGCTCAGAAGTAATTTTAACAATACATATATCATTTTAGTGATTATCTGAAATAAGAAAAACAAATTGAAACCCTCTTCCTCAGTATCTCCTCGGTACCTAAGCCACGGCCTCACTCGCCCATCTGCTAGGCCGGCCCGGCAGCCAGTCTCCTCTCCACCCGTCTCCTCTCCTTGATAGGTGGGACTGGGGCCCACCTGACGGATTCTCCTTCACCTCTAGCCGCTGAACCGCCGGCCACGTCACCCCTCGTCGGCGCCATTTCTGCGTCCTCCTGTTCCCACTCTCTTGTTCAAACAACATGCACTTGGTCATGCCCACTCTCTCGCCTCCTCCTCCCCTCTCGCCATGGAAAACAGCACGAACTCGAGCCCCCATGACCACCGTGAAGACAAGGGGTACCCCCTCACCACCTTGATGCATCGGCCACTATCTCCCCCCTCCCCCCCAGCTATAAGAAGCACCCCAGGACCTCACTCTCCCTTTTCCTCTCCCTCGTGCCTTTGGGTCGCTAATCAACGAGCAGTCAAGCTCCGCCACCGCTGGCAACTTCGAGCTGCCTCTCGCCGGGGCTTTACTTTGCCACGTGTTGTAGTACCCCGGCCACTGCCTCGCGTCCGTGAGTCCCCGCTAGAGCGCCCCTTCACCGCAAGCCCAAGAGCTCCACCGATCTTGCCAGCTCCAGTCACCGCTCGCCGTGGTCCTCTACCCTACCAGGCCTCGTCGCCCCCTTCGCCGGCTTCACAAACACACAAAGGGCGTTGACCACCACCTCCCCGGGGCCGAAGCCCACAGGAAACCGTTCCCTGCCACCAACCCGTGGCAAGCCAACACCGGTCGCCTTCCCTCCTCACTGTGCCCCTCCGTTCCACTGCTAGCATCTCTGGGCCGCCCGGGATCCCGTCCGCTGCCCCGTTGCCGCCAACGACCGCCGGAAGGAGCTCGCCATCGTCGACTTCAAACTAACCGCTGCCAAAACCTCACCACTAGCCACCTCCCGTCTCCATTTCACATTGCGCCACCTGTGGTAAGGTTCCCCATTCGCTCCCCTTTCTTTTGGTGCCCACGCCACTGCTCGCCAATGTGCCATTGTGTCGTCGCCTGTGACCACCGGCCTATCCGACGTGGTGCCACCGTGGTCATCCATGCCATCACCACCTCAGCATCTTATCTCCTGTGGCTGCACATGTGTGTGCCTGCATGTGTGCCTCCGTGGCCAGATCGGCTTGTCTGATCTCGACCGTTGTCCCGTTCAGGTCCATCTCGCCCATCTGTTCCCGTGGACCAACTCCATGGTCTCAGTCCACGGTGGACTGACCCCTCCTCTCCCTGATGTGTGGGTCCCACATATCAGTGGCTCGGCCCTCTCTCTTCCCCAAGGGCTGACACCATAATTCCTCTTTCCTTGACAGAAATAATTCCATATTGCGTTATAAATAAATTAGATAATAGGTTTAAATCAATTAAAATTTCTAAAATTCATAACTAATTCATACGAACTCCAAATTGGACCATTCAACTTGCAAAATTCATATAAAATTGAGCTCTACCTGCTTGTTGACTTTTCATGTACTATTTACTTAGTTTTTATTAGAGTTTCATCCTTTTGCATACAACGTGTAAATTTTGACGTTTCGGAGGATCGCTGCCTCAAGGAAAATTGTTCGGGAGATTAATAGAAGAAGTGAGGTAAGTCACATATTCATCCTTGAGCATGTTGAACCTACTTTGTGAAAATATTTTATGGTTTACTAATAAATTGCATGTTTTGCTAATCACATGAAATATGGGATTGCCTATCTGCTTGCTGGAGCCCTGTTTATTTGATATCCATTCCTTGATAACCTTGGGTGGTAACTTGACTAGCTTATGTCTCACTTGATGACTTAGCTAGAAATAGGATATACTTAGCCCTGCTTAGCTCCATTATATAACTAATGGGATAATTGCATTATTCTACATTTGGTAACTTAATGAGCTGCCATCTCGAGACTTTCGACCATGGTTATTGGTCTTAACTAATCAACTAAAATATGACTTAATGGTGCGCTGTGGGTGCATTGTTTTGCTAGTCGCACCATGTCAATTAAGGACCGGTTTATTGGAAACACTTGAAAGGCATTCTTGTACTTACCACAAGCCAGCGTAGGCAACGCTGGGATTGTAGTGTAACTCTTCCCTCTCCTAGGCACCGTTGAAGAGGGTGGGCATGATGGGGTTGGGTCGGATTGGGGTATGGTACTGATCGGCTTCCAGATCCACCGTGGTACAAAGGGGGTAGCCTGCCCGACATGTGCGCCCTGTGCAGGATGGTGCAACCTCAGTGTGGTGGATGGTTTGGAGAGAGTTATGCGAAGGGTCCTGTCACAGTCCCTTTTTAGGATGTCGTGGTGGCACACCGGCGCACGGAAACGTGCCATGGGTCTATGTCTTGTCGGTAAAGTTGTACACCTCTAGACAGAGTAAATCTATTCGAATAGCTATGCCTGCAGTTATGGGCAACTGATCGAGAATCACTGTGATTAGTCCCTCTCTTAATTAAACTTGACTTAATTGAACTAGTTAAGTTCAGGTGGATGGTTGGGCCTGATCAACATGGTGTTACATTGTTCAGTGGAAACATTTGCAACTGCCTTTATACAAAAGAGCCACGGACCTCCCTTTGCAATCCTGTGCATGAATGCATCATTGATTTGACTTGCTGAGTACGGTGGATGGTACTCAGCCTTGCTATTTTTCTCTTTCGGAAGTGAAGATATTTTGGGTCGAAGTTGAGCTTAGCAGACCTTAGCTTATACCCCAGTTGAGTTTGCCTGTGGAGTGGAGTTGAAGCCACCATAGGATCGCCTTTCCACTACTTAGTTCTTCTGTGCGAGGATTAAGTGCCTCTCCTGTAAGTATTTGCGCTTTATTTACGTTTGGATCTGTGTATTAATTTGTCATTTTGTATACCCTGGCTTGACTCCTGGACAGTGATTTTAGTACACAAAATAGCCTGGAAATTGGTTAAATTTCTGAGTGCGACAACAATCTGCAGTAGAACCAACAAACAAATGTAAGGCAATCCTACAGCAAATCAATAATGCACCATTAAAGAGGCAGACTGCTTCTTTTCTAGGCAAGAAAGAAAACGAGGGAAATCCATCATTGAGGCACAGAACAAAGAAAAGTACCAATTCTTGAACCTGCCTACTGCAAACAGACAACAAATCGCTGCAAGGGCACAAGTGGTGCATGACCTTGCCGGATCTAGAGTTTGGCCCACCTCAGGAGTAGGCGGTAGTGGCGCCGAAGCATGGGCAGCTCCATCTTACACGCTGATGCAGTGGACACCGCGTGAAGGTGTTTGATGGAGGCCGGAAGATCTGTGCTCTTCCCGTTGCTGTCTGTCACGTCTGGAAATTCACCAAAATTTCCAAAGCTAATTTGTGCAGTAAATCCTTATCTAGGAATCAACCGAGGTACACAAATTGACAATTTGATAAATATAACCAAAATAAAATAACGATAAATACTTATGAAAGAGACACTTAGTCCTCACATAGAAGAAAATTGTAGCAGAACGGCAATCCTAGTGAAGCTTCAACATCATACTCACAGGTAGCTCAACTAGGGTATAAGACAAACAACAAAATCTTCTCCTTCCTCGCCACACTCAGATGATGGTAATATTGTAAGACTAAGTACCACCCACCGTACTCAACAAGCCACACAGGAATGCAAAATAATGCAACATGATTCCAAAGAAAATGCATAATATGGCTTATTTGCATAAACAACATTTAAAATATTTGCATTTAAAAACATTGCAAAAATAGTATTGTTTAATTATTATCAACATTAAACCAATCACCGAACAGCACTCCAATGCAGTTCAGGCCCAAAACCCTCCAAACCTGGAGCTATCAAGTTTTCATCAATTATCATTAATGAGTAGTGTGGGACTAATCATGAAAAATATTGCTAGACCGCCCATTAACCACATGCACAGGTATTCAAATAGTTTTACTCTGGCCAGAGGTATACCAATTTACTCACAAGACACAACTCCACAACATGTTGCCACGTGCCTTAATACCATCACGGTACCCTGGAAAGAAATTGTGACAGGACCCTTCGTATAACATGCCCAACAGAATGGTCACCGGCCAAGTCCCCAGTAAAGGTGGCCCAACCTTTAGGCTAGAGAAAATCTTGGCTCCTAAAATATGGACTTATTGACACTACCACTGTGGATTTATTAACACTACCACCTATAAACTAAGCACACCATGGTGGCTCCTACTGAGACATGCTACACTATAAGTCCAACCGTTGCCCATGCTAGCTTGTGGTTAGTACGAGTATTGCTTCGCAACAAGTAATCCGCGAACCGGTCCTTAATTGTCATGAGCACCACTACCATCATCATCCTTTCATGTGCTCACAACCCACCCTTAGTTAAGTTTTAGTTGGCATATTTAACTAACCAACCATGACCATCCGTCATGAAAATATAGCCATTAAACATTAATTAAGCATAAGTGAATCAATAATTATCCCACATAAAATGACCTGGTCTTTCTAAGCATTGGCTAAGCAGATACTAAATAATCTAGCTAGATCATTAATTAGACATCCAGCTAGTCAATATTAATTACTCAGGGTATCATGATAAAGTTATCAATGGCAAAATAATGGCCATAATCAAGGAATATGGGATAATAATATAAATACCCGAAATAATGACATTCCAAAGTTTTGCATGTAATAAAGTTAAAACAAAATAATTTTCAAAATTGGAATCAACATGCTCAAGGGGATTATCGTGTGACTTGCCTTACAATAGAAAAGTCTTCGATTAATCTTCCGAACTCTTCCTCGAACTTCGTGATCCTTCGAAACGGCAGAAAATACATGACTACATGCAAAACGTAGAAAAACACTAAGAAACTCCAAATAAACAGTACATAAAAATTGCACAAACATGTAGATCATGATTTTAAATGAATTTCGGAAGAAGAATGGGTCGAATTGGAGTTCGGACGGAAAAGATACGGCCTCCAGAATTTCGAATTCAGAGAAAATCCGAAAAAAATAAAAAAGGAATATTCTTATAATATTCACTGGCTTTTCAGATTAAAAGAATTGTTTTTGAATGGACAAAGGAGTGGAACCCACTGTCACTGGCTAGGCTTATAGTGGACTAGGTCTAAGGACTGAGGAGATAGAGAGGAGTGGTGGACTGGTGAGGTGTACTGCCACGTGGACAAAGGAGATGACATGGCGGCTGAGGTAGTTGATGATGTGGGAAATAGGGCTGACATGGCCACAGATCGGGTTAAGGGGATCTGACGGCTCAGATTAATCTGAGGAGATCGGATAGACGAGATCCGATCGGCGGTTTAATGAGGATCGGAGGGCTCCAGATTGATCGGGATGATCCGACGGCTAGGGATGGGTTCAGGGATAAGTGCGGGCCCTATCCCTGGAGAGAGAACTGCCGGCGGGCCCACAAGCCAACGTGTCTGGGGGAAAGAGATCGGGCGCCCATGCCATGGCGCCCCGGGCATGGTCACCGCACGAGGTATTCGATGGTGACAACGGCAACGACCGATGGTAGACGGCAACGACGACGGCTGGTGACGGTGCGGCGGTGACAACAGACGGCGACGTGCTGAGGTGGAGAGGGAGGCGACGCCAATTGAGAAAGAGGGAGGCGAGGCCGAGATGGGGGGACTGGCCGCTGGAACAGGGAGAAGGTGGCAACGACGACGGCAAGCAGAGGGGAAGAAGGACAGAGGCGCCGGTGGGACAATGCTCACTAGCGGCGAACGCGAAGGCGACCTCCGGTGGTGGCGGAAAGAGATGAAGCGGCGGCGGTGGCGTCACAGCTTGGGGTAGTAGAGGCGGCGCAGGGCCACGGCGTTAGTAGAAACTAGGGCTTTGGAGAGAGAGAGAAGAGGCGGTTGCACTATTTATAGAGGGAAGGGAGCCCGGGGATAGTGGTGGCAGCGCGGGATATGCGGCAGCGAAGGTGCAAGGAGGCGGCGCGGGCTGACGTAGGCCGGAGGGGGCTGGGGCCAGTGGCAGGCCGGGCCGAGGCAGAGGAGAGAGGGCCAGGAGGATGAAGATGGTGGAGGAAGAAGAGAGAAAAAAAGGAAGAAAAAGAGAAAAAGAAGAATGGGAAAAAGGGAAAAAAATGGGTTTTTGTGGAAATTTCCTGAATTTGGAAATTTGGAGTTTTTCTGGAGGTTTTTAGGGAATAATGAGAAGATTGAAACACTTAGGCTATTTAATATTTGGAATTTTAGAATATTATGGGAATCGGAACTTCGAGAATATTTTTGTGGAGATCTGAATTGGTGCAAAAATTCATAATGTTGACGATTTGGATTTATTTCATAAAGGAAATTGAATCTCGAGAATATAGATTTGGGACATTTTAGGGATTAGGGGAAATGCAGGGGATTTTAGGGTTTCGGAATTAGATATTTTCCGAGAACCTTGGATTTGGGATTTTGGGGATTGAAACTTTATGGGGATTTGGTGATTTATTCCAAGGGAATTGGATAGTGAGGAAATATCGGGGATTTATTTCAAAAGAAAAGGATATTTCGGGAGGAATTGGATATATCTGAGAATGTCGGATCTAGGATTTAAGGGGATTTTCCGAAGTCGGACTTTTTAGGAAATTAGGGATTCGGGAGCGACAATCTGAGTCCGGGTAGAAAAGAAGGGTACAAAGGGATTGGACCAAGAACGACCCATGGAAAGAATTTTGGAGTTTGTTTAAATAATTACTGAAAATGATCTTTGTAATGTTAAAATTAATTCTAGAGTTCCAAAAAATCCGAGAAAATTTCAGAGAGGTTATTTACACGCAAGGAATTTATTAAAAATGAATTCAACCATGATTTATTAAAAAAATTTTATTTCCTATTTTTACTTTACTTAATTAATTTACTTTACCATTTAATATAAATTCTAGAAAATCTATTATTAATTAATTATTTAATTCCTAAAAAATCAGGCCATGACACCGCCGCCACCGGTCTCCACCAGCGCCACATGGATCTGCTACACCAGATCTAGGTCGAGGTGGAGGTCATTGTTGCTACCGCCTTGCTACTCATCTCGCCGGCCTTAGGTGGACTTCACCAAATGGGAGAGGAGGCGATTGACCACCAGTGAGCTCACCCTGGCATGGATCTGGAGGCATCGTGTTAGCGTGGTGGCTGGCGTCGGTGAAGGAGAGACAGGGAGAGGCAGCCCGACAACATGCTTCGTCCTCGTCCTGCCTGCCACCTTCTATCCTAGAATCCTGAGTTCTTGATGTTGTCCGCCATCTCCTCCACCCCAGAACCTACCGCCGACTATCCTGCCTCGCGGCGGCTGGGGGGCCATACCGCCCGGTATCCCTACACTGCCATCCTCCCCATCGTGGCGCCAAACGCCCTCCGCCGGCCACTGGATCTAGTGCGGCACCGCCGGCTGCCTTGCTGCCCGCCTCTCAAGGTCCACAAAAATAGGGAAAAATGGATGGGTGGTTTGTTACCAAGTGAGGGCTAGCATATATATAAAATCACATGACGGTACTGAGAAGGCGTAGGAAGGGGTATTCATGATGAATTCTCTCGCCGTAAAGATTTTACTACCGCTATTGAATAATGAAAAAGTGTGAAAAGGGGTATCGAGAGACAATTTCTATTGCAATAAAGATTTTACTATGACTATTGACTACCATGTAAAGAAAAGGTGCGAGAGGGAGGGAGAGGGTTGCTGGGGACAGGTAGGAATCGTTGGGTATGCTATGAGATGCGTGTTTTAGCTTCACCACGTACTGGGTGTGGTATAGAATATCTCCTAACTAGTATGCATATATTTAGTTATATTTGGTTTTTAGTACAACTTGTAGAAGTAAAATCTTATATGTTTATGAAATGATATATCACTCCATCTTGTTTATTTTTAATTTTTCATAACTATTTAGATTACATATAATATGCGAGTGGACACTCGCTTTAGCTATTCCCGCTAGGGCTTAAGTAGTGCGTAGCTTAAGGTCAACTAGAGCAAGCACCAGCCCACCACACCGGGTAATATACACTGTGGGCAATGCTCTAAATCGGTTGCCCGATCCCACAGAAAAATTCGGATACGGATGCATGCGCTGCTGCTATGCTGTACTCCTACTTACCTCTCCATGCATGCATATACTGCTTCATATTCTCTCCCCACTAGAATTCGACTCTATTGTGTATTAAGTTTGTGTTGCATCATGAACCATTTTGAATTTTGCACATATTATTATTTGGATGTTTAAAAAAGTATCTCTAATGTGTCATAAGTTCATTTGAAATATTGCACGTGGTTCTCTTTAGATGTTTCAATAAGTATTTTGTGATGTTTTAACAGTTTTAACTAGGCGTTTCATGTATAGTATAAAAATGTTCCAATTAAGGTTTAGGGGGTGTTTTATTTTCCGTGTTTATTTTTTATTAAAATATAACCCTGTAAGATTTTATCGTAGAGATTTAATTATAAAAAATACAACAATATTATCGTCGGATCATAAAGTTGGATAAATAATTTAGGAAAAAAATTGTGTAAAACTTTCTAATGAGTTAGTTTTGTATATAAGAAGTCAATGAAGAGAACAAAGAGAGAAGCGTGGGCAGAGCATGCAGAGAAGGGAGAAGCAGCTTGCAGCAGTAGCACCACAAACGTCCTGCATGCAGCAGGAACAGTGGCGTATGCATAGGGTGTATACGCTGGGCTGTGGCCCAAAAAAAAAACTCTAGACCAAGGACCATATATATGTTAAAATAAGAATAAACTCATGTGAAGAAAAAAGAAGAAAAAAACTCCCTTGTACACAATGTATTTTTAACAATTCTAATATTCTATTATATATTGGCATGTTATCTCTACGGTATTTATAAAAATTTATGTAAGCTAAATCACCTATACTCAAAATCATAGATATGCCGCTGACCTGAAGTCCTAGATATGCGGCTGACAGCAGCTGTGTCCATACATTGTGGCTGTTAACTTATCTTTTAAAACTGCTTTCCTTCTTGGACCTATTTTGGTAGCTTCTAGGGCATCCAGCTACAAGCAATCAAAAGCCCAACTAACAAATGAGCCTAAAACAAGCCGGCCCAATAACTCGTTTACTTCACAGATTTGTTTATAAACGAACACCAAGCATTGAGGTTTATCTTAACCAAACCGAACTAGTAACTCCTCCAAAAAAAAAAAAACTAGGAATTTGTTAGTTCTCATGTGACTGAAATCGGGAAGGATTTCAGTCAACTGCTCCCTGGCCATTAGATTGAATTCTCGATTTCAGTCAACTGCTCCCTGGCCATTAGATTGAAATCCAACAGCCAAGGGGTCATCTTTAAGCTTCAACCCATAGGGGAGTTAGAAGCCAGAGAAGAGGAAGAAGACGACTCACCGGTGATGGTGACGACGACTTCCCCACGCTGGCGGCAGCGATGGCGAGCTCCTCTTCTTCAGCAACGGCGCGATGATGGTGGTAAGGTTAGAGTTTAGGGTTTTGGGTCGAGATCGGGGTGGGGGGAAGGCTAGGGGAGGGGGATGAGAGGGGTTTTCCTCGGACTTAGAGGGATGGCCATAGGCCCTGGCTAGACAGGCGGTGGGCGGTGGCGACGGGAGGACGGACAGGCGGCAAGGGCGCCGCTGGAGCCGTGGGGATGGAGGCTGGCTGTGGGCAGGATTGTCGGCGGGGGCGAGGGAGGCTGTGTGGTTAGGAGGCGGTGGTCAACGGCGATGAATCCAGCGGCGCGAGCCGCCGGAGATGAGAAAGAGGGCGGCGCAGAAGAATGGCACCGCCACTGGCTAATGAAGGAAGAGAGAAGGAGAGACGGGGAGGGGGAGGTGGCCGGTCTGGTGGGCCTCGCTGGCGCGTTGATGGCTTCCAGCCAGCCGGCGAGGTCAGGCAGTGGCGGTGGGGGAGTTGATCAGGAGGAGTGGCTGCGACGGTGTCGGGAGTTGGGGGAGAAAAAAGGATAAGACTAGAGGTTTGCACGAATTTTAAAGACATCCTGACCGTTCAAATTTGACTGATTTTTTTTTATTTCAGGCAACTGAACAGAAGAGAAGACAGTCCAAAAAAAACTAATTAGTAACTACCCATCTAGACACAATCCCAGTCTCCACCATGGCGACGCCTGACGCCGCCGCCGCCACGACGATCTCCGACTTCGGGCATGACGTCCTCGGCGAGATCATGGTCCGCCTCCCGTCCCACGGGACCCTCCCCGTCGCCGCGGCGGTGAGCCGGACCTGGATGCGCGTCTGCACCGCCCCGGACTTCCTCCGCCGCTTCCGCCGCCGCCACGCGTCCCCGCCGCTCCTCGCATTGCTCCACACCCCAGGCCGCATTGCTGACCTCCGCGTTGTCGCCGAAGCCGGCGCGCGCGCCCGCGGCGACCTCGCCCCCTGCCTCGCCAGCCTCGACGGTACCGTGCGCGATCTCAGGCGGTTCCGGCTCTACCTCGACCTGCACGTCCTCGACCACCACGACGGCCGCCTCCTCCTCAAGCCGCGCCTGTACAACATGCTCTACGTCTACGACATGACGGTCAGGCAGCGGCTCGCCTTCGTCGAGGTGCGGTGGCCGGACGGCGAGGTGTTCAAGGATCACATGGTCGGCTTCCTGCTCGACGGCGGCGACGTCGTGTTCGTCGAAAGCCCACACGGGATCTGCTCCGGTCGATCTTGACCACTGCGCGCTTACTACTCCGCCGCAACCAAGGAGTGGCGGGTGGTGAAGCCGCGGTGCAGCGACGCCGACGCCGCCAGGTACAGGCAGTGCAGGTACAACATTGTCTGTACGGAGCGCGCCGGCGACGTCGTCTACACCCTGTGCTCGCACTGTCCGGCGGAGCGCTGCCGGAGCCTGGTGGCGCTGGACACGAGGACGATGGAGCGCTCTGTCGTGGAGTTGCCCAGGTATCTGCGGCCGCCCGAGGTGTGTTTGATAAAAACCGGAGCTTCACCATCATGGAGATGGCCCGCGACGCCGGCGGGATTGGGCTGGTCGCTGTACACGACAGAAGCCTCATCCTCCGGGTCTGGCTCTGGCACGGCGGCCGAGCGGGGACGGTGAGGACGACTGGACGCTGCACCGGAAGGTGATGCTAAGGGAGCTAGCAAGGCAGATCACCGGTCAGCACCAAGTGTACCTGGTAGGCACGAAGGTGGTCGCGGCGCGCCGCGGCGTGCTGCACCTGAGGATGGAGACAGTGTCGCCGCCGGCGGTGGCAGTGGAGCAGCAAACCGTCACCTTCTTCGCGTCGCTGGAGCTGGAATCTATGAGCTTCTCCAACGTGCAGGAGGAGGAGGGGGTGGTGAAGCCGGACAAGTTGTTTCTCTACACCGTGCCATGGCGATGGCGTCCACCTTTTCTTCCTCCGGATCAGAGGAACACAAACAACAATGCAGCTTAATTAGCGATCTAATCCACGGTGAGCGAGCTGGTATTGCATGCAATAATCTCATGGACAAACACATGCATATGCATGAAGAAATAATCTGGTTTAGTTTATAAATGTATATATAGCATAGTGGAAGCTGCTACTTGCTTGC
>RYFJ01002263.1:0-183368 GCA_003991445.1 Oryza meyeriana var. granulata | reverse complement strand
TAATCCATTGTTGCTGTCTTTCAATTTGCTGAAGCAAGGGATAAGATTGCCACGATCAGAGATTGTCCTGATGTAATGCTAACAAGATCTCATAATTTTGAGCATGAAGGATTTTCAAAGATCGGCGTGAAAAACGAGCATCGATGACAGTCGGTTGGCCCATCCATGAAGAATTTTTTGAAGCAAACGTGAAGAGGATTGCATGAAAAACAAACTCCAAAATCCTACAGTGGGTCTCGTGGAATCTTTACAAAAATCAGAAAAAAGGGCACAGCGGCTACGGCACCGCGAGAGCAACAGGAAGACAACGGCGAGATCACAGGGAACCGATCATCGTCACAAGGACTAAATGGGTATGGCGTGTGAAAAGAATGACGATGAGGTTGATCCGCATCGGCTCTAGTAACATGGTGAGTTTCTTTTTGCCTTGGGAATATAAAGACTTTCATCTGATGAGGAAGGCAATGAAGAGGTTTTTGCTCAGTTATGCTGCAACCCGATCAACTATATTTGATAAAACCTGAAGAATCAAAGCATCGGCATTTGAAGCCATTATCTATCAATGGTTATGTGAATGGGAAACCCGATGGCGAAGATGCTAGTTGATGGGGGACAGCTGTTAATCTATGCGTATGCTACGTATCGGAAGCTGGGGAAACCGCTGAAGATTTGATCAAGACAAATATGGTGTTAAAGATTTTGCGTGTTGAACGTAGAATTAACAGTGGGGAACAAGACTTACCTACGCCGTTTTTTGTTATCGATGGAAAAGGATCATATAGTTTGCTCCTTGGCAGGGATTGGATTCACGCAAACTATGCGTGCCTCGATAATGCATCAAAGTCTGATACAGTGGTGAGGAGATCAAGTTGAATAACTAGCAGATCAATCGACCAATATTGCAATGACTGATTTGCCGGTCTAGGAAGTCGATGGTGTCGATTGTTTATCTAGAAAAGTGTGGGTTAAAGGAGGGATTATCTTAAGATCACCAGTCAAGGATACAGCCGATTCGGCAAGTCGGCTCAGAATTATTACTCTGATGGGCACCATTGAAGATTTCGAGGAAAGTTGGGACAGGGGTTTACGTCAGCTGATGATTTGGAAGAAATTGATATAGGACCAGAGATAGCAAGGCCGACGTACATAAGTAAAAAAATTGTGTCCTGAATTTCGAGAAGAATTGATAAAATTGTTGAAAGAGTATCGGGATTGTTTTGCTTGGGAATATCATGAAATGTCAGGATTTAAGCCGATCAATTGTTGAACATCGGCTTCCTATTAAACAAGATATCGGCCGTTTAAAGCTCCAAGAAGATTTAAAGCGGAGTTATATGAGCCAATCAAGCAGAAATCACAAGGTTATATGATGTAAAGTTTATAAGGCCGTGCCGATTTATGCTGAGTGGGTTTTTAATATCGCCCGATGGAAAGAAAATAGAAAATTGAGAATATGTATTGATTTTTGGGATTGAATAAGGCTACCGCCAAGATGATGAGTACTCGATGCGATGCAGATTTGTTGGTGGATACAGCATCAGGCACAAGATTATTAGTTTCATGGATGTGGCAATGCAGGTACAATCAATTTTTATGGCAGAAGAAGATATACATAGATGCGTTTCGATGTCCTGGAGCTATCGGCTTATATGAGTAGGTAGTATGAGTTTGGGTTGAAAAGTGCCGGTGCGACATATCAGAGGGCGATGAATTATATATTTCATGATCTCATCGGCTTATTAGTGGAAATTTACATCTGATGTGGTGGTTAAATCCAAGAGTGATGAAAGCCATATAGCCGATTTGCGAAAGTGCTGGAAAGGGCAAAGAAATACGGATAAGGATAATCCCAATAAATGCGCTTTTGGTGTATCGGCTGGGCAGTTTTTGGGTTTCATGGTTCATGAGCGAGGAATTGAAGTTTGTCAACGGAGCATTAGAGCCATCAAGAATACAGAACCACCAGTCAACAAGACAGAGCTACAATCGTTGATCGGCAAGATTAATTTTGTAAGGAGATTCATATCAAATTTGTCAGGAAGGATTGAGCCTTTTACTCCGTTGTTAAAATTGAAAGCCGATCAAGAATTTGTGTGGGGAGAAGGACAGCAGGAAGCATTTGATGAAATTAAGAGTTATTTAAGTCTCCGCCTGTTTTGATTCCGCCACAGAAAGGAGTGCCATTCAGTTATACTTATCGCCGATGAAAATCCATTGGGTTTATTTTGATACAAGAATTTGAAGGGAAGGAGCGAGTTGTGTTCTATCTAAGCAGAAGGTTTTTGGATAGTGAAACAAGATATCCTGCGGTAGAAAAATTATGCCTTTGTTTATATTTCTCATGTACAAGTTAAGGCATACATCCTATCGCTGAATGTACGGTGGTTTGCAAGGCCGATGTGGTAAATACATGTTGTCGGCTCCAGTCTTAAAAGGGCGAGTTGGTAATGGATTTTTGTCTAACAGAGTTTGACTTGAGATATGAATCGGCTAAAGCGATCAAGGGATAGGCAATAGCCAATTTGATTGTGCAACACAGAGGAGTTCATGAAAATTATGTGGAGCCGATCCCGTGGACTTTATTTTTCGATGGATCGGTTTGCAAGCATGGATCTGGTATCGGATTGGTCATTGTATCGCTTCGGGGGGCAAGTTTTAAATTTGCTTTTACAATTAAACCCTATCGGACCAACAATCAAGCGGAATACGAGGCGGTGCTAAAAGGACTTCAACTTTTAAAGGAGATCAGGGCCGATATCATAGAGATTGTTGGAGATTCCTTATTAGTGATCAAGCAATTGTCTGGGGAATATGAGTCAGAGAGATGATGTTTTAAGATCATATTATGAAGAATGTAGAGATATTTTGAGGGATTTCAGGATAGTATCGTTGGATCATATTCCTAGAGAACATAATTTAGAAGCTAATGATCTTGCACAAATTGCTTCGGGTTATCGGTTGAATAGACAGATTGAGGTTGAAATAGCCGATGGTGATATTCAGGATAAAGCCGATGATTGGAGATAGAAAATAATTCATTATTTACAAAATCCGTCACAATCGGTTTCTAGGAAACTTCGGTATAAAGCTACTAAGTATGTGTTGCTTGATGGAGAGTTATATTATTGGACTTTTGAAGGGGTTCTGCTGAGATGCCTAAATTTAGAAGAAGCCAAAGTGGTTATGTGCGAAGTGCATGAGGGTGTTTGTGGAACTCATCAATCGGCTCACAAGATGAAGTGGATATTGAGAAGAGTAGGATATTTTTGGCCGACAATGTTGGAAGATTGCTTCAAATATTATAAAGGATGTCAAGATTGCAAAAAATTTGGAAATATACGCGAGCACCAACATTGGCTATGAATCCTATCATCAAACCGTGGCTGTTCAGGGGATGGGGAATTGATATGATCGGCCAGGTTTATCCTCCATCAAGTAAGGACATAATTCATATTGGCAGCGATAGATTACTTTTACAAAATGGGTGGAAGCAATTCCTTTAAAGAAGTCATGTCCAAAGATGCGATTGAGTTTGTAAAAGAGCATATAATTTATCGGTTTGGAATTCCTCAGATGATAACTACCGATCAGGGATCTATTTTTGTGTCTGATGAGTTTCAACAATTTGCTGCCAGTATGGGAATTGAGTCATTGAATTCATCACTCAAGCTAATGGACAGGCAGAAGCTTCGAATAAGAGTTTAATCAAATTAATTAAGCGAAAGATTGATGAACAGCCGCGAAGATGGCATACTACATTAGCCGATTCATTATGGGCCTATCGGATGGCATGTCATGGGTCTACTCGGATGCCACCATACCAATTGGTATATGGACATGAAGCAGTTTTGCCTTAGGAGACTAACATCGGTTCTAGGAGAATTTCTTTACAAAATCAACTAACAGCCGATGATTATTATAATTTGATGACAGATGAACTCGAGGATTTGGCTCAGAATCGGTTAAGGGCACTGGAAAGGATTAAGGAAAATAAAGCTAGGGTGGCTAGGCATTATAACAAAAAGGTGATGAATAAATCGTTTACTGAGGGAGATCTTGTATGGAAGTTAATTTTGCCGATCGGGTCCAGAGATAGTAAATTCGGAAAGTGGTCGCCTAATTGGGAAGGGCCCTATCGAGTTAATCGTTGTGTACCTGGCAATGCCTATATATTGGAAGATCTTGAGGAGACAGAGTTTGCTAAAGCATTTAATGGGAAATATCTCAAGAAGTATTATCCGAGCGTTTGGATCAACTCTTGAATTGGTTGAATGCGGCCGATTTCTAAAATAGTTCAAAGTAAGAGCTGATGTTGTTATATCGCCTAAAGATAGCCAATGTTGTTAATCGCCTAAATAGCCGATATCAATTGGTATCGCTTTAGACAACAAATAAAATTTATCAAGCGAAGATGAATAAGATGAATAAGTAACAGAGCTAGTTAAATAATATTACAGCAAAAGACTATTGGCATGTTCTAGAGCAACATCAAGGTCATCAATGTTAATGTTTTACAAGAATTTCTGGATTATTTCAATCGCACGCAGGCGAATCTGATCAATCTTGTTGATGGCGCGGATATCGTCTTCATCGGAGCTTGGAATGGTCTTTAAGCTCTTGCGCCGATGAACGACTTGGCGTACTGCTGCTGCGACTTTGGATTCTTGTTCTTGTATTGCTTGTGGCAAGCCGATGAGCTGAGATTTTGTGGTTTCAATGTCCTTGCGGATTCTTTCAAGCTCTGCCAGCAAATTGGCTTCTTTTTCTTCCAGCTGATCTAGTTTAGCTTGGGTTGCTTGAGGGGTGGCTGCCATATCATCAAGCTTTTTCTTTTCAGATTGAGCAAACAGCTGATCATCTTGGATGCGTTGAGCTAGAATCTTCTGTTCGGCGCGATTGGCTATCTGTTGCCTGGTCTTGATCAGTTGAAATCTATGGGATTCTAAATAAGCAGCAGGAGTCAGGGCATCGATGAGTTTGTCGGGCAGATGATGTTCAATCTCAGAAAATCTTGCCCGGATTGGCCCACAATCTTCTACCAGGGCGTCTATTGGGGTTTCCAATCGACGGATAATATCCAGCAAATGTTTGCGCACGTCGGATGGAAGGGATGGTCTGGTCATCGCGCTGGTGATTACCTCTTCATCAGTCTCTAGGTACTTGCCGATGTCGAAAGAGAATAGGTCGGCTAAGGACTGCAAATCGGCATCGGTGAGTAAACGGATTATGAATGAATAAGTTAACACAAGTGAGTACCTGAGGGGGGATAGCGGCGGCTTGAGGAGTGACATCGGCATCAGATGGATAAGCAGGTTGCTCTTCAGGACGGCTGACGTCTGGTGCTGAAGTAGGAGGAACGGCCTCAATACAGCTTCGGGGCTAGGCACTGGAGTTGGAACAGCTGGGGAGGTCATCAGCTCGATAAGGACGTCAGGTGAGGGTTGAGTTTCAGGAGCCGATGATTCAAACTGAAAATAAGATGGATAATGAAAAGACAAGAAACAGACAAATAATGTTAAGAATCAGTGCATACCCGCGGGGATGAAGGAGCCGATGTTGTTTCAGTAGCAGGCGGCACTGTAACCAGACATCGCACTAGTTTTTTTTGCTCTTTGGGAAGGGCGAGACGCCAACTTCTTGCGTTTTGATCCTATTGGCCGTGACGCCCGGAGAAGAGACGATGGAGGGGGAGCACCATGCCCCTGTGGATTGGCTGATGTGGTTGATATATGATCGGTCGGTCGCTGATGCTTGTTGTTGGCGGTTCCTTGTTGTCAGCCTGCAAGATAAGATTATAAGAGATGTGATCAGAGACAATGATTAAGGCTTATGGGATGTTACCTCTTCATCAGATTCGACATAGTCGGGGTTGAGGCGAGAACAGTATTGGACGGCTGATAAGTTGAACAAGTGTTTCCTCCATTCTGACCTCCATCGGGCAAAAAGCCTTGTATTGGTAGTGCATGTCTCCAGGCTGGTGGCGGTGCCCAGAGGCAGGGATTCTGTTAACATCCGCAGCCGATCGTACTCTAAAGCACTATTTACATTACCCCGGGCCTGAAGTTTATCAATAAAGAATAGGCCGATTGGGAGTTGGCCGAGGCCGAGCTGGCGAGAACTGACCGATGGATGATAGAACTCATATGATGGTTGTTATGATCGGCCTTGAGAGAAGCCAGTCAGCAGAAGGCAGGGGGTAATGGCCGATAGAAATATGGTCTTGGATTCTTCGTCAGCCAAAGCATCAAGAGGATTGAATTTGAAAGACATCTCGAATGATACTGCATCATCATATGCAAACCAGAGTGTAGCCTCCCTGGTGAAACCATAGTAGAAACCTTTGAACCACTGGCCGAGTCCGATAGGAGTCATTTTGCAGCCAGGGAGGGCCAATGTAGCTTTGCCCACAGAGATACATCGGCGGCGGATGGGTTCCTGTTCCTCTGGGTAATCTGCTGGGAAGGTTAAGTTCAGGAGTGAGGTCCCAGAAATGGCCTTGGAGGTGTAGACATTGAGCCACAGTTGCATGAACCACCAAGGACCGCCAATGTGGCCGACTGATTGACTGGCCGATAGTTTGTTTGCTACTTGATGAAGCAGTTGATAGGTAGTGCCGAGAAGATATTGCCCCAGGGGGATTTGTTTCTGATCGACCAAGCGTTCTGCTAAACATTGCATGTTTGTAGTCGGGCCAAGAGTCGCGCCACCGAAGACAAATCGTTCCAGCCACAAATTCAGAAAAGCTACATGTTCCCGATCGTCAACTGGCCAGTCACTTGTGAATTGATATGTACTTGGTCCAACCACCAATATTCTTCGTCTGTAACCGATGAGTGGGTTTGAATCGGAGGTTGAAAGGGTTGATGTAACTTGTCGTGTTGAGGCAGGTGAGCATAGTTACGTCCATCAGAGTTGGGGTCATCGGCCCGTGTCCAAATAGGAAGGTGTTGAGGGCGTCTGACCAAAAGTACGAAGCCGATGCGAGCAAAGGTTCATTCTTCTCCATCTCGGCTAGGGAAAGGTTGATGCAATGGCCAATATCTGTTTCTTCCCAGAGGGTTTTCTTTACAGCCGATACTCTGAGGTACCAGTTCTTCCACCCGGGAAGCTTGCTAGGCCAGGATCTGAAACTATTGGTCCAATCGCTAGCTAGCATAGAAGAGTTCTTGAAGGGGATGCGTTGGGTTTCGGCATTGATGAAGTCTGTGGGGTCTTCGCTACCCATGGGACCGTGATATAAGAAATTTGGATAATTGGTGACCGGAATCAAAATTTGGCTTCTAAGGTCCTACAGTGAACAAGAACACGATGAAGAACGGGTGAAGAATGTAGCAGATTTAATCTATCTAGGTTACAAAGCAGAGAGAGTGATCAGACAAGAGGGTTACCTCTGGGACAGCGGTTGTTGAAGCCATCGCGGAAGAAGAGAATGAACGAAGGCCGGTGGTTGAGGAAGAAGATCACAACGGTTCGCCTAGGTTCGCCGGAGCTCGTCGAGGTCTCGGGAGAAGCGAGAGGGTTCTGGTGATGTGAAAGCGTAAAGAAAAGAGGCTAGGAAGGCAAAGCAGTTTATAGAGGAACGATGACCGGGCGGGAATTGAGGCCGTTGGCACTGTTTCAAACAATTAAGGAAAGTGGACTATCTTGGGCCGCCTCGGTGTGAAGGGAATCCGAAAGCCCAGATGAGAGAATTTCGAAGTCTTATAGAAAACTCCGAAATTGAGGGGCATATGTTAACTCCAAAATTTGGTATGATTCTTTATCAGATTCGGTTAAGGAAAAAATCACAGTCAACTAGCGGGAATTAATCCGGAGGAAGCCGAGTTTGGGAAGGGATCGTGAAGACCACGGAGAGGCAGTTAATATCTTATCTATTAATTAGGCAATGTTAGTATTTTTTTCTTTTAGGAAACCTGATCTCATGTCCGATCGGGTCTTATTAGTGTTTTCCTTCTGTAATTAGGAAATTGTGTGTCGTGTCCAATGAGGACTTGTATCAACTCGGGGTATAAATACGTATGCCCAGGTACCTTATAAATCATCACACAGATCAATACAAATCCAGCGCATTGCCACCCTCTTTGATGGGTTCTTGCCTCTTGAGCCGGACTGCATCGGTTAAGTTCGACCTCCTGCGAGAGGGTAAGTCTGGTTACTCCAACTATCGTATCGGCTAGGACTTCCTCGGTTAGGTCCAATATTCTAGCTGATCTACGGTAGTCGGCTTACCACGATGTATCTATTCTGTCTATGGCTGCATCAGTTAAGTTTGATCTCTTAGGCCGAATGGATATATCACATCACGCGTGCATAGATTTTATCGGCTTACTGGGGATAATTTATCATCAGTTTGTGCTGCATCGGTTAGGTCCGACCTACTAAACTGCCTGCGATAAGTTATTCCTGCTAGGTTGATAGATTTTATGCAAGCGTCTTATCGGGATGTATAGCCGATAAGTTATCGTATAGTACATCACAATTGCATTAGATCTATTGGCTCATTGAGGTTCTTTTATCATCATCAGTCTGTGCTACATCGGTTAGGTCCGACCTATTAGACTAGTGATAATAATTTTTATCCTTGTTAAACCGATGGGTGTCTATGCAATGTTTTATCGGAGTGTCTAGCCGATAAGTTATCTTTTATTAAATAAAGCCGACTGCAATGTTTAATTGATATTTTGTTTATCTGCACTGTTATCGTAATCGGCTGGAGGGTAATCAACTGATCTATTTATTTTGCCTATTTATGCCATCATCAGTTTCCAGTCGATGTATAAGTGCTTTAGTTCATATCGGTAATCGGTCGATGAAACGAGTCCAATTCGGCTTTCAGCCGATTGGCTCACTGGTCTAATATTTCTATTTCCTTATCAATTGCAGGGTCAAATTGACTGGCACGCCTACGAACCTCGAATTTAGGATCTGCACTGGAGTTAAGCAGATCTCCCAGGCCTTCATGTGTCTAGTGCATCGAACCAGATCCTCAGCTCGTTCTCGACACTGCTGGTGATTTTCGGTATCAACAAGTGTTAAAATCAACTCTAAAATTAAATTTTAAAATTCAAATTTTGGCTATGATTAATACGCTAACAAGCAGATGACGAGATGTATGACAAACTAACAAATCAATACTAAGAGATGGTTGAGACTATGCTTGGACGCCCAATTTAATTAAAAAATATCAGGTGTTGGTTCAACCCATGTAAAAAATTATTTAATTACTTGTCAAATATTTCAACTCATTTGATAAATTATTTCAAAGAGATGTAATATTTAAAAAATATTAACTGCAACACTGACGACTACTATATGAAGCATTAGGTCTTAATGACTAAAACATTAAAAAAATTCATAAAATTAAAATTTAAAATATACAACATAGTTTAAAATATACAACATAGTTGAATTTCGGTTGAAACATCTACTTATCCACATGAACAATAAATTTTAACATTTACAACATATATTTTTTTATTGAATTATAATTATATTGATATATTGTAAAGATTTACAATTAATTGTAACATGTTCGAATGTTTGCTCGTTGTTTAGACCGGTGAGTGATATTTTTTCCCACTAGAGTCACCTCGGGGGTTCTTCGCACCTGGGTAGTACTAGCACCCTTGTGTTCACTGCCCGCCCTATGATCCAAAACTAAAAACTAAGTAAAGACTGAAGATGGTTGTGTCAAAGAGCATGGAAGCCAAGGAAGATTGAGCAAGATCCAGAGCGGCTACTTGAGCCATCCTTTTTCAAAAAAAGTATTTGGTAGGTTTGGAATCTTTATGCAAAACTGATAGATCTTGGTATGCCTGAACGTTGTCTATGTCTGTGCCAAAGCCCCTAATAGATCTTATGTTGTCTTGTTGTAGTTCTGCGAATAATTTTTCTCATGGGAGTATAGAGAGAGTCCTTGTCCGAGTGGATGAAGTGCTAGTGCTCTATTTATCGGATTAGTTGGATTCTTGTATGCATGAATACAGTGATGTAATTGGATCACAAATTAGATAAATAATTTAGGAGAATTTTTTTAAGCTAGCTAAAAAAAGTTGCATGCTTTTTGGCATGATCGGGTGTTTGAGCAGAAGTATTTTTGTAAATGATGTTCCCTGACAGATGGGTCCTACTTTTTTCTTTTTTGATTGAACTGTCACATTGGCGTCATGTAAGTGAAAATCACTTTATTAGAACTAGGGGAAGTAAAATGACCAGTTTTAAGAGTTCAAAGATGTTCACCGCTCAGGACCAGAGTTGAGAGGACGTAATAGTTGATAGAGTCAAATAGACTTAAAACCATCGTGGGGACTCTGCATACATGACACATTTCCACCTAGGCTCAAATCCCGATATACATAATTACGTATAAAGGGCAGCATGCTTTTCATATAAAATTAGTAAGGTTTTTTTATTTATCATTAGATAGGGAAAATAAATTGAACGGCCTTAAGAGTTCAGATATATCCATTGTCTGATATTGGAGTTGAGAGGACGTGACAGTTTATGAGTGTCAAACAGACTTATCCAAAAAATATCATGGAATAATGGATACATGACACCTTCCCACTTAAGTTCAAATTCTGATATACACAATTACACGTATGCTGGTGTGCTTCAATATAAAACTAGTAAGGTTCATTAATTTATCATTAGGCCTCCATCTCTAACGTGTGAGTTACAAAGAGGCACACTTGAGTGCGTGGGTGTGGCATGTTCATGGTGGTATGCTATCATACGTGATATGTGTACCCGTGGTTGTACCCTTCCATGTAATTTTGAAAAAAAAAAAGTCTATTTTACTCCCTCAAGCAATTTGAAAGGATTATTTAACATTTTAAACTATTTTTACTTATTTTACCCTATCAACTATTAAGATTGGTTCACTTTACTGCTTAATAGAATTTATCTTTTTCTCTTCATATAAGTTATATTTTAAGCTAAAATTTCATAGAGCCATCGACACTATTATCAAAGTTCTAAAATAATTTTAAATTTTTTATGATTGTTTGCTTAAACTTTAAAATCTCGATGTTAAAATCAGTCTTGGGTGCTTCCAACTTATGTAAATAGTGATGAAAAGTTCTAAAAATATTTAGAGGTAAGTTGTAATGCATATATCAACCCTACCAAATTTTAGTGCAAAATACAACCTATATAGAGAGAAAAAAATAAATGTCATTATGGTGTAAAGTGAACCATTTTTAATAGTTTAGGGTATAAAATGAGCCAAAAATAGTTTAGGGAGTTAAGTGCTTCGGAAAAATAGTTTGAGGGAGTAAAATAGATTTTTTTCTTTTGAAAAACATATTATAGCTATTTCTAGCATTCAAATTTTGTCCTAAATATAGTTATTTTTCTACCTACTCTTTTATCTTAACCCTCTCTCATTTAATTTTTTTATCTACTTTCTTATGTCAAACAATCACAACAATTTCTCAGCTCAATCTTAATCTAAAAAAAGGGACAGAAGTAGCTATTATAATATGAGACGGAGGTGGTAAGTGTTTTGTCACATAGTATGAGTACATAGTATCATATCTATACTACTTAAAAAGACTGTTATGGGGATGGTAAAGCCAATAGATCCAATGGCTAAGATTAGATCCGCAATCCTTCGGCAGAATCATTGGTGCATCTCTTGCTATCCCCCCGACACGCATCCAGACCCTCCACCAGCCACTGCGCCGTCAGCGCCGCCACGTGACACCCCCCTCCTTTGACTCAGTCGCTGTCATACCTGGAAATTCACCAAAATTTTCAAAGCTAATTTGTGCATTAAATCCTCATCCAGAAATCAGCCGAGGTAAATAAATTAACAATTTGATAAATATAACCAAAGCGTAATAACTATAAATACTTACAAAAGAGGCACTTAGTCCTCACACAGAAGAAATCAACAGCGGAACAGCAACTCTAGCTAGCTTCAACACCAAGCCCACAGACAGCTCAACTGAGGTATAAGCCAAACACCAAACTTCTCATTCATCGCGAATCTTCACTCTGATTATAGTAATATTGCAAGACTGAGCACCACCTACCGTACTCAACAAGCCACACAAGGAATGCAATATAATGCAACAAAAATTTCAAAGAAAAGACATAGTATGGCTTATTTGCATAAACAACATTTAAAACATTTGCATTTAAAATCATTAGAAAGCAGTATAGTTTAATTAATATCAATATTGAACCAATCACTGAACAGGCCCACAAGTCATTCACAGTTGAGGGATACCACCGGCGGGCCCACTGGTCGGTGGCGCTAGGAAGGGAACACGGCAAGCAGCGCCATGGCAGCACGACAGAGGTGCTCGATGATGGCGTTCGGCAACGGGCGTTGGGCGGCGACTGGCGGCAGGGGCGGTAACCGGCGAGGCGGCACAGCAGGACGACGGCGACGTCGGTCCACGACACGACGGCATCGACAATAGACCGACGGCAGAGGGACGGTGACGCGTTGCCCAGGAGAGGAACGGCGACCCGATGCGAGTGGCGCCGGAGACGAGGAAGAAGAGGCAACGGAGGACGGGGCATGGCCTCGGAGCTCATCGGCAGGAGGATCAGGATGCAGAGGCGACGACAACGGTGGCGCCCGGCAGAGATCAGGAGCGGCGGCGGCGATTTCGTAGGGATGGTGCGAGGGCGAGATGGTGGCGGTGGCTAGAGCACAAGGGCGGCGCGGCTAGGGCTTCTAGGGGCGGCGCGGCTATTTGTAGGGGGAAGGCCGAGCTAGGGTGCAGCGCAGGGGCGGCGGTGCCCGGGATTGGCGGCGCGGATGCTGGCGCAGGCCCGAGCAGGTGGCGGCGGTTGCACGAGGCGTGGCCAGGTCGGGTCTGAGGCGGCCGCGGTGGGCTGGGCCCAAGGGGAGCGGCGGCGGCGTGGGCCGGCTGAGCAAGGCCGAGGGAAGGAATTTTTACTGTTACTAATTTTATTTTTTTTTAATTTACAAAACTAATTTTCGATTTGGGTCATTTGCAAAACTAACCTCTTGCCGCCCTGGGCCACAGTAGTATTTAAAAACCGCCGTGGCCCAGGGCGGCGAATGGCATCCTCGTCACCCGGGGCTAACGGCCCCGGCCACCGTTACCCCGGGGAGGCCACGTGGATTCGCCGCCCTGGGGGACGGCGGTTTTTTGCCCTCCCCTATAAAATCCCTTCCTGCAGTCGCCGCGCGTCATTTCTCCCTTCCGCCTCCAGCGTTCGTCCAATAGAGCTGAGGGAAAGGAGAAGAAGTACAGCGGCGAAGCCCTCACAGATTTTTTAGCCGAATCCAGGTATTTTTTTTGATCTCCCTCTGTTATGTAGTCAATTTTTTAGACAAATGTTAATTAGTAGTAGACTTGTAGTGTAATATCCGATATAGTATGAAAATATTAGCAGTTTGGCATAACCATCGTTAGTGTAAAATTTATTTGGCCGTACTAGAAGAACATAGCGGAGAGGTAGTAAATTGTAGATATTTTAAAAATAAATATGCTCCGCCATGGCCATCGTTGGTATACGTCATTTTGACACGTTAGATAAACCTAGCGTATAACTTTATTAGTGCCGCTGGGTCAGTTTGTAAAATATAGAAACGGTAATGGTTTGACTCATACGTATAGCCTTTTTATGGAACGAATATTGATTAGTACAAATTAATAAAATCTTTTTTGTGAACAGAAATGGCAAATAGAGTTGTATTCGCGATATATCACGGTGAAGGAAATGTCAGACAAGGACAATATGGGGTAGATTTATCGGAGTTCAACGTAGCACAAAAGGGAATTATAGCTCCAGCTGAGAGAAGTTTTCCTGGAGTTTACAATTGGTTAATGAGGGGATTCAGAGTAGATCCTCAAGTAAATGCAATTACGGTGTACGCACTGGTTAGCTGGGCTGTGGAAGGTTTTTGGTGGGAATTGATGCCAATAGATTCAACGGCCAGCTGGGTATTTTTTGTGGAGAGTGCACTGCAGCGAGGATGGGCACCGAGCATCCTAGTGGTAGTGCATGACGTGGTCAGCATTGATCAGGCTGGTCCGAGTACAGCGGAAGGGCCCGATGAAACAGGGGAGCAAAATGAGGCAGAAGACGAGGGTGCCGAAGAGGAAGGAGGCCAAGAAGACATGGGACCGGGGGGGTTTGCAGATGAAGGGGAGAGACACCCAGGTCTAGTACAGGAGATGGAAATTGAAGACTCAGAACCTGAGCATATGGAGGATGATGATTCTTCGGAGGACGATGTACACCCGGCAGAATGGGACAACGAGGACTTCTCCGGACTCGTTGTCTCAGAGGGGCACACCGTGGCATGAGAGTATCGGCAGAATGAAGTGGTGCAAGGCGCTAGATACGCCGAAAAAGCACAGTTGACAGAGGCTGTGAAGATGTGGGCCGTGTCACTTGGGAGGGAGTTCTGGGTATCAAAGTCCACAAGATCGGTGTACGAAGTGAAATGTGCAAGTTCAAGCGATGGATGTCCATGAAGGATGTACGCATCCAGGAAGAAATATGACGACTGTTGGTCCGTGTCAATCGTGACGGAGCACAACTGCCATCTTCCGGGTGTTCAGAAGTACCACAAGAACATATCATCTGCATTCATCGCTTCAGAGCTGTATTATGCTGTTGTGGAGAACCTCCGGTTCGAGCCCAAGTCAATTATCAGGCGCATCGAGGAGAAGTATAAGTACACCATTACATATGCCAAGGCATGGAGGGCCAAACAGAAGATAATTGAAATGAGATTTGGTAGTTTTGAAGCTTCGCACAATAATTTGCCTCGTCTACTGCAAACCATCTGTGCGAGGAATCCTGGCAGCTACTCCGAAATCAAAAGTTTCCCATCGTTAGCAAGTCCTGGGCAGAGCGTCCTTCAGCGGGCCTTCCTCTCTCTGCAGGCGTGCATGTTTGCATTTCTTCATTGCAGGCCCATTCTCTGCATCGACGGCACGTTCCTAACTGGAAAATACAGAGGGCAAATGTTGACGGCAATCGGAGTAGATGGGAACAACCAAGTGTTGCCAGTGGCCTTTGCCTTCGTCGAGGGCGAGAACACAGAGAGTTGGTACTAGTTTCTGAAGCTGGTTAAGGAAAAGGTGGTGGGGATGAGGCCAGATGTATGTCTCATACATGACCGTCATCCAGGGATGCTGCGTGCAATTCAGGAGCTGCGAAATGGCTGCGCAGACAAGGGATACCCTCCGGTGTGGGAAGATGTGAAGAGTAGATGGTGCATGCGTCACATGGGCGCAAACTTTTATAAGCAGTTCAGAAACAAGGAGCTGATGGCCATGTTCAAACGTTTGTGCACCCAGAATCAACAGAAGAAGTTCAATGAGCTGTGGAGGAGACTTGATGAGCTGACAGCCAAATATAGACGCGAGAGTTCTGCAAGACCCCCAGCCAAATATAGCTGTCGTCCCTCTGCACCAGGGACCAGGCGTACTGGCTGACGATGACGCCGATGCTGTTCGACATTTCTGTCGAGCCGCACTGCCCGCAGAGTGTGATGCGACAGTTCGGTATGCGACAGACCTTCGGCCATCAACAATGCAGGGGCGTACCGCAACACGTTCATAGGTATATGTGGAAATGAATATTCCGTATTGTTATGCATTGTGTCACCGGTTGTGCTCTGCAGGTTAAATCGGCGCGGCCAGGCCGCCGGTAGGCTGTGGAGACCCACCGTCGTCGACTACATCAACGACTGGCTCATAGCCACGGAGGACGTCATCACGGAGCTACACCCCTACACAGCCGCCAGGTACGAGCAGTACCTTTCCTGGTACCAGGCCCGTACCAGACTATGGGTGACGTACACTCCCGAGGCTCCACAGGCGCACGTCGCGGGGGTGCGAGACGCATACCCGACGCACCGCGACCAGGACTACTTCCGCGCGGTGAGTCAATGGTTTTCATACTATTTTCAACGGTAGGTACCACGCGCAACTAACTACGCATGTCCTGCTGAACAGGCGGACGATGCTAGGCAGGTCCACACGGAGCTGGACCTACTGCGGCAGCGCCTACAGGCTGGCATCCCTCTCACGCAGCAGGAGCAGACGATCACGTTCGACCGGATGTGCAACACGATGCGCTCGGTCGTCCGTGCTCTGAGTTGTCGCCGTTCCGATGCAGTCCCACCGATGCAGATACATATGCGAGGTCCCCATGGTGAAGGAACATCGGCAGGAGCGGCGGGTTCTGCAGGGGCCAGTACGTCGTGGGGAGCAGGTCCTTCTGGTACCGCCGGAGGATCGAGGTCAGCAGCCTCCACGATCGAGCGAGGATTGTCAGGTACGTCAGGATTGAACCTATTCTACATAACTAACTGCACTTTTTATGCGGCTAACACGAGATTTTCTTTACCAGACCCACGCAGCGGATCTCACCTCCACCTGGGGGACACTGGGCGGGGATCTGCCCCGAGCACCTCTGCTTGGATCTCTACCGAGGACGACCTCGTTCCGGAGCAGGACGTGATCGGGTCGTCACAGCTCGGAGGTGCACCGCACACACAGCCGCACGACGCCGGTACTTCCCCTGCTGCTCAGGCGGTCCGAGCCACCCGTGGGGTACCGGCGGACCGCCTGACGTACTCGCGTGGGCACGTGCGAGCGCAGCCTAGGAGGACGAGGAGGCGTATGACCTAGGGGCTATTGTTGTATTTATTTATTTATAGGTCTCGCATTACTTGTTTAAATTTGTCATGTCCATATTCACCTCCTATAGACTCGATCCCATCCTTCAGATACATTGTACTGCTAACAATGTAGTCTCGCTTGTTGTATTTCGTACTATGGGTGTCGCATTCATCATGCCGCAATGCGAATGGCTCGCATCTACCTAATATCATGTCATTAAAACGGACCGGCCTATTACCATGTCATTAATTAAGTTTTACCAAAAATAAACTTGAAAAAATGATCAGCACGATTTTACAAACCAACGCCCACCATCGTCAGATTATAAAAAAAAACTTTCAAAAACATACCCTAAACCACGATTAAAACTAAATTTTGTTAAGCGTGTAGGCGAAAGACGGGGAGGAGTGGATTGCGAGTGCCAATCCAGACATACGAGGAGTGGAATGCGAGTGGCGATCCAATAAATATACGACGTGAACAATATATGATATTTGGTTTTTTTTAAACATCGACCCAATAAATGCAATGGCACAATAAATAGAATTTAAGAATTTAATTTTGACAAATAAATTTTCAACAATTTTGGGGTTAAAAATTAGCAACAAAATTTTCAAATTTGGTAATTTGCAAATGGCTCCAGGGGGCCGAGGCCTAGGCTGGGCAATGGTCCGATCGGGAGGGGGCAACGGTCCGATCGGACGATTCGGACGGTCCGATATCTAATCGGACGGTCCGATCCCTGTGCGGACGGTCCAATCCGAGGATTCGGACCGTCCGATCGCTGTGCGGACGGTCCAGTGCATTTGCCGCCCTGGGGGACGGCGGCGAATGCCCCCAGGGGGCCGAATGCAAAATTGCATTCGCCGCTGTCCCCCCGGGCGGTGAATGCCGGCGGCGAATGCAATTTTGCATTCGGCCCCCTGGGGGCATTTGCCGTCATCCCCCAGGGCGGCGAATCCACGTGGCCTCCCCGGGGCTAACGGCGGCCGGGGCCGTTAGCCCCGGGTGACGGGGATGCCATTCGTCGCCCTGGGCCACTGCGGTTTTTAAATACTGCCGTGGCCCAGGGCGGCAAGAGGTTAGTTTTGCAAATGACCCAAATCGAAAATTATTTTTGTAAATTAAAAAAAAATTAAATTAGTAACAGTAAAAATTCCCGAGGGGAGGCACAGTCGGCCTGGGAGAGCTCGGGCTGAGCAGGAGCTCGGCCCCAGCCGAAGAGAGAGAGAGAGGAGGAAACAAGGAGGAAGGAAAAAGGGGAAAAAGAAAATAAGGGGTAGAAGGAAAAGTTGAAAAAGAAAAGGGAAAAGGAGAAAAGGAAAAGGGTTTTTCCAGAAATTTTCCAAATTCGGAAATTGAATTTAAGAATTTCAAGGAATAAATAGGGATATTGGAAATTAGAGAGATGTTCGGAATTTTCATATATCGCGAATATTGATATATATATATATATATATATATATATAAATATAAATATAAATATAATAGAAATATTTGGGGGGAATGGAATATATTTTGTGGGGGTCGGTAGATGGAGGATAATTTGCACAAGATGAGACATTGGAATATTTGGGATTTTTTGATGGATAATTGAACCTCCCAAAATGTGGGGAATATTTTAGGATTTGAAGTCGGGAATACTTAAAGGAATATTCGATTGTCCAAAATATCGAAATATTTTGAGAGTCGAGAAATCGAGAGTATTTTAGGGATGTTAGAATATTGGAAGCATAGAGGTATTGACGGGAATATTTTATGGAGTCTGAAACGGGCAAATCTTGGAATATTGGAATATTTGGGGAATCCAAATATTTCATCGGGAGTTGGGCTCTACAGGAACAAAGGGGATTTAGATAAATTGAAATGGGTATTTCATAAAGGAATCGGATATATCCAAGGATTCGGATTCTAGACTTTGAGTTTCTCAAAAAAAGGAGGGGATCCCGAGTTCGAGTTGAATAAGGAGATGCCAACAGACAGAAATAGAAATGACCTAACCAGGGGAAAAGAGAGGGATGTTATTTTCTATTTCTTTAATTACCGAGATGATCTTTATTTCATTAAAATTAATTCTGGAGCTCCAAAAAATTCGTGAAAATTTCAGAGTTTATTAAATTATGGGGGAATTTACCAGAAGTAAATACCACCATGAAGCATGAGAGAATTTATTATTATAAATGCTAAAAATATTCCGACAACCCCTGGGAATATAAAAGCATCCAGACATTAATTAAAATTTTAACTTGGAATTTTTAGTATTGGAAATTACAGAATTTTATTCATGCACTTTCACAAGCAATTTTAGTATCTTCTTGTACTTCCTTTTACCCAGAATAATTTTCAATTAGGCCGATTTTCAGGGTGTGACAGGATGGCGGAGCACCGGCGACGATGACCCGCGTCGGCGTGGCGACCATCGCCAACGGCGATGAGCGGCAGCACGTCGGGGAAGAGGAGAGAGGGATGGATGGCGGCGAACACATAGCGGCCGGCGGCGAGGAGCAGGAAAGAAGCAAGGCGCCGGCAGGCGAGGCTCACCGGCGAGCGAAGATGATGGCGTCGACGAGCGCGGCGACGGTAGCGGCTCCTCGAGTAGCGGCGGCTTGCAGGGGCAGCAAAAAGAAGCGGCGGTGGCGGCACTCGAGCGTGGTAGCGCTAGAGATTAGGTGTGGGCACCCGATTATTCTACACTATAAGAGGTAATTAGTACGACAACGCGAAATATCTAGTTGGATGGGATCTCGAATAAAAACCAAATAAGTGCAATAACCATCCAACCTCATCGCAGCCTTGTCATACAAACCACCAATTATAATGCAAAACAACCGAACGCCAGACTAAGAACACGAGAGATATTTGAAAGAATAGTTACACCAGTCCACACGGCGAGATATGCCCGTCAAACCACACGAAGGCGGCGACCAAACACGATACATATCTCTGAGGACATGGTCTACGGTTGAACTATTCTCTATGTATCTCAACTGTTCTAAGTCTATACTCATGCAGACTAGCCCCAGGAAAATTGCTAGTCCACACTTTCATCTCTAGCAATGGTATACAATAAATGGTTGTACAAGTAAGTAAACTGAATATTCTACATCAGAGTTACATAGGTCGAATGACCGAATAATATGATTCAGCGGAAGCTTGTCTACCCATACCACAGGCAATCTGACTAGGGGTACACCCCTTAAAGAATCAATCCTGAAGAAGCAACGAATTCCCGTAGTACTCAACCTACAGCAAGGATTAATAATAGCACAAGCAAGAGTCAGTATATTACCGAAATAATGTACTGGCAAGGACAATCCTATATGCTACATGCGAGCTCTAAAATCAAGGAAATGGCTATTTGTAGGTTCAGGTTTGCATAAAGCCAATTTTAGTTCACAATCATTTTGCAACGGTAATTCAGAAAGCATTTAAACAAGTACATAAGCAAATCATGATCATATATATATCTTTCATAAAATACACAATATCCGGATGGCTGCCATACGCGGCATCAGGCCATCAATGCCATATCCATACCCTCATCATTTTCCAAAACATCTCAAAATTCACCCATACCAAGTCCCATGTTCAAAAACACATTTATAAAGCATAAATCTATACTCAATGGACATAACCATGCCGCTCATGACCGTGAGCACGGCTAACCGATTAGTTTTGACTCTGCAGAGTTTGTACATCGTTACCCACATGATGTGATAGAAGCCAAACGGCTACACTCTAGTTTGTCCGGTACCCGTCGGTACCACCACACTCTACACATTGAATACGGTCTAGAGGTCACAACACAGCTTTTACATTACCTAACATTTAGCCTTGCACCAGCACGAGGTGTGTTACTCCACATCGGGGTGCAAACCCGACGCCGTGGGTGGCGGGCCCATGCCTTAAACCCAGCGCCGTGGAGATCAGCCTACCCGGCTCCCCACGAGGCACACAACGTTGTATTGGACAAACTTAGACGCCTACGCCATGAGGTGATCACAGTCCCTCATGGTTCACATAAGTAGCTCCTCTAGACAGCCCTATAGTCCATGTAGGCACTGCCCATACTACTCAGCCTACCAAAATGCAAGGCTAAACATTAAGTAACTTAATCCACTATGGCTATTCAATACTAGCACATGTGGTTGTACTGTTTAACATGAGAATATGACACTGAGTTCGGTCCTTAATTGACTCAGGCGAACACTCCCCCTATCGGTGTGCAACTACTCCATATGCACACCACTTGCCGCCCAAGTCTAAATCAGGTTTTTTATCATTTTAGTTCACAAATAATCAGAGG
The DNA here is from genome assembly GCA_003991445.1 of Oryza meyeriana var. granulata. NCBI lineage: Eukaryota > Viridiplantae > Streptophyta > Magnoliopsida > Poales > Poaceae > Oryza > Oryza meyeriana. The sequence continues at coordinate 162,434 of RYFJ01002263.1, read as the reverse complement.
CTTCACCTTTGTCCAGAAGTCATAAAATTCCCATTTTCAAATGTATATAGTGATCACTGTAATATTTAGCACGTTACTAAGCATGGCTAAGCATAAGCAAGTGTATTAACTTAATATAGATCCCATGAGTACAAACCAAGTACTTTAATCAAGTCTAAGGTTACAAACAGCAAGGAATACAATGTTCTAAGGTGGATCATGCAACTAATAGGTTATAACTACCATTTACCACAATTCAAATACCGTTATTCACAAATACGCATGCAATTTTACAAACAACACATTTCATTCCCCAAAACATAGGATTCAATTTGTTCAAGGAGGAGGGGAGAAAACTTGCCTTACTCTTAAGTACCCGGATACCAACTATTTCACTTCTTTACCGATATCGAATTCGTTCTCTAGAAAGAAAATAACGTACGATCGAATAAATAGCAAATAATGCGAAAAATACAAAATGCTCTAATATGCATGAGATTTACACCTTAGTTTGCTACTGGTCTAAAGTGAATTTAGATGAAAGAATTTCTATTTTATTACATTCTGTTTGAGAGTTATGAATTTTACGAGTTCTATACGAAAATACGTCCGAATATAATATAAGGTAAAATTTGAAGTTATTTTAATATGTGTGAGACTTACACAGTGCCTAGGTACTGGTTTTGGATAAATTGTGGTGAAGGAGTTTCAATTTTATCGACCTCTTTTTAAGAGATATTAATTTTTCTAAGTTCCATACGTGTATACGTATTTATACATGTATTTTAGTATACATGGGTTTTAGGGCTAGGTGTTTATGAAATTTAACCTTTTGATATCTGAGAGGAATGTGGTGTGGACTTATTGTCATTTGGGTGTATTTTACTTAGAGTAAAAATGAAGATTATTTTATCTCTTTTTACTCTATACAAAACATTTACCCTTTGTATAAATCCTAAAGATGGTTCTCATACTAATTTAGCAAGTCTCCAGCTTTCCCAAAATAAATAACAAAATATTTTGAAGCTATCAGAAGTGGTTTCATATTATTTGGAGTTGATATGAATTTCTTATGCATTTTAGAAGTCAATACATATTATGTATTCTAATTTATGTATTTACCTATTACAAGTTTTATATAAGTGTCTTTGTGTAAATGAATTTTAGTTTTAGTTCACTATAGGAAAAATCAATATTTTATGAGTTTATCAAACCTTAATTAGAGGTAAAGAGAGAATAGTTAAATTTATATAAGGCTTATATACTTTATGAACTTTATTATTTTTAAGGGACTTTAGGTACTGATTTCTCCAGATTTTACTCCACAGAAATAAAGTACGTAATTTTGTGATTCCAAAAAATTTTGAATCATAATTTTTAGAGTTAAAATGAATTAGATATGGATTTTTGAAGTTTGGATTATTTTCAGTGAAAGAAATAAAACTATTTAACATTTTCTCTCATTTTCCTGGATTTTTAATTAGCTAGGTCCACATGTCATAGAGTGGCAATATGCAAAAAGACCCCTCGGGTTTCTGGAAATAGAACCCGCAGTCCTCGGCCCTCTGACCAGTAGGGCCCGTATGGTGGTGAGATAGAGCAGGGGAGCGAAAGGCAGAGGCCGAGCTTGGGACAGAGCAAGCGCGCGGCGGCACTGTCCGACCTTGCCGGCGACGAACGACGGCGCGGATGGGGAGGCGGCCAAAAGGTAAAAGGCCGAGGATTTCTCGGTGAACATTCCGGTGGTCGTCTCATTGCCGATGGTTGATAGAGCTGCGCCGGCGACGAGCGCGAGCAGCGGCGGCCATCGGGCGTAGTGGCGAGGTTTGGTCTCGAGCTCGGTTCGACAGATTATATGCATGCATGTGCATCTAAGAGCTTGTAGAGCCCTCACCGAGCAGTTTTCCGTGGCAGAGAGGCTCTGGTGAAGTAGCGGTGATGGAAGAATGGCGCAGCGGGGACGAAGGCTTCGGGTTCCACGGGGAGAGCTCAATCTAGCCGATAATCCCAAGATTTGAGACATGCACGGGGTCAGATACCTCTTAAGGATGGTATACGCACGAGGAATTGGACCACAACTCACCAGAGATAGGCGATTGCACAGCGGCGGCTTGCGGCCGGACTTGGGGACGGCGACACCGATCTCGTGTCTCACAGCACCATGTCTCGATTACTTCAGTAATCTAGCTCCTGGAGGTGAGGCGACGACTTTGGCGCATTGGCTCGGCTTGCGATGCTCTGGAGTGGCCGGAACGGCGATGGTGTCATAGCGGCGGTCCAGCGGAGCAGGGAGTGCACGGCGGCGATCTCGGCCAGCGAATCCTAGGGCATCCGAGTACTAAAATGGAACAATTAGAGGGTAGTGATCGTGTTCTGGTGGTTGAAGTATGGCGAAGCTCACCTGAGCGGCGGCGATGGTAGTCGAGCAGTGGCCGGCGTTGGAGAAGACGATGCTGTTCCCGGGGAACCCGAGGTGATTTCTCTTGGTTTCACCGTGGAACAGATAGAGGGAGAGAGGAAGAGGATGATGGCGAAGTGGCTGGGTAGATGGTAAAGTTTTCCACGGTGTGAGGATTCCTGTGGTGGCACTGGATGCTGTTGACGCGTGGGGGAGAACGTGGTGTGTTCCTGGCATGGAGAGCGAGCTTGAGCGGTGTCTGAGACTGTCAGGTGGGTCCAGGATGTCTGTGGGGCCCACATGGCAGTGAAGAATGAGAGAGGAGTCATCTAGAAGCTAAGTCTTGCTAGCTGTCAAGCATGCAGTCTTTACTCAGGTGTTTTACTAAGTTACCATGAGGTATAAATCTGGGAAAAATTACTGTGGCCAGTAGGTGGTATTTTCCAACTTTGTGCCAAGTTTCAGGCTTAGGAGACTTGTGGATATTCCCTGGTGAAATTACAAATTTAGGCTAAAAATCCGTCTCTTCTGTATACCTACCTAAGTTAGTGAGTCTTGGCCTGTTATTTTATGTGTGAGATTGGTGAAGAAGGTACTGAAATTTTTACTGTAATTATTTCACAATATAATCCAGGTTCTGGTAAATTTTGATGAGCAGGTGTTTGATGGATTAATTCTGGAAAAAAGGTCAAATAGACTGTCTGCAGGTGAAAGTTTTTCTGTATTGCTGAATTAAGAGTATTTATTTGAGACACTTATTGAATTGATAAAATTTGGTAAAAATTACTGGAGATAGAGAAGAATGTGATTAACTTGCTGACCAAATTTTGTTGCTAGAAGTGATCTGGTTTATTTTTGGTGAATTTGCAAAGTAGGGTTGTTGATTCAGTTTTTCTGCAGTCTCATTTATTTCTCCAGTGCCTTGATCTTGTCATTTTATGTGTTTTCTTTGGGAGATAAATTAAACCAAAATTTCTGGTTGTGAGGTACATCTTGGTACACATTTTGGTAAAGGGCTCTGTCTAATTATTCTTCATTTTCATTTGGTGAATTTTAGAAGTATACCTATTAATTTTTAGCTAACTTCCTAGTTTTGCTGATTTGAGGGATTTGATTGAAGTATTTATTGAAGTGATAAAATCATGTAAAGTTTACAGTGGATTAATTATGTGGGATAGTGTTTACAGGAATTTTTCCATGATTTTATGTTAGACCTATTCTCCTTAGAAATTATTTAGGCTATACAAATGTATATGCATCCTGTTATGGAAATGCACTTTAAGATCCAAAAACAATCCAAATAAAGAGTATGCACATGAAATGGTAATTAATTTATTTATCTCCATATTTTTATGTCAACTTTTATCTATACATATTTAGTCATATTACATTTTCTATTTCTTGTAAATTGACTCCTAAAATCTTTATGCACTCCGAAGGTATTTTAACTTGGTCAAAACCTCTTGTTGTTGCTCCCTAGTTTGGAAATTATATAGTTTTACTCTCGAGGTCTTTTTGTTAATTTGTTTTTGATAAGAATTTCGAAAGTCAAAATTCTGGTATGTTACATTAGGGCGCGGAAAGAGGGACGGCGAGGCGGCTAGGGCGCAGGGGCGAGAAGGCGAGCGTGGTGACTACTAGGGTAGTATTTATAGGGCGAGACGCTTGGGCGCAGGCGGCGCAGGTCCTCGAGCTTCGTGGCGGTAGGTGCGTGAGGGAGGCGGCGTGGCTCAGGCCGGGCCTGGCGACGGGCCGCGGGGTGGCAGCACAGGAGTGGGCCGAGAGGCAGGCACCGAAGTGGACTGGGCCAAAGCCCAGGGGCGACGGCGTCGAGCCAATCAAAGGAGAAGGGAGGCAGTAGGAAGAAGAAGAAGGAAAGGGAAAAGGAGAAAAGAGGAAAAAAGAAAAAGGGAAAAGAGGGAAATAAATGCGTTTTTCTAGAAAATTCCAAATTTGCAAAATTGGAATTTTAGGGATTTAATGAATCCGAGGAATATTTTTGAGTTGGAACTTGTGAAAATATTCGAAATTATGGAATATTCCATATATCGGATATATATATATATATATATATATATATATATGGGAATCAGAAATATTTGGAGGGAATTATAATAGGGAATATATTTTGTTGGGTTCGGTAAGTGGAGGATATTTTACCGAGGTGAGAAATTGGAGTATTTGCGGAATAATTAAACATCCCAAAATTTAGGAATATTTTGGGGATAGAATATTGGAATATTCTGTGAATTGGGAAAATTGGGATATTCCGAATATTGAGAATATTTTCGGGGCCGGGGATTTGGGGATATTTTAACGGACACTGGATTTCAAGGAAAGCAAAAGGTTCATTTCAAAAGGGAATGGATGTCGGGGAATTAAGAGATTTTCAGCGAGTTGGGGTTTTGGATTTCAAAAGGATTTTTTCGGACTCGGACTTTTCTAGGTATTCAAGGGTTCGGAAGCGACGCGAAGTATAGAAAGAGGAGGGGAACCAAGGTTTGAGAGGAACGGAGAGATATCAAAGGATTAAAGCAGGAACGACCTGAACAAGGAAAAAGAAAATGATTTTATTTTCTATTTATTTAATTACTAAACTGATCTTTGCACTGTTAAAATTAATTCTAGAGCTTCGAGAAATTCAAGAAAATTTCAGAGAGTTTATTAAATCGTGAGGAATTTACCAGAAGCAAAAACCACCATTAAACCAAAGAAAATGCATTGTCATAAATACTTAAATGCTTAAAATATTCCGACAAAAACCCAAAGGAATATAAAAGCATCCAAGCATTAATTAAAATTTCAATTTGGGGTTTTTAATATCGGAAATTTTGGTATTTTATTCAAACACTTTCACAAACAACTTTAGTGTATTCTTATATTTCCATTAATATTTGGAGGAAAAAGGAATATATTTTGCGGGGGTCGGAAAATGGAGGATATTTTACCGAGGAATGTTTGGGGAATAGACTATCGGAATATTGGAGTATTTCGGGAACTAGAAAATTGGAAGATATTTTGCTGAGGTTGAGAGATTGGAATATTTGGGATTTTTGGAATACTTCGGGATTATTGGAATATTGAGAACGCTTTTGAAGAATCCGAAAATGGAGAATATTTTGTGGCATTCAGAAAATGGAGGATATTTTACGGTGATCAAGTATTGGAGATATTCAGAATTTAGTAAACATTCTGGGAATCAAGGAATTGACGAGGATTGTCACAGCCCTAAATCTAATTTTAGGTAATTGGTGTATGCCCAACTGTCATTAGAGTGCACAATTTAGTTTTTGCTTTGTCACTTCATGTAAATTAAAGTTGCTTTAATTAAACCCTAATCGGCAAAAACCAAACATTACCAAAATGTGCATCAAATTGAACAGAAGTGTATATGGAAAATAATTTATTCAAATACTAGTTTATTTATCCTGAATAAACATGATTTTTCCAGAATACATTAGTTTGGACCTATTAAATATTCCAACAAATTTCAGCCAGTGTCCTTTTCTTTGACACATGCATTTGTACAGTCTAAGGAATTTCTACAGATGATTGGGTGCACATAAAATCATGGAAAACTTCCTGTAAACACTATCCCACATAGTTTATCCACTGTAAATTTTATATGATTTTATCACTTCAGTAAGTACTCCAATAAAATCCCTCAAATCAGCTAGACTAGGGAGCTAGCTAAAAATGAATAGGTATACTTCTAAAATTCACCAAATGAAAATGAAGACTCATTACACAGAGCCATTTTGCCAAAGTGTGTGCCAACATGAACCATACCACCAGGAATTTTGGTTTAATTTATCTCCCAAACAAATTACATAAAATAATAAGAGCAAAGCCCTAGGGACAGAAATTACACTGCAGAAAAACAGAATCACCCTGCCTACTTTGCAGATTCACCAAAGATAAACCAGAACACTTCTAGCAATGAAATTCTGTCAGCAGGTTAATCACATCCTCCTCTATCTCCAGTAATTTTCACCAAATTTGATCAATTTAATAAGTGTCCCAAACAAATGTTTTGGATTCAGCAAGGCAGAGAACATTTTCCCTGCAGACAGTCTATTTAACATTTTTTCCAGAATTAATCCATCAATCACCTTCTCACCGAAATTTACCAGAACCTGTATTAGATTGTGAAATAATTACAGTAAAAATTTCAGTACAATCTTCACAAAGATTGAACATAAAATAATAGGACAAAGCTCACTGACTCAGACTAGTGCACAGCAGAAACTGCTTTTTGGCCGAACTTTGCCATTTTCTCCAGAGAAATCCACAAGTCCCACAACTCTGAATTTTGGCACAGAGCTAGCCAATACCACCTACTGCCCACAGTAATTTTCCCATAATTTATACTCCTCATTAACCTAGTGAAACAGTGATACAAAAACTGCATGTTGGACAGCTCACCACACTTCTCTAGAGATTTCTCCTCTCATCTCTCACTTCCAGGTGGACCCCACAAGACCATGGCCCACCTGTAAGCCTCTGCAAGTCTTAGGACAGTGTGTTTTACCCAACTTCTACCCATACTCCTCACTGCTTTCTAGGTTTCCACTACAAGGGCCCACAAGTCATAGACTAAACCTAGCCAAAAGTGTGTGAACAATGTTGCCTTACATGTAGGACCCACCCATGCCACTGTAGAAGTGGATACAACTCAGCTCTTGCATGGCAAATGTGTCAGCACCCTGTTCTTCTTCTCCCTCACAGCACACAGAGGCATAGAGATGAGCTCAACCTTTGGAAACCTCGGCCACTTCGCCTCAAATCACGCCAGCCGAGTCTCCTCCACTTCTTCACGTTCCCACCGAGAAAACCCAGAAAACCTCCAAAGATCACCGCCGGCAAGCCCATCTTCTCCTCTGCTGAAGGTGTTCGGTTGAGCCCGAGATAGATCCGGTGAGTTCCATCCCTTCTTGACCCCGAGAACGTGATCTACAAGTACTAATCGTCCTATTTTCGTATTGCACAACCCTAGGTTCGCTGGTCGAAGCAGCCGTGTCGCCGTCGTCCCTGTTCTCTGCTCCGTAGAACCGCCGCCGTGGTGTCGCAGTCGTTCCGACCGCCGTGGTGCATCGACGGCTAGGCCACTGCGCCACCAGCGTTGCCTCACCCCTAGAAGCTAGCTGGCCGAAGGAATCGAGTTATGATGCTGTGAAGCTAGAGATCGGCGTTGTCGTCCCCAAGTCTGGCCACCTGCCGCCGTCGTCGATTACTCCTCCTATGGTGAGCCCCGCTTCGATTCATTGCACAGGAACCATCCTTAGGAAGTCTATAACCTGGTAGACACCGTGTCCTAGCCACAAGCCGACTGAAGTGAGCTACCGCAGTGGAACCGAGAAGCCTCACCGCCGCCGAGCCGTCTCCGACGTTGCTGCCACTGCTCAGACCTCGCTGACTGCTTCAGACCCTGCGGTAAGGACTCAGACATTTAGTAGAGGCACATCCATGTTTGGTTTGGCTGGAAACCGACCGTAGCCTAGTCGGCCTTGCCAACCCGAACATAGTCGCCGCTTGTCCTCGTCACCAACAAGCTACAGTTCACCGCCGACCCCTGCGCTTGCACCGATGTGATTGCCGTGAACTCCTCTTCCTTTTCTCTTTTGGCCCCGACTGCAGCCGACGCCGCCATCGTTGCCGCCGCTGTCGAGAAGCTCGCCGCCTCCGCTCTGCCTGTGCCCTGCTCTGCTCCGTCTCGCTGTCGTGTGGGCCAGGCTGGAGAGAAATAAGAAAAAGAAAAGAAAAGACAACTGCTTTATTTTACAACAGAGAAATATGCAAACTTCAGAAATCCATAACTATTTCATTTTAACTCCTTTTTGAGTGAAACCAATTTTGTTAGTTCTATAAATTTGTGAACTTTAATGTTGTCAAATAAAATATGACCACTTCTGTACAGGGAATATCTATAAAATAATACAAAGCAAAAGTAACTTATTTTGTGCCTAGGAACTTGGAATATTTCTATAAAAACCATTATAACTCCTTTTGAGGTGAACCAAATTTCTATGGATTCATAAAAATGTTCTCTTTAATGTTGTAAAATAAAAAGTGGGAACTTCTGTGTAGGATTTTTCTCTAAAAATGGAAATATCTTTTATATACCTCTTTATAACCTAGAAGTTTATAAATTTCTAGAAAATTCGTCCTAGCTGCTAAAAATATGAACCACTTTTGTTTAACTCAAAAAAATTGTAACCTTACTGTGGAAAAATTTGTATTTGACAAAACTACCTCTCAAAATAGGCCTAAGTATTTTCTAACCTTCTCTGATAAACTTGTAAAATTCACAACTAAATCATTTTAAATCAAAATCCAGTGAACCAAATTTTGTTAGAACCAGTAGGTTATGCTCTTTTATATAATAATACCTGCCTTCTTGAAATCTTAATAGAAAATGTCAGTCAAATATAATAACTTAAGGTTACAATATAAATAATTACAAAACTGCCATTTTCAGCCTTTTCATCTTGTTATTTTTGTAACTCATAAACCGTAAAAGATTTTGAGGTGATTCTTTCACTAAAATTCACTTTAGAATGTGGCCTACCTACTGTATTTATCTCAGAATTTATTGATCATTTTTGCATGGGCATATTTAATTGATTCTTATTTGCATATTCGCTTTTTATCGGTAGATTCAGACAACTTGGAGTACGTGGAGCAAGAACCAGAAGTTGAGTGTGACCACTCGCTGCAGTAAGGCAAGCATCTATGCAAGCATCTAATCATATTGAACCTATATTTTCAATAAATTGTTTTGTTTGCGAAAGCAATATCTATATGCATATTTCGGTCTATTTAAAATGGGAAAACGGGTAGAGTCAATATTACCCAAGTGTATGCATTTCCATTCCTTGATTTTTGATACCATACTTTTACCTTGTCACCCCTGGTTAAGGACTTTGGGATACCTTTATTTTACCGAATGCTTAGCCATGCTTAATTCTAGACTTAGAAAAATCCAATAGATGGAGCTATCGGTTCAAAACTAGTTTAATACGCATGGATGGGGTAAAATCTGAAAAGAATAGCTTCTGATTCATAATTAAGAACATGCTTGACTTGGACGGATGATAGGACGATGACGGGATGGTGTTTCCCCGATGCATGTAGCTCCGTCTGGGTCGTTAAAGACCGAACATGTTGATCTCTATTCAAGCACCCTACGTACTTCCACACGCCGGAATGGGACGCTTAACTCATAGCACAGAGGATGTGGCCATCTACGCCCGTCCGTCAGTCGTGAGGAGGGATTTCCTTTGGAAGGCCTCGAGCGCGCCTGGTTTTGGCTAGAGGTGCCTCCCGCGACAGTGAGCCCGCCTTAGTCACCACACACGCACGACTAAGTCGTCGGGGGCCCAGACGTGGTTTAGGTGGTTGGGGTAAGCGTGCAAAAGGTTTGGTTGTGACCTCTAGTCCGCACTCAATGTGTAGAGTGTGGGTACCGATGGGTACGGATCAAACTAGAGTGTAGCCGTTTGGCTTCTATCACATCGTGTGGGTAAAGATGTACACCTCTGATCAGAGTAAGAACTATTCGAATAGCCGTCCACGGTTACAGGACGACCGCTTGATGTGTTAGTCACTCATGTTAGCATCCAACTTGGGATATGTGGTTATGGGATTAGTTGTTATACCATGACTTCGATAGTCATGGATGGATGGGTTTATATGAAAGGCTTTGATGTTAAATATGGCTTGGTTTAGCCATGAAAGATGGTATGCTTGTGTAGCATAATTATTATTTGGGCAATGGTGGCCCATTGTTGATGTTAGAGCATGGGATTGTGCTCATTTTTACTTTCATTTCAGAACTATAAGCTTGCTGTCCTAAATTTTCAGATTGAGCTATTTTACAAATGCTTATGTTTTAAATGTATTACTTGCTCAATAAAATCAGCTTTATGTAAAATCAGATCGACATAGCCATACTCCTTGATGTAGAGACTAGCATTACTCCTTTGTTCTATTATTATTGTATAAGCCTAGCTGAGTACTTGTTGTACTCACGCTGCATATCTTTCAGGTGAGGATATCGACGACACTGATGTGGTCTACTATTATCCCGCCGAGGGTGGCGAGGATAATATGTAGTCGAAGTTGTGCTCTATCCCTAGTCGGTTGCCCTGTGGTTTGGTAATGGCACCACTGGTTTATCTTTTATGTTTATATTTTCCGCTGCTATCTTTTGGGTTACATTGTGATGAATTAGGGTGTGAGCCCTCTATATAATATATATAACCCTGCTACTCGTTTATCCATATTTAGAGTACTTGTGATGTTTATCAATTGCTTGCGATGAAAGTGTGAGGCTAGTCGCTTTCCTGGGGACTAGCTGAACATGAGTATGAATTTAGAAATGATGAGATGCATGGATGTTGGTTCAACCGTAGACCATGTCCCCAGAAGTGTGTATCGTGTTTGGTCGCCGCCTTCGTGTGGTTTGACGGGCACACTTTGCCGTTTCGGACTGGTGAATCAACTCTCCAAATATCTCTTTATTTCTGAATTCGGCATGTTGGAATTGTATTGTGATTGGATAAATATTATGGCAAGGCTGTGATGAGGATGGATGGTTATTGTACTTAATTGGTTTTTATTTGAGATCCCATCCATCTAGATATTTCGCGTTGTCATAATAATTACTCTCCATAATGCACTTCCGGGGTGCCCACAAGGATATTTTATGGAGACTGAAATTGGGACAAATCTCGGAGGATTCCTTAGATTTGGGGTTCATTTTCAAAAGGGATAGAATTGAAGGGAGTTTCTGAGAGACCAAGAAATATAGGGGATTTGTAGGGTTTTCGAAAATAGATAAATCCAAGAACTCCGGATTTAGGTTTTCGAGGAGAGGAACGACACCCAGACATTTACAAAGGAAAGAAACCCAAGTCCGGGCAGAATAGAGGAGTACAAAAAGGGTTGGAGGTGGAACGACCCGATCCAGGGAAAAGGAAAAGATTTGGATTTTTATTTAATTAATTATTGAAATGTTCTTCGTAGCATTAAAATTAATTCTAGAGCTTCAAAAAATCCAAGAAAATTTCAGAGAGTTAATTAAACCATGGGAAATTTACTAGAGGCAAAAACTACCATGAAACAAAATGTAAATTTATTATTATAATTATAAATAATTAAATGCTTAAAATATTTCGACAAAACCCCAGTGAATATAGAAGCATCCAAGCATTAACTAAAATTTTACTTGGGATTTTTATTGTTGGAAATTTTAGAATTCTATTCAAACACTTTCACAAACAACTTTTCTAGTGTATTCTTGTATTTCCATTTACCTAAAATAATTTTTAATTAGGCCGATTTTAGGGTGTGACAAGTATTGGTCAATATGCACCTTATAAATAGAATATCTAAAAAAGCTCAGTAAAGTTGCTGAATAAGTTGATCTCATGAAGGTACCATCGATGTAATTCTGTACTAAAAGGTACACCTGTGGTGTGTATTATCTACATGTCATGATGTATAAGTTACATCTTCAAAATTGTACAGGAATAAGTTTATGCAGCATGTGGATATGAACTAATTTGCAATGTCCTGTAAATAAATGCAGATATGGACCTAGATCCAATGTTTGACCTCAACAACCTCCTGTAATTTGATTGTGATGAAAATGTTAGTGAAAATGTATTTCCATTTGAAGATGCTTCACTTGGTGAAAACACAAATTGGCCTTATTTCCCAATACATTCAAATGATGGCATGATTGATATTCCCTAGGTGAATTTGGATGATGATTTTGACGTTGCAGATATATACAGTGCTTGTGATGTGAATGATGGTGGTGTCTCAAGAAATGTTCCTAGTACTGACCTTATCCCCCATAATGACACACAATTGGCTCTGGAATTCTCTACCCATATAGACAACACCATGCACATTGGACATGAAATTGGTGCAACAAATGCTAGTGATGACACACTTTCAAGTGAGGAATCTAATGAAGATGACTCCAAAGTGCAATCGCAGAATGTTTTATGCACTCCCCAAGTACCGTATCACATGATGTCATTTGATACAGAGAAGGAAGCAAAAAGTCACTACAACAAGTATGCGAAGCGCGTTGGTTTCTTGATCAAAGTCAGCACATCAAGAAAATCAGCCAAAGATGGGCAACATGACAAGGTTATGTTTGTTTGCAACAAATGTGGTCCAAGCACAGCAAACAATAGTAAAGCGTCTCCCCCAAGCAAAGAAGAAGAAGTAAGACTAAAAGAACTAGTTGCAAAGCACGGATGACAGTGAAGCGAATGGGTGCAAGGTGGGAAGTAACTTAGTTTAGTGAAGAACACAACCTCCATTGGTTCATAAGTTTTCCCTCTTCCTGAGATCACATAGGATGATACCGAGAGAAGAGAAGGATTTTATCAAAATGTTGCATGGTGTCAATGCCTCATTTGGGCGAGTTATGCAATTGAGGGCAGAATTGTATGGTGAGGCAAAAAATGTGTCATACACGACAAAGGACATCAGCAATTATAGGTCAAAACTGGGCAGCAAGTACAGATGTAGAAATCTAGCCGAGACAATTGCACATTTTGAGAAAGTCAAAAAGGATGACCAAAATTTTCTTCTACAAGATACAGTTTGACAGAGATGATAGGGTGCAGAACCTATTTTGGGTAGATGGAGCAGCTAGAAATACTCACAAAGAGTACAAGGATTGCATCTCTTTTGATTGCACCTACAAGACCAACATGTATAACATGACTTGTGCACCTTTCATTGGCATAAACAGGCGTGGGCAATCTATTCAGGTACTAATATCTGGTTTCACCTTTATAGAACACCCATTGTCTTACCTCCATAGTAGGTACTTGTGCTGTAGAGTGAAGTTATATTTATTTCCCATTGTAGTTACTTCCAATCATATATTAAGTTACATTCTGCAAATCTACTGAGTTACTTCTTGCGTGCCCTTTAAAAAAAATACCTAAGAAGAAATGCAATTTATTCCTTATAAAGTTGATTGAATATATGACATGCATAATGATTTATACCAAAAAAGGAAGTACAACTCTAGTTTTTATTTTTTATACATTGTTTTGAAAAAAAAGAAAAAAGAGAAAAAATACTTCTGCAAAACTACTGAGTTACTTCTTGAATGCCCCTAAGTTACATTTGTACATGTGTTTTCCTTTCTAAAAAAATTGTAGTTACTCATCATAATTATGTTTTGTGACATTTTAGCTAGGGTGTGGTTTCCTGAGAAATGAAAAGACAGAATCCTTTATTTGGTTGTTTCAAGTATTTCTTGAGGCTATGGAAGGTGTAGCGCCTGCTAACATAATTATTGATCAAGATATTGCAATGAAAGCAGCAATAGAGATAGTTTTCCCTAGTGCTACTCATAGGAACTGCCATTAGCACATAATGCAAAATGCTAAGAGGAAAACTGGTAATCTAATAAGTAACAACAAAGAGCTTTGTGATGCTTTCAATGACTGTCTTGACAATAGTTTGACGGTGGAGGAGTTTGTGGGTAAATAGAATGCAATGTTGTCGACACATCATCTTGAGCACAATGAGAATTTCCAACACCTATGGGAGATGAGGGATTGTTGGGTCCCAGCGTACTTTATGCACTCATTTTTCCCTTTCCTCCAAACTACCGCAAAAAGTGAGGGGTTCAATGCGGTGCTGAAGCGCTACATGAATCCCCAAAACAGTATATACAACTTTGTTTTATAGTATGAATAGGTATAGGAAAAGATCATGGTTGCTACTGATCAGAACGAGTTCAGAGAAGAAGAAATTGTGCCTTATATGTGGTGTAGACATGCATTAGAGATGCAAGCATTGGAAGTATACACAAGAAACATATTCAATCTCTTTTAGAAAGAGTTGATGGCTGGCATAGTGTACGACATGGTGTCTACTTCTAACAGCTCCTATAAAGTGATTCCTATCGGACACCCAGTTTTGGACTATGGCACAAGGACTTATAATGTGAATACAAACTTGTTGGACAGAACATTCACCTATGAGTGTTGCAAGTTTGAGAGGGATGGCATCCTTTGTTGTCATGTTCTTAAGGTAAGATACCCTATTCTTACTTCCATTGTTGAGTTAAGTTACTTTTATTTACCATTGTAGTTACTTTCCCCAACACACATTCTTACTTTTGTTGCACATGACTATACTGCTGAGTGAAGTTACATTTCATTTGCATGGTAGTTACTTCCTCAAACACAAATTCTTACTTTTACTGTACATGACTATACTGCTTAGTTAAGTTACATTTCATTTGCATTATAGTTAGTTTCCCTAACACCCTTTGTTACTTCCACTAACAGTATTTTTGTTGTAGGTGATGCAAAATTGCCGGGTTCATAAAATTCCGATGCAGTACATATTACAGAGGTGGACATCTATGAAAGAACCTGAATTACCTCCAGTTGATGCCAATAAAGAACAAATGAAGATGCCTCTGGGGTTCTTAAAACTACTACGGTATAGCAATCTATGCAACAAGTTTACAGAAATTACTAAAAAAGCTGCAAACAACGAAAAGTCTTATTTTCTCATTCTAGCGCGTATGGGTTCAATGGCAGATGATCTAACAACTTTGAAACAAAGTAGGAAGAAACAAAAAGGTGCTACAAGTGGAGCTTTAGATCTGCCTTCGACAACAGCTTCGAAACAGAGTGGGGAGAAGCAAAAAGGTTCTACAAGTGCAGCTTCGAATGTGCCCTCAACAGCAACTACCCTTGCCGTTCAGATAAATGAACCCCCTAGTGGAATTGATCCTACCCTTCAGATAAACGACCCTCCCACTGCACAATGGCAAGGCAGGCCAATTTCAACAAGACGCAAGCCTGGCATCCATGTGAGGCCATCAAAGCCAATGTCGACTGTGTGATAGTACTAATGACACGGTGCGGAAATGCCCTCTAAGGCTCCCAAAATCTAGTTAGCAAAAAAAATGAATTAGAGCAAAATGTTTTACTTTTGTAGCAGTTAGTTCTGGAGTTGTCTTAAGTTACTTCTGCAGTTGCCTAAAGTTACTTTTATTTTCAGTTCGAGTTACTTGCACAGACATGGGATGTTGCATTTTTGAAAGACATGATATTTATGTAATTTATCTCTAAAGGCTCTCGCATTTAAACATGATATTTATGTACTAGTTCAAGAAGAAAAAAAATTAGACAAAAAAGTTTGTATTTTTTTACCTAAGAGACCACCTTTGGTTGTTCTATTTGCAGAACTTGCTGCCAACCAGTTACTTTGTTCTCTTTGAATGACAGCAACCTGCGTGTAAACAGCTTTCTAATGCTGGGAATGTCCCTTGCTTCGAACAGTGGCATTTGCTTGCCATCCCACAACTCTAGGAACTTCAACATGAAAAAACCACAATCCCTCCTGTTATTTTAAAATAAAAAACAACAAAAGATGTCAGTTCTGAAAAAATATAGTTCCGATCCATAGAAAAAATGTAGCAACAAATCCATTACATACGTGTTTGATTGGTTTAGACAATCAATAAAGACAATGGGGAAGTTTTGGACAATCAATAAAGACAATGGGGAAGTTTTGGACAGTTGTTTTCAAAGAATCTCCATATGATCTCTCCCACATAATCTTGATGGATGCAACAACAAAATTACATGCAGATACTAGCGATTCATCGTTCTCATTTCTCAAAGAGTCAAGAACCTCAAATCTTTCAGCTTTCAAATTTAAGCACACTGTGAACTAGTGTCCTACGTTGTCAACCAATTCGGCCATCTGCTGAAGTATGGGGAAAAAATCTACATACACAGGAGGAAGTAATACAGTGAAAAAATTGGGGAAGTATCTTGCACATCAGTAAAGGTACAGAAGTAATCTGTGCACTAGAAGGATGTATAAAAACATATACCATAGACCTAAGTATATATAATACCAAATTGCTTTTATTTAGGTGTCCACAGAGAAATATCTAAATGAGAGATGAGAACCTAATTTGAAAAAAAAGGGAACCGGTCAAAAAAAGACATCTTTCGCTTACAAGTTCCTTGTGGTCAATGCGGTCATCAGACTTACTGAATAGACTTTTGATATCGTTCCTGTCCAACTGGTTGTTGAGTAGATAGACCTGCCAAAATGTAACATAAAAAATGTGTAAGGGACTTAAAAAGATTGGGTATGAAAAAGGTAAAAGCTTGTGTTTACTCACTCCTAGTGTAGCAGGAGCTATTTTCTTCAACTTGTTGGACAGTAATATGAATTGCCATCTCAGCTACATTGTTGGACAGAAAGCCCAAAGGTTTGACAGAGTCAAGGAGATCTTTGAGCTCAACATAAAATGATCCATACTCCATGATTTTAACACTAGATGTTCAAAAAAGAAAAGTCAAAGCATGTTTTCAGAAAAAGGAAAATGCATGAGCGGTGCTAAAAAAGTAGATGAGTAAAGTCGCTCTGTTAAACATAAAAAGTTACATCTATGAGTACTAAAACTTACTCCAAAGAGATAAAAAGTTACTTCCTCAATAAGACAGTATGTTGCATTTTTCAAAAAGACATTAAGTACTATGTAAAATTATTCCAAGATGGAGTATGCAATTTCCGTTCCTGCACATTTCATTGTAAATCTCATTTATGTGATTATTCACGGTGAATTACTTCTTGTTCTCATAATCAATGAAAAGAGATCTCTGGAATTTTTCTAGTTTGACAACCCTTTTGTTGTACTCATGTGGGACTGGTGCTGTCTCTTCCAATGCTTTTTTGCAATCGCTTCATCTGCTTCTCTCTGCACCCTTTCATAATCTTCCAAAGCTTTCATAGCAATTGCTTCATCTACTTCTCTCCCCATCCATTCATAATCTTCAATTGTAAAACTTCCATAGTCTTCACTTGTGATGGTCACCTCTTCAACTATTTCTTGTGTGCTACCAAACCCAAGATTGAAGGTGGGCACATCCTCTGGTATGCTTTGTGTGGCATGTCTTGCTAGGAATGGATAATCTCCAACTGCTTCCTCCTCCTGGTTTGGAATTTATTGAGCTGGAGCTGAGGGCTGACCTTATTGTTGTTCCTTATGTGGAGGCCATGGGCCCCGAATACCTCATGGAAGGCATTGTCGCCACTTGGACAGAGGATGGGCCTGATTATGTAATTAAGGATACAATAGCCCCGTTGCCAGCTGATATGAAGCGGGACTTGGATAAGAAGTACTCGGACAATGGGTACTCGAGAGCAAAGCACTCAGAAAATCTTCACCAAGGAGGATGAGCAGTCAGCATCAGCTGTGACTCAACTATGAAGGCCTTAGGGGCTACTGTGGAGGCTATGGGCCCCGGGTACCTCATGGAAGGCATTGTGGTCACTCGTACAGAGGATGGGCCTGATCATGTAATTAAGGATACAATAGAACTTGGCATATATTACCTTGCATGACAAGAAAAAGAATATAGTCCTAGCCGGTTACGTTGTGTTCCTAAAAGGAAATTCCTTGGTCGAATCTGACTGGGATTCCTACCATGTAATCTTACCTCCTCAGTATATAAGGAGAGGCAAGGAGCCCCCTGGGGCAGACAGATTGACATACAAAATCTCACCAAAGAAACCTCAAAGGCAATACACAATAACTGGAAGTAGCGTATTACCTCTCCTTAAGGGCCTGAACCAGGATAAACTCGTTTTGTGTTCCTTTGCAATTTATCAAGATTAGGTCTTTCGAATGGCCCCATATAATTATTACCGATACAAAGCATCGACAGTTGGCGCGCCAGGTAGCGGCTTCATCGAGATCATCTTCAACAAACCTGATGGATCTAACCACCAGAGTCGACAGCGTCAAGTTCTTCCCTGGGCAAGTAATCAGCTTCGGGAGCCTCGACTTCATTGCCGACAATTTTGGTAACCTCTCCCTGTCCGACTTGGTCTCGACCCGATCAGCCAGGAACCAGGCCGACCCAGCACCAGTCGGCTTACTCAACGCCACGGCAATCTTCGGCAACCTGCTGCGATGATTCCCAAGACACACTAGTCCAGGGACAACTCTTTTTCCCAATGTTCGACTCGGACTCAGCCATGAGCTAGCCGAGATAGGGCTAAGGGAGGAGGAGATCATCAATTTTTCACTTGGACTCGCCAACGCCGCGGATATCTTCAATTCCAATCTGATGTGGCAGACTCAATCCTCTGGAATTCAACTCGGATACGGCCCAGAGCCGCTCGGGATTGGGACCAGGGAGGTTGGGGTCATCATCACACCAGTAAATTACTCTAAGTCTAACTCCCAGTAGGACAGCAACTCGGGAATCTTTTCTCTACTGCGCGAAGTATTCATGGCATCAAAGGGATAACCCCTAGGCAAGACGTGCGCCGACTTCGCGACCAGTCGGAGGAGGAAGCTCGCTGACTGTGTGAGCAACAGGAGGAGGACGCACAACGCCTGCAAGCCGAGCGCGACGCCTGCAATGACAACTTGCGCAAGGCTGGGCGGATTGCCCAACAAGAGATCCTCCAAACCCAAGTGGGCGACCACGACATCTTCGTGACCCCACAGTAAAACATCGTGGCCACCGCCACGCTGTTAGACACCTTGCAGTTCGGGCCCAATCACTAGGCCACCCCGACTATTGCAAGGATTAAGGCAATGATCACCGTTGCAGCATGTCAACAACGACAGCAGTCTGGAGACACGCACATACCATCAAATAAAACAACTTCAGATGCAGCAACTTCGTCAACCTTAGCATGGCGCCGAGCAGCCGGCTCCAGTCAGTACCGCTCGGACTCCTATCATACGTCTCTCGGCAACCAAAACAATGATCGACAGCGGTATCACCATCAGGAACGCCGGGACAACGGCAACAAGATCTCCGACACGACATCAATGCTCAACGCCGGGAAAGTGAGGAGGATCTCAAGCATCTCAAGCCAACATGGGATCCAAGCGAGAAGCGGTCCCGATTGGAGTTTTTGTCGAGCAATTACTAGAGCCATCAATCAAGAAAAAGCCTGATCTCGAGCAGTCAGGGGCTGAACCTACCCTAGAACTAAGCGAGGTGCTAATCATCTCCCAAGACTGGTGGACTCCAATCATCCAATTCTTATTAAAAGACAAGCTCCCTGAAGATCACAGCGAAGTCGAGTGGATTAAACATCAAAGCAAATGTTTTCTTATAGTCGGAGAAGACCTTTATCGTCGAAGCGCATCCGGAGTCCTCATGCACTGTATCACAACCGACGAGGGCAACTAGATTCTATAGTCGATCCAATCGGGCATCTGTGGTAACCATGCTGCATCAAGGACATTAGTCAAAAAGGCTTACAGGCAAGGATTCTTCTGGCTGACTGCGGTTTCTGATGCTAAAGACATAGTACGGACATGCGACGGAATTACAGACAATCCCAATATCTTGGCCCTTTGCAGTTTGAGGCTTGATATGGTCAGGCCATTCAAGAAAGCACCTGGAGGATTTACACACCTGTTTGTCGTAGTGGATAAATTCACAAAGTGGATTGAGGCAAAACCCGTTGCTACCATCACTGCAGCACAGGCAAAAGACTTCATCATGGGTATTATTTACCAATTTGGAGTCCCCAGTCACATAATAATGGATAACGACACTCAGTTCATTGGCAGCATCTTTCAAGATTTTTGTGACAACTTCGGCATCAAGATCTGTTATGCTTCTGTGGCACACCCACGGAGCAACGGGCAGGTGGAGCGTGCAAACGGCATGGTCTTATAAGGTATTAAGATTAGGGTGTTCGATCGACTACAACCATATGCAGGATGGTGGGTGCAAGAGCTCCCATCTGTTCTCTGGTCTCTACGAACTACGGTCAGTCGGGCAACAGGGCAATCCTTTTCTTCCTAGTCTATGGTGCCAAGGCCATGTTACCAACCGAGTTGGAGTTTGGCTCTCCGCGAGTTCGTTCCCACTCAGAATACAAGTAAAATGAAGGCCGACTGGTCGAACTCGATCAGTTGGAAGAAGCAAAGGACATCGCAACTATCCAGTCGGCAAGATATCTTCAAGGACTACGGTGTTATCATAGTCGTAATGTTCGTGGCTGCACCTTTTTGGTGGGTGATCTTTTTTTGAGAAAAATTCAAACCACCAAAGACAGGCACAAGTTATCTCCTTTATGGGAGGGGTCGTTCATTATCACTGAGGTGACACGTTCGGGTGCCTACAGACTGAAGATAGAAGACGGCGTCCTAGTCAACAACTCATGGAATATAGAACAGCTACGTCTTTTCTATACCGAGTATTGTACTCAATTTTCATATATAAATAAAGTCCTTTACTCTGACTCACTACGCTGATTGTTTCAATCGAGTAGTGAGTCGGGGGCTACATGATGATAGCACATCCCTGGTTAATACTAAAAGCCTGAGTCTGTTTTATACGAGTCATGAACTTTTATAACGATTATGCTAAGTCCTGCCGAGTATAGTCTTCTGGGATAAACGCCTTTTAAAGTTAGTCCTTAAATGCTCGGCATAGATTGGCTAGTCGGGTAAGACTAATGATGGCTATGATAGAACATGTGCTTAGTCAAATTTCACAATAAACAACAAAAGTATTTACAGAATCTACATACTGTTTTTGTCCTTCCCAAACACTGACTACTTAAAACAAATTTGTTTTTATAATGGCAGATCTTTAGTGAGTGCCCGAGCAATCGGCCTAGCTTGGTGGATCAGCTCTAAACCCTCCTCTGGGGTGGTGCCCTCAGCAAATCCCTCGCCAATAGCCTCAATATCTACCCGGGAGTATAGAGACTTCGTCATGGCCTGGGAGATCTCCACGGTGGCATGCTCAGTGGCAAATTCCTTCAAAATGGCTGGAGCCTCTTGAAGACGCTGAACCACCAGGGAGGGAGAGCTTGAGCTGGATCCGGCTTGGCCCGGCTGCATGATATCTAATAAAGTCTTCGCTGAATCCACTATGGCATCCCGCGAATCCTTTCTCACTTTTATCTCCTCGGCAAAGGCGTTGAACTGAGTCTGCGCATTAGTGTTGAAGGCTGCTCATACAAAAGAGAGACACAAACAAGTCTAGACCTTTAGTCGGGCAGAGTGCGAGAGTAGATATGCAACTTACTCAAATACTCGGTGTCGACCTTGGACTTTGCCTTTTCGAGCTTCTTTAGCTCCTTCTTCAAGTGTTCAATTTCCAGGGACTGGTTATTCAGATTTGTTTCAAGAGCTACAGCCGATCAAGATTAAAGGTTAAAAACACGGAGAGGATGTCTGGAGCTACTCGGGCAGAAGGGAAACTTACCTCTGACGGTCCCTATTTTCTCCCACTGCTCGTCTCGCAGCTTGTTGACCGAGTCCTTTAGCTAGTCCTCCCTCTCTTTGCTAGTCCGCTCTAGATCATCCTTCGTGGCTTGGAGCTGGGTAAATTGAGTGATCTAAGGAGCGAGGTGGGTGAGAACCTGACTCATCTTCTCAGATCGCTCAATGATTCTCTACAGTAGCAAGACAGATATCAAGCAAAGCAAGTTACAGCCAAACAAGTAACAAGGTCAGACAATCAACTTGTAGCTGAAAGCACAGACGACCAAGTTTCATACTTGGACCTGCCTTGAGGCCTTGATTGTGGCCTCCATCAACTCTACCCTCTCTTTCCTCATGGCCTCCTCGTTCATCTCATACAAGTCATCGCTTCCATCCGGGTTAACCCAATAGAAAACCCATGGGAAGTTCGGTGGAGGGGCTTCGAGCCTGGGGAGGTTGTTCTCTTCTGATGATGACGATAGAGGAGGGGAGGGAGTTCTAGGCCTTGGGTCTTCGGGGGGCACTAGCTCTCCGGTTGACTCGGCAACTGGGACTTCGGCTATGCTTGCGGTATCCCGACTGGGTGAAGTTTGTGGCCCAGCCGAGTGCGCCATCTCGACCTCAAGGGCTGGGGTGGTACTCGGCTCAGGCTGGGGTTCTGTGGGCTCTGCCTTAGTCGGGACGGGGACGACGATGGGGGTTGGAGGCGCTGTCCCCTTGGGATTAGCGCCACTTGGCTTCCTGCATGATAATATTACAATCAGGATATAGCAACACATCTCAGGATTTTCTGAAGATTGAAGATTTCATACCTCTTGGAAGTCTTGAATCTTCACCTCTGTGTACCAGGAGTGGAGGTAGTCGGCGAAGGGCCTGAAGGACTACTCGGCGGCGTGGCAGTAGGAGGTGTGGAGCCTGGGCTAGTCGGCGCCACACTAGGTGTGGCTGGCTGGGATGGGGGAGTTGTTGGTGGTGCGGTCCTAGGGCTGGTTGGTCCTGGGGCTATGCTGCTGGGGTCCTTGATCTTTGGACCGCCTGATGCCATACTCGGCATGCTCTTTTTCTTAGCCTAGTCCGCCATGGGTTGTTTCCCAACCCTCTTGGGACCGGATTGGACGGCTGAGGGGCTGGCCGGCCATTTCCTAGACTCCCTAGCCGGCTGGCTAGGAGGGTTCGACAAGAATTTAGAAAATTCCTACAAGCATCATGCACAAAGGCAGACTCGGTTGGACTGAGCTCACAATCATCATTACTGACAAATATCAAGATCATCAAGAGATAAGATATTACCGACGGCCGGGGCCTGCTCTGGCAGTAGGGCTTGGGAGCCCTCTCAGCATCCAAGGTCTCGACTACTCCGCTAACGAATTAGCCGAGTAAGGTGTCGGTGACGACGTCCTTGTCCACGAAGTCGATGCTCTCTCGGGTGGGATCTTTTTTCCCCTGATAATCGTAGCCAAGGTGAATCCTGGCCTTCAGGGGTTGAATGCACCGATTTTGGAAGGCTCGAGCCACCCATGGCCCGGTTAGCCCCTTGTCCTTTAGGGCTTCAATCTTCTCCAACAGCAGCAGCACCTAGACCTTGTCGGTGTCGGAAGGGAGAGCTGTCCAGTTGTCTAGGACCATAGGCGGTTGTTCTGTGAAGGCTGGCAAGAAGGGTTCTAGGTTGGAACAGTAGAACCACTCCTGATGCCACCCCTTCAGCGATATCTTCAAGGGGACGTGGAGATAGGCCTTCTTCATCTCGTTGCGGAGTTGAACGCCTGCTCCCCCAATCACTTGGGGTTTGGATTTTGAGGGCTGTGGCTTGACATGGAAGAGAAATCGGAAGAGATTGAAATGGGGATCGACCCCAAGAAAAGCTTCACAAAGGGTGATGAAGATAGAGATTTGGAGGATGGAGTTGGGGTTGAGATGGATGAGCTCAATTTTATAGTAACCGAGGAGGCCGCAGAGAAAATTAGAGGCGAGAAGAGCAATTCCCCTATTGAAAAAAGAAGCAAAAACCACGAGTTAGTGGGAGTCTGGAGAGGGGATCGACTCACCGATGGCGGGGTGCCAGTTGATGAGTTCCTTGGGCTGGAGGCATTTCCTTCTCTCCAGGTGTGCCAGCTTTGAAGAGCAAGTGGTCGACGTCGGCCACGACTCGGACGGGAGATTGGGGATGTCGAATGGAGCCCTCAGCATCTTCGGAATGCGAAATGAGGGGGAAGAGCTCCTAGAAGATGGTAATTGAAGTAGGGAGGAAGAACTCTGCAGATTTCTAGAGGGGAGCTCGAGCAAGCGGAAACCCTAGGCGGAGCGGAGAGCGCAAAGTTTGGGCGTGTTTCTGGAAGCCGAAGCGATTTGGGGGAGAAAGGGAATCTTTTCTCTCTCCCCGTGATTTATAGGCCTACGCTAGCTGGTTGGTCTGGGCCGTAAGGTATGAGTTCCTAAATAGCATGTCCTATTGGGCCAGCGGCTGTCTGTGTTGAAATCACAGTGCATGTGCTATTTTATAGGAACCGATTAAAATAATCAGATATGCTTCATGTTAAG
Source organism: Oryza meyeriana var. granulata (assembly GCA_003991445.1). Classification (NCBI taxonomy): domain Eukaryota; kingdom Viridiplantae; phylum Streptophyta; class Magnoliopsida; order Poales; family Poaceae; genus Oryza; species Oryza meyeriana. The sequence continues at coordinate 138,249 of RYFJ01002263.1, read as the reverse complement.
CTTAATTGCTAGATACATATGTTCAGATATCTGAGTTATTTAAAGGGTATTGAAGATTTATCCTTACAAGGATCAATGACTACTTTCCATTAAAATTGGAGATGCAGGTATCTCTCAAGTACACCTAATCACAAATTGGGTCAAAATCCATGAAGTGGTATTCGGCTTACAAGCTTAGCCAAATTGCCTTGAGCAAAAGTATTTCCAGCTGATATGATACTGAAGAGTTCAATTTCTGAGATATATATCACTTGGAAAAGACTTAAATGTTAAAGATCTTTGACTTTATGTTTAATTATTTCACAATTAAGGACAAAGTTAGGGGCTATACCTAATAGGTACGCCTACTCGGCACACACTATTCAACTTTTTCTATGAAATCCTTCATAGCCTCGTTGCCAGCTGATATGAAGCGGGACTTGGCGAAAAAGTACTCGGACAATGGGTACTTGGGAGCAAAGCACTCGAAAAATCTTCACCAAGGAGGATGAGCACTCGGCATCAGCTGTGACTCAACTATAAAGGCCTTAGGGGCCACTGTGGAGGCTATGGGCCCCGGGTACCTCATGGAAGGTATTGTGGCCACTCGGACAGAGGATGGGCCTGATCATGTAATTAAGGATACAATAGAATTCGGCATATGTTACCTTGCATGACAAGAAAAGGGATATAGTCCTAGCTGGTTACGTTGTGTTCCTAAAAGGAAATTCTTTGGTCGAGTCCGATTGGGATCCTACCATGTAATCTTACCTCCTCAGTATATAAGGAGAGGCAAAGAGCCCCCTAGGGCTGACAGATCGACATATAAAATCTCACCAGAGAAATCTCAAAGGCAATACACAATAGCTGGAAGTAGGGTATTACCTCTCCTTGAGGGGTTAAATCAGGATAAACTCGTTTCGTGTTCCTTTGCAATCCATCAAGTTTAGGTCTTGCGCATAGCCCCATATAATTATTGCCGATACAAAGCATCAACACCTTACTACCTACAGAACAGAAAAAATTATAACATGTATATACAATAAAGTTGTTTAGCAATGTAAGTTACAAATAAGAAGGATGTATAACATGAATGATGCAAATGTAACTTAAGGGGATTTTTTGAAGTCACCTTCTGGGCAATCTTCAGCTTTTTCGGCATCTGGCAGTTGTCCCTTCTTTCTGTCATCAGCATCGCTTTCCTTGGTTTCACTCTCTAGGTGACCTTCTTCCTTGTTGACTATAAACAGAAAAGATGAAGAGAGATTTGTCAACAATGGGATGCAGTGAGGTAAAACTAAAAAAGTAACTTTTAGAGAGTTTTTTGTTCATACCTTGCATATGATCTTCAGCTTTTTCAACATCTAGCACCCCTTCCTTTTTGCATCATCACTATTATCTCCCCTGTTTTCTTCTTCTGGTTGACTTCCAGGGGCAATATCTTCACCTCCATCTTTGTTCTTTTCAAATTCAACAAGCTTTTCATCTCCATCTCTATCTCTATCTTTCCCAACATTAGCATATTCGGTGGTACCTTTTCCTTCAACCCCATCTTCAGTATCATCATCATCATTTCCATGTATCGAACCATCCTCGCCTTTATCTCCATCTTCATTTTTTGATCCATCGGTGTCTTAATCTCCCTCATTGTCACCATCATCTGTATCTTCAACTTCAACATCATGATTGTCGTTTGTGAATGTTGCTATGGTGTTTTTCAGATGTTTCAGAGGAATTTCTAGACGTTGTAGTTTATATACTAGACTTGTTTCCTTTTCTAGTAACTAGCAATTTGCCCGTGCGTTGTGGTGGGAATGATAAACATTTAATTTTCGTGATCTAAGCCCTTTAAGAAAGAAAGCTTATTGTTCATGTAGACCAGCTCTTCCATGCGAGCACTAATTCGGGTCGAATCCTTCTCTCCTGTCTCCTAACAAAATCGTTGATGCCAACTATACCAAATCAATGCCTCCTTCTAAAATTGCAGAAAGAGAAAAGAACATGATTGCCTTTTTTTTATCGACTCAAGTCACTGTTCACATTGGCTTTTGCTCCACCCAATGAAAGAGATTTTAACCCCTTTGAGATTATATAGTAGTACGTCAATAACCAAATGGTTTAATTATGAATAAGGATGATAATACCTAATCACAAAGGATTTATATGTCAGAAGTTCAAAGGACAGATTACATTTTTTTCTCCTCACAAATGGCAGGAACCATCAATAAAACCCTGAAGAAAAGAATCTGCACATAAAAAGGTACTTACTCTTTACAAAATTACAAAATTTCTATTATGCTGTCAACGTTGTTTTTGTCTATCATGAACCAAAACAAAAGCTAAATCTCATCCTAAAGCAACATCATTAATTTCTTTTGAACATTTACCAACCACCCTAGCTATTAGCACCAAACGAGCAACTCTAAATTAGCAACAGAAACCTGCACAAGGTTTCATCTAGAAATTCCTCTTAAAACTAATTCACCATTTACTCAGAATTTTAAATCAGGTAGAATAACATTTTCGGCAAGATTGAACAATCGGACTATGTCATCTATCATGGTAATGTTGGTTCATCCTGGAAAGGAACAGAGTATTCCATAGCCTCTGTTCAATCAGGAGAAACAACAGACATAACCTTTTGCCTTACTTTTGTGATTTCTACTAACCTCAAATTATTACAAATTAAATCAGTTTGGAATAGTTTGAATCTAATCACTGCTCATCAACCATTGCTATACACAGGAATTCAGAACTCCTTTCATCCTCGCATATCATTAGATAAGAACAGGACCAGCAGTGACCTTAAAAACTCAATTCCGATCACACCTAACAAAATATGGAGGAACCAATCCTTCTTAGAGAACCATCTACGCAGTAGGAGGAGAGGTCTAGCTGTCTAGGGTTAGTGCACTATGCCACGATACAGGAGAACCCCGAAGTGAAAAGCTAGATAAGTGATAAACTGGTTGAAACCCAAATGAACTGGGTTAAAGTTGAACCGGCCAAACCATAGGAATTGATGGTTTAATTCAGGCATGGTTGGCTTAAACTACAATTGTCCACAAGTGCACACAGTGCCAAGCCTGGTACTGTGTTTCTTCTTCCCGAGGCACACACCATGAGAGAGAAAGAAACAGAGGGGAATAGCCCTGGGACCAGTTAACCGAGAAACCGATAACCGAACCGAATTAACCGAATAAGTCGGTTAATTCGGTTTTCGGTGTTCGGTTCGGTTCTTGTTTTTTGTTTGTTCGGTAGTCGGTTTTCGGTTCGGTTTTTAATTTCTATTAACCGATCTACCGAAAAACCGAATAACGTCCCGTGCCCGCCGCCTGTGCCCCGCGCCCCGCAGTCGCCCGCCCGCCCGTGCCCCGTGCCCCACGCCCAGCGCCCGATCACCCGCCGCCCGTGCCCTGTGCCCCGCAGCGCCCGGTCGCCCGCCGCCCGTGCCCTGCGCCCCGCAGCGCCCGGTCCCCCGTGCCCCGCGCCCAGTGCCTAGTCGCCCGTGCCCCGTGCCCCGTATCCCGCGCCCCGCAGCCGCCCGTGCCCCGCGCCCCGCAATCGCCCGCGCCCCGCGCCCCGCGAAGCCGCCCGTGCCCCGCGCCCCGCAGTGCCCGGTCGCTCAGTTATTTCGGATTAACCGATTAACCGAACCGAATTAACCATAACCAAACTGGTCGGTTATTGGTTTTTTCCCTAGAATTTCGGTTGCCATTTTCCAATAACCGAATTACATTCTAACCAAATTAACCGAACCGTTTAAACCAAATTAACCGAAATCCCAGGCCTAGAAGGGAACTAGGGAGATGAATGCGGGCTATAGTGGTGTAACGATGAAAATATCTAGAGCAAAATGTGTTCGCGACAGCTACGATCTCTATGATCTTGTCGGTTTTCAAAGGGGTCACCCATGCTAGCCAGAACGCCAATCTAAATATGAAACCACGGCAATCCCGAGCATGGAACTGATGACTCTAGTCTGAAATTTGATACAAACGAGGGAGCATTATATGTTCCGGGACATATGGTTTCTATTTTTGGTGCTTTTGGAAGAAGGAGAGGTATTGCTTCTACCACGAGGATGATGCCCATGGTGGCATCTAGGAGACCAGGAGGACGGTGGGAGGATTAGGCACAGGAGGATTAGGCAGCAATATCGTTGTTCGGCGGCTTCCCCCATCTCGCACGCAGCCGAGGTGAGCACACGCAATAATGAATAAAGTGTTAGGAAACACAATCCGATATGTTTGCTAACTATAACAGAAGAAAAATTGGATCGCTCTGACTTCACGCGAGCTCACGCGATGATGAACAACTATGGACAAAAAATTAGCGCGACGTATTAGGGAAAATGTTTGAGTGCTTTTGCTCAATATTTTAGATGGGATTGGAGGTCCGATGCCTTACCTATTCGGCGGCAGTTATCCCAGTGGCTTATTTTCTTGTTTACTATGATCACGTTTTCCAAACGGTTAAACGGTGTATTTTTTATAAATATTTTCTATCAAAAAAATAGATATTTTTTTTAAATTTTTAATAATTAATACTTAATTAATCATATATTAATAATATTCTTTATTACATATAGTCAAGAAAAATAAGCCAATTCAAACACCTGCCCTTCTTAAATTGGGCCTCTCTGACTTCTTGCGCGGTTGCGCCCCTAGTCGAGGATCTCCCCCCGTCCCCTCGGCCTCGACTCCCGTCTGCTCTGCTCGCGAGTTCACCCGCGGCGGCCGCCCGCGCCGATCTCCATCCCGCGAGCAGCGGTGCGGTCGTCCTGCTGCTCCCGCCGCCAGTGAGCACCGGTACGTACGCACATCCTCTTTCTCATCTCTCTCTACCCACACAATTTTCTCTTTGCCTTAAACCTATCTTCTCTAGATCTGGAAGCTTTTCTCTTAATTTGCCTTAACCTTCTCTAGATCCGCACTTGACTGACAATAGCGGTTTGTTTCCAAGAAAAAAAATCTTTTGTTGCTTGCGTTTTGAGCCTGGATCTTGCCAAACAGGTGGTTGATCTTACTGCTTTCGGTGGGTGTGTCTCCTTCACAGGAAAGAAGGCACCAGGGATCTAGAGGAGGCCATGGGAGAATTCTCAAAGGTAAGAGGGTTATCATTTATTAATATTTAGTTGCTTGCTAACCGGGTTTTGCGAAATGTACTCAATTTTGAGTACTAATGGTGGAGAGATCTGGCCGTCATGAATGAGCGAAACTAGTTTTATTCTGACAAGTCCAAACATGCCAGAGTACGGTGGTAAATCTTTCTCTTGCAATGGAGGTTGAGTTACATGTTAGTATGATCGTTAATCTCTTACCGGTTGAAACTACAAAATGCACCGCAGTTTTTTCCTGGTTAAGCACACTATTATATGAGAAATGGAACCCAGGAGGATGCTGTAGATATAATATACTCAATTCATTGATGTTTTCAAAAATATACTCAATCCATTTGCTTGGAGTTAAAGTATCAATCCAGTTTATCATATTTTTAAAATTTTACGTATCATGTATTTTTATTTTTATACTCTTTACTGATTCAGCATTCTTATTTGTTTCCTTTTATCAATTTTGTTTTTTTAATGTAATGATCCTTTTGTTAATGAACATGAAGTGGAGCATTAACTTGCATAGTGCTTCGAAGAAGCTCATGTAGTGATTCATAATTATCCATTTTCCTTACACAGGAATCCTGCCCTTCCGTAAAGAACATTTTGCTTCTGGATTCTGAAGGGAAGCGTGTTGCTGTGAAATACTTCTCAGATGATTGGTCTAGTAATGCATCAAAGCTGGCGTTTGAAAAGTCTGTCTTTACTAAAACTTTGAAGACAAATGCACGCTCAGAAGGTATTTCATTCTTAGCATTGTTGCATGTGTTATCCCTCCATACCATGGCACATGCTTTTGCCACTCTCACAGTTAGGCACAATCACATACTCTGATTCACGAAGATACCGTAATCTGTCATATTGTCATTATAGAGTATGAATTCATATTTGACACCTAACCGGAATTTCAAACACATCTATATCTGGTCTTCAGTTGATCCCAGGAATCATTATACCGCTATATTACTCTGTAAGACACTTGTGTCTCCTTGAATGTTCACTAGAACTGAATGTACTTTAACTCTCACACTCTAAACTTTGTGGTACAAAACGCTGCTTGTTTTATCAGTTGACTGTAATACACTGGTCATGTTAACCAAATGTAATAGAAGATACATCATGTTAGTTTTCCCTTTTTTTGACGTAAACAGGAGGGAAGATCCCTATTGTAAATATTTTAATAAAAAAATATATGTACAAGGAAGAGAGAAAGAATATACACAGAGTGCAATGTAGAATTGTAGACTACTCAGCCATGAATACCTTGAAATCCCTTTTCCAAGCTTTCAAGGAAAGTGATCCTACATAAAAATTGATACTATTTCGATGATTCCAAATCATCCAACAGACTGATGATTATGTTAATTTACTGTTGTTAGCAAAAAGTTACTTTGTCTCTTTATGAATGAAGACCTTCATATTTATGCTCAATGTTATAATTATGTTTGGATATATCCACTTTTTCGATCTTTAGTTGAATTTAGAGTTCTCATTGATACCTACTTTTGATTCTCTGCAGCTGAGATAACATTGTTTGATGGGTATATTGTCGTTTACAAGTTTGTACAAGACCTTCATTTTTTTGTCACTGCTGGAGATGATGAGAATGAGCTCATTATAGCAAATGTACTACAGGGCTTCTCTGATTCTGTTGGTCTTTTACTCAGGTACTGTACTTGTTCCAATATGCCACATGAACTTGTATTTTGTTAATGGTAGCTGGTAAGGCTGTTTGTTTAAAGTCAACTTAACTGTGCTTTAGGGGTGATGTTGAGAAGAGGACTGCACTCGAGAACTTGGACATGATACTTCTCTGCATTGATGAAATTGTAGATGGCGGTAAAGATTTCTTTGTGATCCTATGCTTACATTGTGTACCATCTGTTTCTTTTTAAAATAGCATGCCAAGTGTTCCTGACTATATACTTTTTTATCTCAATGCATGCTGCTGCAATTTTTTATTAGACTTGGTATCTGATTATTCAATTTTACTTATTTCTTTGAAATGTTCCTTTTGAACATCATGTAACGATGCCTGTCATAAAGCCTCTGTTATGTTCATATGAAGGCAAAACACCAATTGTTGTATATATCAATTTTGAAGATGCAAAAGTTGTTGTTCTTCATTATGCATAACAAAAAAACGGCAGAATGGATTGTCTGTAGAGACTTAGTTTGACATGCCATTAGTAAGCCTAAATTGCACACAAATGTACTATGGCTGCAGCAATCAGGGCAGAATAACCATTGAAGCTCTGACACATGACAAATGTGGGCAGATAAGGGAGAAGCACAATATTTTAGATAGGTCATAGGTGTTATCATTCTGCATCATGCATGGATCGTTGTCAAGTTTGACACCTTTTGCATAATGCAAACAGCTGATCTTCTGAAGCTATTGGGAAGTTTCTGTCCAAAAACTATTTTATGTTTAACTAGTTCATGGTGATTACTTCAAATGCTCTGTGAGCATCGTTGCAGTAATCCCTTTGTCTTCCAATATATAACTGACTTTTAGACCAAGGAGAGATCGAGAGATCTAAAAAGACTAGACTACCCCTAATTTTTATCTCTAGCTACTATATTCAACAAATGCATATAGGAAAGTTAGATATTTAATAGTGATATAAAGGGAATAAGTGCATAGGCAACAACAATAAATGAAACGTCTCTTAGCATTGTCACATAGATTTTCCGATGATGTCGAGGAGGTCAGCTCTTTTACTAAACAAATGATTGAGGCAAAGATACGATATCACAGTGAGAACTTGTATTGCTTAGAGACAAGTGGTGCTAAAAGGCTAAAACATACTATAAATAGTGAGTACTGAGTATTATTTATTGTGTAGCTATTGCTTATAGACCAAACTCTTTGTATAAGTTGTCTCTCATATTGTCTTTTCTTGATGTGGAGGACAGCACAAACAACTACTGTCTCATCCCTGTACTGCTGTACATGCCCTGTAGTTCTTTTACAACTTGCAATTATGCACAAAACCGTTTAAATGCATGCAAGGGGTGTTGAGGAAAATGCATGATCGCTGCCATTTTCATGATTAAGGCCACAGTTCTCTTGTGAAGCTGTAGTTATAGTTTCACATGCCATTCTATTTGTAAATATAAACTGAAACCATTAGTACTCCTGCAGCATAATTCTGGAAACAGATGCAAATACCATTGCCGGGAAGGTTGCCACCAATGCTGTTGATGGTTCTGCCCCATTCTCCGAGCAGGTATTTCTTTACCCTTCAGAGAAAATTGCTTTTCTGGTTTCATAATCTCATCATTTTCATGGGCCATTCTCTGCAGACTATATCTCAGGCTTTAGCCACTGCTAGGGAGCACCTTGCAAGATCTCTGCTGAAGTGATCGACTATCATTTATCTTTTGACTTCTTTCAAGTTACAACCTCTGTGTTAAGGATTGGGCGAGTGTACGTTGAAGCGTGTAACTGTTACCTGTTAATCACAATAAAGTGTAATTGTCACAGAAAAACAGTTGAATATAATATAATACTGGTATTCAGATTTATCTCATCATGTGCTAATGATATTTTCCATGAGTGCTTGCATTACATTTTCCTCCCGAAGTGGAGTAGAAAATTAAAGAGTGGACTGGTTGTGGAGTAGTTTCCCACATGTTGCTGTGAAAATTTTACATGACGTGTTAATGTGGCATTTAAAAATAAGAATAGCTGAGGTGATGAGCCTTTGTGAGCTTTGGTCAGCTGTCTGGGACGGGCTACAGCGTATTTAGAAAAGCAGCTCCCGCACTTCTGAAAATAAGTGAAAAGAGAAGTCTATTGTCTTAGTCTAATTTTCTCCCCCAATCTATAAAACTGGATGGAAGCCACCATCAAACTTTTAAAATCTAACGCTTTACTCTCTTGAAACCATTTAAAAGCAGTTTCGGCGAATGTGACACACACTTGGCCCTAAAGTAGGCCTGTTCCATACAGCCTAACTCATCTTTCCTCTCCACTCGTCTTCAACAGCATGTGTCACCTCTCACCATAGCTATCGATCCATGCTACCAACCCACAATTACGGACCGAGAGTTACCGACCTATGGATTAGACACCACGGCTACTAATTGAGACCTACCGTATCCACAACTAACAGACCGAGAGTCAACTATCAGCCGAGAATTACCAACCACAGTTACCTACCAACAGTTATCGGCCTACATCTACTGACCCATGGTTACATATCAACAACTACCAACCGAGGTCCACTGACCCACAGCTAAAGACCAATATGTACCAACCAAAGCCACCGGTCCATTTATATTGCCAAAAGGCGGTGAGATGATAACATCAATAATAATAGCCACTAATTTCTTTTGTTGGTTAAAAATATATTTTAGTAATAATAGCCATTAATATTATAAAAAAGAATAAGTCCATTTGACCCTTCAACACATAGCTTTGTCTAAAATGCACTCCGAACTTCAAAACCGGGTATATAGCACCCTCTAAGTATTGAAACCGTTCAAATTACGCCCCCTAGTCCAAACCAGAGCAGTTTTTGCCTACGTGGCACCACTTAAGCGTAAGTCAGCAGAGAATTATAAAATAATTATTAGGCCCACATGTCAGCTCTCCCATTCTTCCTCCTCCATCTCCTCCTCTCCTTTCTCTCCCCGAGCTGTGCATGTCACTCTTAGACAAAGGAGGATCAACGGAGGAGGCAGTGGATCTCAAAGCGACGGTGGCAACAGCAATGGTGGATCTCGGTGATGTGATGTGTTGACGAGGCGATGATGCTCAAGGACGAATTGTCTAGTATTAATCTTGTTGAAGTCCTAACTCCTAAGATGGGTAGGGGAACTGGGGGAGGACTCCACTTCACTGTTGGTTTCCGAATCCCGAATCTGTGATCACTTCCAACACCCATTGAATTCTAAGGATTGTTTCCCACTCTCCCCTATAGACACCATAAAAAGTATGCACGGCCTCCTTTCTACACTCTGTTGGTTATTTCACTAAACTGTTGGTCTCTACGTATGAACATCCTTTTTCCCCTTTCCCTGCCCCAATAATTCTTTAACCTTTGAATTGTGCATTGGTTATACACCATTCGTATAGCAGTTTCTTACTGAATGGAGCATCATCAACTCAACATACGTGTTTGATGGATTTAGGAGTACTAAACATTGCACAAAAAAAATAGACATACCACATATTAGAAGAGATGGGAACAGAACAGGACAGAACAGGTACCATTGAACTAGAGCTGGGAAGTTGGGAATGGTTGGAAGATAATGGTACGCTTTTATACGTGTAGTGAACGATAATTAGACCCAGTTAACAGAACATATCGTCACTTGCAAACCAAGAAACTTAGCACAAAGCTATTGTAGGCTTGTAGCACACATAATAAGAACAAAGGTTACCACATATGAGTTCACTAGGCCGATTGCAGTTCGATGCAGAAGTGTTCTAAATGCGCTCTTCTGTTGTAATAAGCGACAACAGCTAATAATTTACAGTGCCCAACGAGCTACCTTACTTCGGAACACTAATCTTCCGTCTCCTGAGAAGCTGGGACATTAAAGTCTGCTACATGGCAAGCAGAACCTTTAGATGACCCTTGTAGATGCTGAGATAATCAGAACCTGCAGACGACCGAGTTAATCATTGTGGACGATCCGCCCACGGACATGATAGTCACCGACCATAAAACCATACTGTGTCACCCCATTGCCAAAAGGGATGCCCAAGTCATCATCCTCCTCCTCCTCATCATCATCATCATGATCCTCCTCGTCATTCCCATGGAAGGGCCATTGAGAAAGTGCCTTGGGAAATGGAAGTGGGAGCCAATCTAGTGAGGATGTCACAATATATGTCTCATACTCAATGTCCTTGGTTGAATCATTCGGGAACCTCACATCCTTCAGCCTTGCGCGCTTTGCTCGCAGTTCTGCATCCACATTGATGTTGAAGCACTGACGCAAGTCAAGGGACTCAAGGCACGGGCAGTTGTCAAGGATGGCAGCAAGTGCATTGTTGCGGAGTTGATTGGCAAAGAGCTAAAGATGGCATAGCTTGGGCATGCTGCAGGCTATACCAAGGGCATAGAAGTCATCTCTGTACTCATCGAGCTGAATATTGAACCTGTTAGATGTATATTATATACCTGTGTATTTACCCCATTGTATAAGGGGTTTCTTTGCATATGTGCCACCTGTACATGTATATATATTGGCCCTTTGGCCACATGATGGATAGAAGCGCTATTCATAACATGGTATCAGAGCAAGGTTTCGCCATACCTAGGGTTTCGTTATATCTAGGGTTTGCTTGGCTTGCCGCTTCCACCGCTGCTGGTCGACGCTGCTGGGCTCATCGCTAGATCCAGCCGGATCGGGCTCGCTTGACTAGGCCACGCCTCCAGCCGCGCGTCAGTCCCGCCCGATTTCTTTAGTTGCCGCCGTCGGGCTCATCGCCAGATCCAGCTAGATCGGGCTCGCCTGACCAGGCCACGCCTCCTTCCGCACGTCGGTCCCACCCGATTGCGTCATTGCTAGCGTCGTGTGAGGTCGTTGCCTCTGCAGTTGGTGAAGATCGCCGTTGCCGAATGTCGCCGACCAGAGATTCCACCCCCGCCCGAGGCCTTCGCTGCCGGCATCGCGTGAGGCTGCCGTCGCCTAGATCCCGCCGTGCTGTCGCCGACCTGTCGTAGGCCCGACCGTGCCGTCGCCTTCCCCGCCGCCCCATCACCGCCGACTCCACTGTCGGCGCCGATTCTGCCGCCGCTGCCGAAAACGAGTGGTCTTTTGATTCGGCACAGTGGTGGCTGAGGAAGGCTCGGTCGGTTTGTAAACCGACTGAAAAAAAAAGAAAAGAAAAAATGTCTTCTTCTGCAGGCACCGTTTCTGTTCCTCGTTGCCCGGTGATCTTCGATGGTCTGAATTATCGGGACAGGTTTCAGCACATGCACATCCACATGCGTGGTCAGCGCCTTTGGGAGTTTCTTACGGGCGAGTTGCCTTGTCCGTCTTGTTCTACTCCACCTGTTGAGCCTATACTCCCGCAGGATGCTTCCGAAGACACTCGTACAAAGGCTTCTGAGGCTTTTGAGGATGCTATGGAGACTTTTCAGACCCAGTATGTTGCTTACAAGACATGGATTGATGAAGATGCTCGTGCCTCTGCTATTTTGGTTGCTAGCATGAAGGTGCATCTCAGTGGTGATGTTGTTGGACTGGCTTCCACACATGCGATGTGGACGCATCTACGCAGCCGCTACGAGCCATCTGGTGATTCCTTATACCTTGCTGTTGTGAGACAGGAGCAGTCGCTGCAGCAGGGAGATGCCATCGTGGATGAGTTCTATGCTCAGTTGTCTGCGATATAGTGTCAGATCGACTCTTTGGGGCCAGATGTTTGCCGCACCTGTCAATGTTGTCAGCGTCAGCAGTCTCACATGGAGCTTCACCGCATCTATGACTTTTTGACATGCCTCCGGTCTGAGTTTGAGCAGACTCGTGCTCAGTTGCTGGCTCGTCATCCTTGTGTGACTTTGTTGGAGGCCCTTGCAGTTGTTCGTACTGAGGAGATTTGACTTCGTGGAGCGGGTCTACTATCATCATCATCATCACTTCCTTTGGTTTTGGTGGCTTTTCCAGCTTCTGCACCTACTGTGCCTTTGCCTCCACCAGCTGTGCCTACACTAGTGACAGCTGCTGTTGGTAAGGGCCTTCACTGCACCTATTGCAATAAGGATGGACATGTGGAACAGTTTTGCTACAAGAAGAAGAAGGATCTTCATCGTGGTGCTTGTCCTCCGAGGAGCACTAGAGGTTCCTCCTTTCAGCCGAGTTCTAGTATTTCTGACACTCAGTAGCTTCTCACATTGCTAGGCCGTATGGTTGCTTCTGCATCATCTGGTTCTGCTGCTCAGTCTTCTGGTGAGAGACCACCTTCTACTTCTCTTTCCTCAGGTACATCACCTTGGATTCTTGATTCTGGAGCTTCTTTTCATATGACATCTGATTCCACCTGTCCTACTTCCATTAGTCCTTTAGTTGCTCCTATCACTGTCCACACAGTAGATGGTACCTCTCTTTCTGTCACAGGACGAGAAACTCCTTCAAATTCCTCCTTTCATGTTCCTGCTATTTCTCATGTTCCAAAACTAACCATGTAGCTCATATCTGCTGGCCAACTCACTGATCATGGTTGTCGTGTTATTTTCAATTTTGACTCTTGTTGTGTTCAGGATTGTCGCACGGGGACTCTGGTTGGTACTGACCCTCGCCGTCGTGACTCCCAATGGCTTTGGGAGCTTGACTGGCTTCACCTTCCTTTCGCTGCCCTAGTCAGTCTTCTTGCCTCCACCACTGCCTCTGCAGCTGCTGTAGCCTCCACCGTATCGTTTGCTCAGTGGCATCATCGCTTAAGACATCTTTGTGGTTCCCGTATGTTTTCATTACTTTGTCGAGGTCTTTTAGGGTCTGTGTCTAGTGATACTTCTCTACATTGTCAGAGTTGTAAGCTTGGCAAACAGCTTCAACTCCCTTATCCTTCTACTGAGTCAATGTCTCAGCGTTCTTTTGATCTTGTTCATTCTGATGTATGGGGACCAGCTCCTTTTGTTTCGAAAGGAGGTCATCGATATTATATCATTTTTATTGATGATTTTTCTCGACATATATAGATATACTTTATGTCATCTCGTAGTGAGGTTTTATCTATCTACAAGACCTTTGCCACCATGTTCGCACTCAGTTTGACTCTCCTATTCATGTTTTTCACGCTGATTCCGCTGGAGAGTACTTGTCGGGAGTCCTTCGTGATTTTCTTGCTGAGCAGGGCACTCTCTCTTAGCTTTCTTGTCCAGGTGCCCATGCTCAAAATGGTGTGGCTGAGCGCAAGCATCGTCATCTTCTTGAGACAGCTCGTGTTCTCATGATTGCTTCTGCTGTTCCACCACATTTCTGGGCTGAGGCTATTTCTACTGCCACTTTCTTGATCAATATTCAGCCCTCTTCTGCTCTGCAGGGTGGGATCCCAGTTGAGCGTCTCTGTGGCCAGACTCCTGATTATTCTAGACTTTGGCTCTTTGGGTGTGTGTGCTATGTTCTTCTTGCACCTCGTGAGCGCACCAAACTGACTGCTCAGCCAGTTGAGTGTGTTTTTCTGGGGTACAGTGCGGAGCGCAAGGGGTATCGTTGTTGGGATCTAGTTGGCCGACGAATGAGGATTTCTCGGGATGTTACGTTTGATGAGTCTCGTCCCTTCTATCCTCGTCCTTCTCCTTTCTCCACTTTAGCATCTGTTGTTAAGCCGCTTTCATTTTTGACTTTTCCTTCCAGTCCTATAGTCACCACTCCACCACAGCCTTTGGTCTCTCCGGTGCCTCCTTCTCAGTCAACCCTCTCTTCACCACTGGCATCCTCTCCCGAGGTTGCTCCTGATCTTGTTCCTTCTTATCCTTTCTACTATACCCGTCGCCCGTGAGTTGAGGGTCCTTCTGCTATGCCCTCCCCTTCTAATGGGTCATCCCCTTCGGCCACTCCTCGCTATGCTCTTCGTGATCACCAGTCTATTCGGCCTCCTGAGCATTTTGGCTTTGCTGCTGTTGCTCTTGTCGAGCCGACTTCTTATCGTGATGCTATTGTTCATCAGGAGTGGCAACATGCGATGGCGGAGGAGATTGCTGCCCTTGAGCGTACTGGCACATGGGATCTTATTCCTCTTCCTGCGCGTGTTACTCCTATCACGTGCAAGTGGGTCTATAAGGTTAAGACTCGCTCTGATGGTTCTCTTGAGTGTTACAAGGCTCGTCTTGTAGCGCGTGGTTTCCAGCAAGAGCATGGCCGTGACTATGATGAGACTTTTGCTTCTGTCGCTCATATGACCACTATTCAAACTCTTCTTGCTGTGGCCTCTGTTCGACAGTGGTCTATCTCTCAGTTGGATGTCAAGAATGCCTTTCTCAATGGCGAGTTGCGTGAGGAAGCTTACATGCAGCCACCCTCTGGGTATTCTGTTCCTGAGGGTATGATTTGTCGTCTTCGCCGATCTCACTATGGCCTCAAGCAAGCTCCTCGTGTCTGGTTTGATTGTTTCTCCTCTGTTGTCACTGCAGTTGGTTTTTCGGCGAGTGCTCATGATCCTGCTCTTTTTATCCACACTTCATCTCGTGGTTGGATGCTTCTCCTTTTGTATGTTGATGATATGATCATTACTGGAAATGATCCTCAGTATATCACTTTTGTTAAGGAGCAGTTTCATGAGCAGTTTCTTATGTCTGATCTAGGATATCTTCGCTACTTTCTTGGGATTGAGATTATTTCTACTCATAAGGGTTTCTATCTGTCCCAAGAAAAGTATATCTAGGATCTTCTTGATCGTGCCTCTCTTACTGATGAGTGGACAGCTGAGACTCCCATGGAGCTTAATGTTCATCTTCGTCCCACGGATGGTGAGCCTCTTACTGATCCTACTCGCTATCGTCATCTTGTTGAGAGCCTTGTTTATCTTGGTGTCACTTGCCCTGACATTTCGTACCCTGTGCATATCTTGAGTCAATTTGTTTCCGCTCTCACTCAGCTCCACTATAGTCATCTTCTTCGTGTTCTACGATATCTTCGTGGAACTATCTCTCGTTGTCTCTTTTTCCCTCACTCCAGCTCTTTACAGCTCCAGACATATTCTGATGCCACCTGGGCTAGTGATCCCTCTGATTACCGGTCTCTCTCTGCTTATTGTGTTTTTCTTGGTGGTTCTCTCATTGCTTGGAAGACTAAGAAACAGACAACAGTTTCTCGTTCGAGTGCTGAGGCTGAGTTGCGAGCTATGGCTTTGTTGACTGCGGAGGTTACTTGGCTACGGTGGTTACTTGAGGACTTTGGTGTTTCTGTTTCTGCACCGACTCCTATTTTGTCTGACAGTACAGGTGCTATTAGCATTACTAAAGATCCAGCGAAGAATGAGCTTACAAAGCATATTGGTGTTGATGCTTCCTACATGCGGACACAGGTGCAAAACTAGATTGTTGCTCTTCAGTATGTGCCTTTCGAGCCTCAGTTGGCAGATTTCTTCACAAAGGCACAAACCAGGGCTCAGCACAGTTTTCATCTCTCCAAACTTCATGTTGTTGATCCACTATAAGTTTGAGGGGGATGTTAAATGTATATTATATATATGTGTATTTATCCTATTGTATAAGGGGTTTCTTGCATATATGCCACATGTACATATATATATATATATATATATATATATATATATATATATATATATATATATATATATATATATTAGCCCTTTAGCCATATGATGGATAGAAGCGCTATTCATAACAGAACCAACGATGGTTTAGCCGCAGACACTTCAGGTTTGGAAATGCCTGGCCAACAGCCTTCAGCAAAATATTGATGCAGCGGGTAGTGAGCTCAAGCTCCTCAAGACAGGGAGACGTCTTGCCAACAGCAACCAAGCCTTTGTCTGAGACTTCCATGCAATTAAGTAGCCGAAGCCTTTTCATGCAGCTAGTTCTGCACATCTTAAAACATAAGTTAGAGAAATCGACATTAATCAACATGACAGTAAGAACACCTAATAGGCAAGTTCCCTAATAAAGGCAAAACTCATAAAAGCGATGTAAGTAGAGGCTGTCAAAATTTGTGGTTTTGAAATAAAATCACAGAACAAAGTGATCGCATATCAAGCAAGCAAAATAGCAGCACTCAGTAATGCTAAATTGCACACTGAACTCATCAACTCAAGTTCTGTATATCAGCAAGAAAAATAGCAGCATTCATTAGTTCAATATAATGCTTAAGTTCCATATATCCTAAATCCATGCACCGATCATGAAATGTGCGCGTCTATCTATGACAAACACAATTGGCAGGTTAGATCCAATGGAGACTACTAAAATCAGTGTTGAAAACTGTAGACAACATCTGAAACAAAACGTAAGTTTTTTTTAAGAAAAGCATAAGAGGCTCCTATTGTGCTATACTATAATATATAAGAGAATATTTAGAAGCATAACGGATGGAGGGAAAAGAAAACAATCCAGTAGATTCTGCATCCCAATACACACTTTGATGAGTACACTAAGCTGGCTGTTTAGTCTGAATATATGCAGACCAACCTCTTCTTTGACACCAAAAAAGCCTGAAGTTACGCAAAACACATGTTAAAGACTTGCTTATGTATGAGATATCACCTATAACCCCCACAAGGTCAAGTATTTATCTTATATCTAAAAAAATTATCTTATATATATTTGGATGCATTTTTTAGTAATGAATGATGCAGTTGCATACAACAATGCTGCATAGTTTAGATTTTCCTCTTGCCTTACACTCTATAACACCCTAGCTGACTCTTATATGGACACTAGAAGAAATAAATTCCAATTATCGGCTGCGTTCTACTGAAACAATATAGTGAGAATTGCATAGAAGACCAATCCAGTAAATACTTCAAAATTGACTTGTAACACATTTCTGAAAGAGAACTAATTTCCTCTAATGCCATTGGATTGGCTTCCTTATGTGCCACTAAAAAATTGTGTCCATCCTATGCTAAACATTCTCAACTTTGTTCCCTTATTTGCCACTCAAGCCAGGTCCGTTAGCTATAGGGCCATTAGAAGACAACCCCTGTGTCATGTCAAATTTTTCACATCTGAATCATCATCTCGCTGGATGATGAATTTCACCATCAATTCTCATCTGGTGATATCAAAGAGGACCCTACCAATTGGGGTCCAATGGAAATAATTAGGCATAACATAATATCAGATCACATAAAATGAATAGTATGGTTATATAATATATTTCCGTTCAGTGGGGTAAATTATAAATTATAATATCAAGATCAATCTGGAGTTTCAGATGACCCGTAATATTCGCCATAGATGTTAGCCCAAAGTTAGGTGTTAGCCATGGAATTACAGTAGTGATATCAAGATGTAACTTTCTTAGCAAGTACCACATACACCATGGGATTATTAGTGGTAGCTTTCATGAGACTGGAGTGTGCATTTCTGAAATATTCTGTCTCTATACCAATAAAAAACTCCAGAAGTCCAGATTACGTAATCTTTATTAAGAAAGACAACTACCATATTAAGTGATATTATATCAATATAATCATCTAATAAGCTGGTATTTGCTTGTCAGTAATACTTGATTTGGTTTGACTGAGTACAATAGAGAGATCTAAGGTATATATAATGTGTAATTATATAGGTCAGGCATTCTAAAAAGGTTAGCCGGAAGTATTGATAATAAACGACAGAAACGTTTATTAAAGAAATGAAGCCAAAGAAAAAGAAATAACCAAACAATCAAGCTATCGAATGATTAAAAGCATTAGCTTCGAGCCACGAATGATTTACATAAAGGAATAAAACTCTTCTTTTCTTTTCTTTTTTGCAGGGAACCATAAAATTCTTTTATTATTACCATTAACTGATCATAAAATAACACATAATTGTTCTTTGTGCCTGGAATAAATTTGATAGCGATATGATGTCTCTTCAGTCCAGAACCAGTGAAACAGAGCCCTAACTGGTAAATGTAGTGTGAGGGAGAGGAAGACAATGCCGTTGACCAGAGCATGAATTGCAACACAAGATCCCAAATTTAAGAAAATGGACTGGTTACGCTAAAAACAAAAACAAATCAAACCAGCATGATAACTAGGGAGACAGAACTGCACTTCAAAATGGAATCTTAAGTTTGCAAAATGTGATGTATGTCTAATCTAATCCCGGCTATTCCTAACAAAGCTAATCCACAAGAAATTAACAACTGAACAATATGTGTACTTAGGTGGTGTTTGAATTGGCTTATTTTTCTTATAAGCCGTACGTAAAACGAGAAACATCATTAGCACATAATTAATTAAGTATTAACTATTAGAAACCTGAAAAATAGATCTATTTGATTTTTTAGAGATACTTTTATATAAAATATTTTTAGAAAAAACACACCATTTAGCCGTTCGAAAAACATGCTCACGAAAAACGAGAAAATAAGCTAAGTGAAGAAGTGAAAAAAGCCACTAGTTATAGGTGGCCAAACGGGCGGACCGGGCCGGCACGGCCCGAGGCACGGTCCGGCACGGCCCGCGACGGCACGGCCCGTGTAGGCACGGTTCCTGTAGCGGGCCGTGCCGTGCCGGCCCGCGTGCCTCCCCCGGCCTAGGCATGGCACGCCGAGGTCGTGGGCCGTGCCGTGCCGGCACGGCCCATCGGCGGTCCACCGTGCCCGGGCCGGCCCGGTCCGCCGACGCCTGTCGCCGCGCGTCCGGCGTCCCCGGCCTCCACCGCCTCCCCGCCTGCGCGCCGCCCCCTCCGTCGCCTGCCGCCGCCTCGGCCTCCTCCCGGCCTCCTCGGCTCCTCCGCCTCCTCCCGCCGCGTCGGCCTCCTCCGCCTCCTCCCGCCGCCTCGGCCTCCTCCCGGCCTCCTCGGCGCCTCGGCTTCCCGCCGCCTCGGCCTCCTTCGCCACCTCCCGCGCGCGCCTCCCCGGCCTCCGCCGCCTGCCGCCGCCGTGCGCCGCCGCCTCCCCGCCTGCGCGCCGCCCCCTCAGCCGCCTGCCGCCGTGCCCGTGCCCGTGCCCCGTGCCCAGTGCCCATGCCCGTGCCCGTGCCCGTGCCCCGTGCCCCCGTGCCCCATGCCCGTGCCCCGTGCCCCAGTGCCGTGCCCGTGCCCCGTGCCGTGCCGTGCCGGCCCGGGCACGGTACTGTAGCACCATGCCCGGGCCGGCCCGACGGGGCACGGCCCATTTGGACATCTCTACCACTAGTACACTTATGTTTTCTTGAAGTCATTGCCCCAGCAGACGCCCCCATCGCTCCCGCGTGGGCGGCTCGCGGGCGACAACGAACCCTAGCCGCCGCCACCACCCATCCCTCCTCCTCCGCCTCGCCACCGGAAACCACGCAGCGACCTAGGACGGCGGCGGCGGGGCTAAAAAACCGGTGGCGGCAGTGAGGGGCGGCGTGCGGGTATCGGTGGCGGCCGGGGAGGCGCGGTGACAAGGCGACGGGCAGCCAGTGCAACTCCTCTTCCGTGTAGGAGGCCGGGCTGGCGCGACGAGGAGGCAGCGAGGAGCGACGGAGGGCAGGTGGTGGCGACCGGATCTAGCGAGCCCGCGGTTGCAGTGGAGGTGGCGGCGACACGCGGTCGGTGGTGTGGGGGGCGGCTGCGGTAGGGCTGGCGCCGGTGAGGCCGGACCTGGCGCTTCTGGGGCTAGATCCGTGTCGGCCGGAGCGTGGCAGCGGCTGCTCGGGTGCCCGGACAGCGTCGGTGGTGAGGTTGTTGCTGTTACTCCTGGCGTAGCCCGAGCCAATCCGAACAAAGAGCTCCCGGCCGGAGGGCCCGGGCGCGGGCGTGGGAGAGGTCCCGGGCACGAGGGCCCGGACACGGATGCGGGCACGGGAGCAGTCCCGGGCGCGAGGGCCCGGGCACGGGCGCAGGCGCGGGCGCAGGATCCGGAAAAAGCGGAAGCAACGGTCTGGACAACGGCCTAGCGAGATGCTCGGGCGAGGAGATCAACGGCGACTGAGTTCGTGGCCGCACGAAGCGCGCAACTGAGCGAAGTGCGTGGGGAACGTGGCCTCGTCTTCCTTGTACATAGGATCGAAGTTATTTTCAGCCTATAGGATCGAAGTTATTTTCAGCCTATAAGTAGATGATAGTTGTATCATTTGTAAAACAGCAGTTGAGTTTCATTTCAGTTGAAATAGACACCGAAAATCGCCCCAAAAACACTCTCCTGTGCAGTGCTTTGTTCTTGCTCTAGTTTCCTGCTCTGCTTTTCTCGTCTCGTCTCTGGTTTGCTTGCCGGAATCTTGCCGGATCCGCTACAGTGCACCCGCTAGGGGTTCGACCTGGTTTTCGCTAACAGAGGTCGTGTGGCTGGCGGCGGCGACTGAGGTGGTTTGGTTGGCGTCTGCACTGGCCGCCGTGGCTGCGCGCGGCCGTGGCCGTGCGTGGAGGCAGCAGCGGCACGGTATTGGCCATGGGGGCCGCGATTGTGCGATGGCGGAGGCAGGATGATGGGTGCCCCCATTGGCCAGTCCGGCGGCGGTGGCGCAGGCGGCGCCTGCTTGGTTGCTCCGGGGTGGCGGTTGCGGTGAGCGGGAGCGGCCCGTGGAGTGGCGGCGTGAGGGCGGTGCTACACTGCTGCCTGCTACTGCCTGTCGACATTGGGGGCAGGAGCGGCCCACGAGGAGGCCGGCGTTTGGAGGTCCTGCGCTGGCATCGATGGAGACCGTCGGTGACCCCGTGCGGTTGGATGCTGCTTCTGTTGGTTCTTGCTGTCGATGATTATGGTGGCACTGGGGTAGGATGCAGGGGCTGCGGGCGAAAGCTCTGCGACGACGGCGCTCTTTGGCGTCCTTCTTCTTGAAGGCGTCGCGAAGGCGCTCCTGTTTTCCTCCTTAATGGGACTTCAGGGTGAGAACCCAAATCCACTGGATTGGGCAATGATGGCGTCTTGGATGTCATGTTCTTCTTGGAGGCATTGCTTTAAAGTTTCCGACTTTGTAACCAACGATCGATGACAACGAACCAACGTTGTGTCAACCTAATTGCTTTGGGTCATAAGGTCTCTTCTTGGGGCATTGCTCTAGTGACAATCCAGCTATGGTTGGTTCGACGAGGCTTTTGTATCTGCTGCTTTGCATCTCACCTGGCAAACTACATCCACATCCTAAGGTGAAGTCAAAGCTGTTATCTCATAGATGTGTGACATAACTTGGCAACGATGACATGAAGGACGTTGGTGTTGGTGGCCTTTTGCGGGATGTGATGCTTGGAGTCAAAGGCTGAGGTCCCTTCGCTACGAAGTCGGAGCTGCCGTGTCACTTTTGCGGCAATCTCGGCAACGATGTCACTGCCCATTATGAAGTCGGAGTTGCTATATCTTTATAGCGGTAAGCTTGGCAACGATGACAAGTGTTTGTGAAGCCGGAGCCGTTATGTTGTTTTTTGTGGCAAGCTTGGCAATGATGACATAGGTTGGGCTTCATTATTGGTTGGAAGCGGGTAGGCTGGTGTTAAGTGTTGTTACGTGCGCTGTGTGCTGTCCTGCCAGCTGCGATAGGTGCTACGGTGCTTGTTGTGGCTTCTCTCGTTGAGCTTTTTGTTCTTTTTTTTTTCTTGTAACCTATCTGGGTTTTTATTCCTGCTTACTGAAATATAATTGGCAGCTCTTCTGTCAGTTTAGTTTCAAAAAACTATGTTTTCTTTAGCTTTGTTTGTGCCGCTGTGGCACATTGCAGCATTTTGCTGCGACCATGTAATGATGTAGTATGTGTGCACTTCACGGTGCAGAGGTCAAGACCTTCTTACCATCTGAATAAAAACTCCCATCTACACGTCCTCAGTTCTACTTAAATCATCATATCATGGAATCCTAAAAAACCCGCTAACTAAAGAAAACTACGACCAGAGCGATCTAATAACACTCTAAAGTAAACCCTAAACCTCCCAAATTTTCACACTTCGAAATTACAGCGGCAAAAATCGTCCAAATTCCAAACCCCAGAGTTTAGAAACAAAAAAAAATGGAAGAGTAAGGCCACAACCTTTTGGCGATGTAGAAGAGGAGCGCATCGGTGGCGAAGCGGTCGGCGGCGAAGTGCTCGAGGCGTCCGTCGGCGCGGTTGGCGGCCGCGCGCGCCATGGCCTCCATGTCGACGGTGGGGTCGAAGCAGCCGGTGACGTCCACACGGCGCCAGAGCCGCGGCTCGCGGGTGGCCACGCGGAGCCAGCTGCGGCACACCACCCCGGCGCCCATCAGCACCCCCGCGGCGCCCAGCCGCTCGAACACCGCCAGGAGCGCATCAACCGGGAGCTCGGCCCATTCCGGCGGAGGCAGCGGCGGCGGAGGCGACGCCATCGATCGAGGGATGCGGGTTTCGACTTTCGGGAGGCTTCTCGCGTAATGGCATTTAAGCGCGGAATGGCATTGGGCACGCAGGGCGTCGCTTCACTTGTGGTGGAACGAGTTGGCGTTGAACGACCAGACACGAGCTGAGCCTGACAATTAAGGATGAACCATCTGATGGCGAGGCCCGATGGTTTTCGGGTCTCTTCGTTTTGCTGCTACGGTTTGCCACGGCCAGGTAGGGGTGGCAATTTCCCCGGACCCGGCCCCTACGGGGGCGGGGACGGGTATTATTTTGGATCCGCGGGTAGTCGGGGTCGGGGCCCCGATTATAAGCGGGTGCGGGTTCAGGAAAGGATCTGGACCCACGGGTCATCCGTGGGGCCCCGAAGTAATAGTAAGCACATTAGCCCACACTATATAAACTCACTTCTTAACCCTCCAGCCGGCCAATCCAATCCGATCTCCAAATTCCAATCCCCATCGCCTCGCCTCCTCCCTCTTCGCAGCGGCGGGTGACAGCGGCGGGTGGCGGCGGCACGGGGCAGGCGGCAGCCAGCGGCGGGCAGCAGTGGCAGGCGACATCAGCAGGAGGCTGGTGGCGGCGGCACGTGGCAGGCGACAGGCGGCGGGCAGCAGCGGCGGGGCGACACCAATAGGCGGCGGGCGGCAGCGGCAGGGCAACCAGGCGGCAGGGCAGGCAGGCGGCAGGCGGCGGGCAACAGCGGCAGGGGCAGGGCAGCCAGGCGGCGGGCGGCGGTGGCGGGCAACGGCGGCAGGGCGACAGCTGCAGGCAGCGGCAGCGGCACGGCAAGTGAAGCTCCGGTCCTCTGATGTTCTGATTTCTAAACAATGTCATAGTTCGGGCCTCGATCAGGGTCAGGGTCCCGGCGGAGCCGAGGCCGGGTCCACATTTCGCCCCGCTCATGGAATCGGGGCCAGGGCCGGGTGGAGAAATTGGGGGGCGGGGGGCGGGGCCGTTCCTGTCCAACCCGCCCCCGACCCGATCCGTTGCCACCCCTACGGCCAGGGTATAGTTTGAAGATGAGAGATGAGAAACAAGAAGAAATTATATAAAACGAGATGAGTTATTAGCGTGTGATTAATTAAGTATTAATTATTTTAAACTTGAAAAATAAATTAATATGATTTTTTAAAGTAACTTTTAGATAATTTTTTTTTAAAAAACATACCGTTTAGTAATTCGAAAAATGTGCTTATGAAAATCGAGGAGTTTTTTACTTTTTCTTAGATTGGAACGTAGCCTAAACTTAGACCTGACACATTTTATTAGACAAGCGTTTCATTAGTTGCTAAGAGACCCGCTGTAGTTTTGCTGCTACGGTTTGCTGTCAGCAAGTTAAAATTTTTTTTGGTTCATCCAATTCTTATGTGATTTAGTGAAGTGAGGAGAGAGAATAAAGCAAGCTACAAATGTGTCAACCGGGCGATAGTATGATTTCACACGCGCTGTAACTTGTATGCCGCCAGCGATGGCAATGAAAGACGCGTTTTGTGGGCCTTAAAACAAACCCATCAGATTTCGTATGGCACGTGGTTTTCTCTCTCGTTCCTAAACCCATCTCAGTTTCCCTCCTTTCTGAGAATTGAGATGTGCCACAAGCCAAATCAACAGCCAAGGAATGTGAGTGAATAATCTCATTGTCCGCATAAAAGCCTGCTTTATAATTCATAGCTGTAGTTTATATTTTAATAAAATTTAAAATACAAAATAAACTAAAATTATAATAAACGGATAATAAATACCGGTTTACCTGCCTTACTTGCATTTGCAAAGTCGCGCCGCTGCCGGCCGACCACGTTCTGGGCGCTGGGCACTCGCGGCAGGGCTTGTCCCGCTGTTGTCCACCCGCGACATGGTTGGCCGAGGTGTGCACGCTGACGGCATCCTGGTGGCCGTCACAATCTCTGTCGATGCCCGGCGGGCTGAGGAGGAAGCTGTCGTCAAGAAGATCCGGGCGTCTGACGGCGACGCTGATGGATCTGCGAACTGCGCAGCGGATCTCATCGCTGATGAGAGAAGCAAGCAGCCTCTTAGTTTGAGTTGTCATCGTCTAACCCTTCTTTTATTTCTTCTTCTTCTCCGTTGAATGCTTGTCATCTAGTCCATCAAATATATGTATTTGTGAATTATCGAATAGTTTGTGAAATGCATGTATATGTCTATATCTGGAAAATATGTCCTCTACAATAGTCTCTGAGATTTTCATAGTTAAGTTATAGCTTGCTGCTGAGTGTTTTTCTTTCATGGTGAAGAAATCCCCGAGTGTCTTTCTCCCCGAATCCGTTTTAGCTGGCAATGAGATTACGAAGGGCTGAAATAGCGTGCACTGAATATATGTATCTATTAGATGTAGTCCTGATTCTATACTTAGTTGTGAAGCAACTAAATGTAGAGTCAGAAACTTTAACATTTCAGTTATTTCTGAGGAATAATTACCCAGAAGAATAACTTTTCAGTTGATTAGAATTGAAATTTTGCTCATGGCAATTTCTATGTATATACAGCAAGCTCATGTGTATGGCACAACACAAATTTTCATATGGATTGAGTTACCTTTTGATCATATGTATTGATGTACACGTACAGAATTAATTATTTGAGTGATGAGATGCAACCAACATAATAGCCAATCAATTACAGTGGTCGCCTAGTCAGTGACTAGTCAATAGTCCATCAAAGTCAGTCAGTTTTAGTCGGTGATTAGTCAGCTAAATGAGCCGACTAGGAAATAGAAAAGTGTTGAGTTGAAAATTTAGGCCAAACACGCTGGGTAAGGGGCGCGGGAAGGTATCCTGGGGTTAGGACCTCTCTATTATTCTGATCTGTCACGCTCTCTCTTCTCTCCATACTCTCGCAATGAGTTTAACGATGATAAAGAACTGGATTTGCAATACCATCGAAATAAGCTATGCTTATAAAATCTCAATTTTATACTTTGCTGGGTTTTTTCAATAATCAATATTCAGTACTTACTAGTCTGAATATACGCTACAAAATATGTCAAAAATAGGTAGGTACTTATGTGCAAAATTTTATTGTTTGATATATTGAAGCCACCAACTAGTCCGCCTAGTCACTAGTCGGTGGGTCACTAACCGACTAATGACTGTGGCTAAATGAGCACTATCTATTGAACAAGTAGACTTTAGTATCAGCTAAAAAATGATATGGTGATGGGTGTAGCTAGCAGCTGCCTACACTATTAAACTTGCTATAATAAGAATAGCAACTTATTATAAATGTAGCGAAGTCACACTTAATAATTTGCTGACCCATATGTTATACCGGTCAATTTTTTACCCAAACCTTATCATACTTTATGTACAATACTATAGAAATGATTTTTACAGATAGACCCCCCTAGATAGACCCCCCTGGAGGTCGCAGGCGGGCGAAGATGAGAGCCGTCTGTGATAATCCCGATCCGCGGGACCGTTACGACCCATCTGCGGAGATTGATTATCGCAAACGGGCCACTAAGCCACCCGCATGCGATAATGAATCTATTATCACAAGCGGATCACTTAGCCGCCCACCTGCGACGAGTCGATTATCGCAGGCGGGTCTCAAAGTGGCCAGCCTGCGATGTCCTCCAACATATATATCTGCCTAGCCCGACCCCTTCTTCCCCAACCCGACGTTTCTCTCTCCAAAACTTGCCAAAATATTAGGGAAGATGTTTTGAACTCGGATTTCTTGGGGATTTGCCTACCAAAAGTTAGAAGTTTTCCTTCGAATTTAGCGTTTGGATAGTGTGAATTTTATTTGGGAATGGTGGTTTTTTTACCTAGATGTAACAATTTTTATTTGTATTTTACTATTAAGTTGAACCAAAAATATTTATGTAATATTAGTGCAATAGTATTTCTTAATCCATATGTAAATGATTTTAATTCTTTTTAAAGCAAAATGAGGAGATTTGAATGTGTATGTGAACTACTAGATCTACTTGGAGAGAGAAAGAGAGTGGGGATTTTTTTCCAAGGGAATAGGTTTTTTTTTTGTTGCAATCAATTTTTTCCTCGATATTGAATAACTTGTTTTGTACGGTTTTAGATATTTATTTTTTATCTAGATATATATGTTTGAATGTTTGATATTATTTAATTTTGTTTGAATTCTCAGATGGATAGGACATGGATTGTAACATACCAACTTTTGGTAGTTAAAAGAAAAACCTTGTGAGAAATGGATAGGGGAAAAAGAAATCTTATATTTGGTGTGTATCTTTGGATTTTGGTGTTTTTGGATTTTCTTTAAAATGCATAATAGGGGTTAGGTGTATATATGGATGGATAAACCAAAGTATTGGATGAATAAATTCCTGGGAAAATTTTGATATGAACTAGACAATATCTGTAACCCACTGTAAAAATTTCATAATTTTATCATTTGAATTGGTGTCCCATTTAAAATTTCTAAAAAAACAGCATAAATTTGGAAACTAGTTCTAATCTGCTGGCAGTTTCACATTTTTGGAAGAATTTCATTTTAACTGATAAACCTTTTAATTTCTGTCAGAAGGTTCAACATGTCACTTACTACCATTAGAAAAATTCGCAAAATCAAACTCACTAGATTTTTACATAAAATGTTTAGTGCAAAGTCACTGGAAAATCTGGTAACTGCATATTTCGTTGCTGCCAAGCCCATTTCACATTTTCACCAGATTAAATTCATAAGTCTCCAGACTTAGATTTTTGGTATGTCTGTAGCCCATATAACCACCTGCTTACATAAATTTTCCCACACCTAAAATCGGCTGAGAGATACGGTTAAACCTCTGTGAAAAACAGCTCATCGGCACAGTTTCTAGACTTTGCCTCTCACGTGAGATTCTCCTTTCTTTCACTGACAAGCGGGGCCGAGGGGGTCTGTAGGGTCCACCAGTCAGCCACCAAGCAACAGCACACTCAGCCACCACCGTGGGGGAGCGCGACACACGCCCCAGCACGCATCGACGCATCCGGACGACACCACGCCGAGCATCGCCCGATGATCTCCATGTTTCACTGCGCCGCTCACCCATCCTTCACTCTCCCTCATCCTCGTTGCGTTCCACAGAGACTCACGCAGAAACAGCCACGAAAGCTCCGTCGGCGAACACTTCTTCTACGGCACCGACGAGGTTTACCATCGTCGCCGCACATCCCTGGTGAGCTTTGCCACAAACCAACCCTCGGAACATCATCTACTCCCCGTGCTTAACTCTCCCGTACCCTTTTTCTCTGCTGAGGAGTAGATCAAACACCTGGTGGTACCGTGCATCGTGCGCTCGGCCTCGCCGGAGATCCGCCACTGCATTGGCCTGTTCCCGTCGCTTGCTGAGAGTCCGGCTACGCTCTTTGGTCAACACCGTCATCGGAGCAAGATGATCTAGCAGACCGAGCCCCACAAGCGGAGGACCTTAGAAACACTGGATCGAAGTCGCCTTCCCCAACTCCGGCCACCGACCAAAACCTTGATTCTCGTCGCCTCGGTGAGTTTCAGACCGATTCACTGTACCAATAGCACCCTGAGGACCTTGATAACCTCACGCATATATTGGATTTGTGAATCCCTGGCCAGAAACTCTTGGAGCCACTCAACCGGAGCCGCCATCGCCGCTGAACCATTTCAGAAGACGCCACCACCGTTCAAGCCTCACCAACGCCGATTAAGTACTCGGTGAGCCTCCTGGGAGACCTAGAACTAACATGCATGCATCGTTTTGGCCAGAATTAAGCTAGAAACTAAGATGCACATACATGCCGAAGTTTGCCACCGCTTCCATCGCCGCTGCGAACTATTCCGACTACTTTGGGACGTGCTTAAGCCACCGTTGGAATCGCCTGGGGCTGCTGCACATTTTCTCTTTTGGCCACACCTCAAGATCCGTCATCGTTCACCGTCGTTGCTGCCTGGAAGCCGTTGGGATCGCATGCCATCATCACTCGCCGTCGCTGATGACGTGCCGAGCCGCTGACATGTGGGAACCGCGCTAAGGGCGAGATTAGAGGAAGTTTAAAACTTGGGAGGTTTAAATTGTAAAACTTGTTAGACTTACATATGGGCCCATGGACTATTATGTAATTTAGAAAAACTTGAAGCACTCTTAATAAAATCCGTATCTCCACGTGCGAAGGACTTCGGGATTTAATCCCAAGAAAACGGAGGACCTCTTTATAAGTTTCCACTCACTGACATGTAGGCCCAGGAAATTAAAATCTGAGGAAAAATGGAAAAATAGGCCTTAGGCTTTTCTATTAAACTACAAAAATAGGTTTTTACTTCAAAAATTCATAGAAAATTCATGCAAACTCCAAATTTAGTGAATCAAATTTTGATAAATTCATAAAATTATCCTATTCCATTTTGTGAGGTGTAAATTGACAGAATTTTCCATCTAAAAATCCTTAAAAATAAAATAGCTTAATAAAGCATATAAAATGAGTAAGAAACTCAATAAAAAAATAACCCCTGCATGCAATAGAATATAATGAATAACTTTCCATTAAAATTCATCTCAACACAGAACCTAACCTTTGCAGAAAAATTCATGCATTTTAATGAATATTTACATTTTTGCACAATTTGGTGTTTATTCGATATCGTTAATTATTTCTAGAGGAAAATCCCGTAAACGGTGAGGCAGTTGATCCCAATCTTTGCCAGGAAGAAGAGGTTCAGCGAGGCAAGTGCTTTTCCCCACCTCCCTTGATCATATTGCAACCTATGATTTTGGGGTAAAATGTATTGATTTAAAAATTGCATGCTTAATTGAATTATTGATATTTAAAAGGTTTAAAAATGGTAGAGTAACCTATTATTGCATAAACCTTTTGCTGACTTCTTTTCTCCCTTGTAACCATAGAATGGGTCAAAGTACTTTTCCTGTACTCATATGGGTTCAAGGTATAAGTTTAAAGGTGAAATATGCTTAGCCATGCCTAGATATTTTATTTGATGTTATGGCAACTTTTTAAACATGAGTTTTGGTGATTTAAAGTTTTCAATCAGAAGTATACTCTCAAATTAATTGTGAACTAAAATGATGAAAACTTGGTTTTCAAACTCGGGCGACAAGTGGTATATATATGTGATAGTTATATACCGATAGGGGGAGTGTTCGCCTGGGTTGATTAAGGATTGAACTCTTTGACACCATCTGTGTATACAATACATCCACATGTGTTAGTATGGGATAACCTTAGTTGAGAAGTTGTTTATGATTTAACCTTGCATTGGGAGGCTGTTGTAGTATGAGCTAGTCTTGCTTGATAGTTTATAGGTACTACTCATGTTTAACACAAAGGAACAGTTGTTCACCTAGCGACATGAGTGTCAAAGTGTGTCCGATACAACAGTGTAGTGTCTCGTGGGTTGCTTCGCCACGACGTTGGGTTCGATAGGCCAATCATCCTGACGGCACTAAGGACCTGGACTTAGTGCGGAATTCTCACTCACCGTGCTCATGCAAGGTTAGGTCATAGGCAATGGATTGACTTCGTCGCAGATAGTAAAATGGGTACTTTTCGATATCGCGTGGCATGTTTTTACATGATTACTATTATGCGTCATGTGGGTAACGATGTATGAACTCTGCAGAGTAGAAACTAATCGGTTAGCCGTGCTCGCGGTTATGCGCAGCATAGGGGAGTATGGTTTTGATCTTTCTAAAATGCTTTCGAACTTATTCTTTGAAATGATCTAAGATAAATGGATATTTATTGAACTACTATCATGGTGGATAGTAACTTGAGCTTTATAGATATGTATATGTAAATGCTTATGCCATGATTTCATAGAATGAAATGTTATAAAATTTTTATTTTATAAATGCTATTGAAAACTGTTGCCAAAATAAAACTTGCCTTATGCAAAACTTAGCTACACTACAAACTTTTCTTGTTATATCCTTGCATGTAGTATGTTAGTTATTGCCTTGCCAGTACATTATTAGATAATGTACTGACACTTGATCTTGCTATTGCTATATTTAGACTCTTTTGCAGATGATGAAATGCCTAGTCATGAGTGCTATCCTGCGGGTGACAAAGATTTCCAGGGTGGTTCTTACTAGGGGTTACTTTAGTTGGTATGCTTGTGGGTTTTTTTTTTGGGTAGACAAGCTTCCGCAGAACCTTAAATAATTTGATCTGTCGGCCTATGTATCTATAGTAGATGTAAATTTACTTATCTGTACTTGTATATCTTTAAAGTACCCTATGGTTGTGATGACTTAGCCAAGATGAAAGTACAGAACAAGTTCTTCCTAGGGCTAGTTTTGTATCAGTACGGGGTGTGAACATTTGAAATTCTCGCTTGATATACTCCCTATAGATCAGTCCCTGTTGTGTGTATTGTTCTAGTCACCATCATCGCATGGTTTGACTAACATGCAGTAGGTGTGACTGGTGAGTTACCATGTCAAGCATTTCTCCTGTTCACTACTTGGCATTTCAAGTATTATATTGGTGTACATTTAAATGCGGTCATGTACGCGTGAGGATAGATGGTTATTATGCGTGTATGGATCCCACCTATCAGATATCGCGGTGACATGCAGAAGAATGTACGGTAATGTAATATTTGGGGTACTCGACAGCTTTGGTATCAGAGCCAAGACTGACTGTAGGAAACCTCAAATGGCCATAGAAAAAGGAATTCAAAAGAAGATATTTTACGGATTTAGTTCTCAGTTAAAAAGTATTTGTGAAAAAAACCTGTCTTCTTACATGACTCATCCTTCTTTAGAAGAATTCCTTTTCTGTGCTCCTTATTTTGGTTTAAATCTTATCCTTCCTCTATAGGTTTGACCCGGTGGTACACTACGAGTTTTGGATAAACATATTATGATGTGAGGTATCTCAAGGTAGGATTAGCATAGAGTTAAAATTTCTATCTACCTCAACATTTCAAAAATTTTTACGAAGGAGCCTAGAAGGGATAGAAGATTGGGGTAGGAAGGGGATTGTGTGTTATGGCCATTAGATTACTTGTTTAGAGGTCCTTTTCCCCTAACTTGTGTATCCCCTGAATCTAACTAAAATTTTGACAAAAAATTGATTGTGGATTTAGGAAAATTCAGGAAAAAAAGAAAAAAAGAAGAAGAAAAAAGAAAATCTGTCCTGAAAATAACCCTTTTCCTAACTATGTATGTTCTGAAATTTGTAAACAGCAGGCTTGATAATTTTGTGAAGGCCGAACAGTATGTGTTAAAATTCTGAAATTTTGACAGAAGTTTACTAACTAAGTCAGAATGCTACCTGAATTTTTCTGGAATTTTTGGTCCAGTAGGTGAGTAGATAAAAAATTGAACAAGGTTATAGGGTCAGGTTTGTACAGCACCACTAATTAATCTATTTGTTCCTAAAGGACTTTTGATTAGGTTTAAAAATTGACAATCATATGGGGGGAATTATTGTACACGGTGTAGGAGGCCTAAGTATACCTATTTCATTACTTTATCATTTTTTTTACGCGGTATTGGATCAAATTTAAATGAAGGTGAATGTAGAATTTGGGCCAATGGCATGTTCCTTTGAAAAGTTTACTTAAAAATTCATGTATGTGAGGACCACTGTATCCTGTATCGCAAAGAGTATGCAGACTTGGAGAGCTGCCCGACATGTGGGACTAGTCGGTACAAATCAGGTAACAAGATATAGGATTTTGATAGGCAAGAAGATGATTCATCTCTACACAACAAGAAAAAAATTCCTACCCTAGTGATGTGGTATCTGCCAATGAAAGATTGCGTGAAGTGTTTGTACTCGAACCCTAGGGACGCTGAACTGATGAGATGGCATCACGAGAAGCGCAGGAATGATGGGAAGCTCTGCCACCCTGCCGATGCTCGCCATTGGAAAAACTTTGATGCAATACACCCAAATTTTTCCTTGGATCCGAGGAATATCAGATTTGCTCTGAGTACCGATGGAATGAACTCTTTTGGTGACTTGAGAAGCTCGCACAGTACTTGGCTAGTACTACTGACCATGTATAACCTTCCAACTTGGCTATGTCAGAAGTAAAAGTATATCTTATTGTCAGTCCTTATACAAGGCCTGAAACAGCCTGGGATAGAAACAGATGTGTTTCTTGAACCTTTGCTGGAGGACATGGTGGATCTATGGAATGAGGGTATCAAGGTGTGGGATAAATACCTACGGGAGTACTTCACTTGCAGAGCCATTATCTTCGTCACCATCAACAACTACCTGGCAAAATTTTCGTCTCAGGACAGATCAAAGGGAAGACGGGTTGCGTAACCTGTATGGATAACACCGCATCTATCTATCTTTCATCATCTAACAAATTGGTGTACATGAGGCATCAGCGGTTCCTACCCAGCAGGCACAGGTATCGAACAAAGGGAAGACTATTTGACAAGACAGTAGAGAATGGGTCTATACCCAAAGTTTGCAATGGCAAATGGGTATCTGATATGACCAGCAATCTCAAGGTTGTTTGGGGAAGACAAAGAAGAAGACACCAAAAAGAAAGAAAAATGGGGAAGACAAAGACGAGCCAGCCGTTCCAATCAAGAACACTTCATTTTCTTTAAGTGCTTACCCTACTGGAAAGACCTGGAGATTCGTCATTCCATCAATGTCATGCACCTCGAGAAAAATGTATTCAACATCATTATCGTTACTTTGCTGGACATTCCGAGTAAGACTAAGGATGGTCTATGCTCTCGTAATGACTTGGTGAATTTGAAGATCAGGAAAGAGATTCACCCATAGCCACAAGAAAATGAAAAAAATATACCTTCCGCCAGCAAGCTACACCCTAACACCCAAGGAGAAAAGGGGGGCATGCAAGTCTTTACATGATTTGAGAGTGCCTACCGGGTTTTCATCGAACATCCGGAAAATAGTCTCAATGAAGGATTTGTCTCTCTCTGGCTATAACTCGCATGACTGCCATGTCATGCTAATCGTGTTTCTCCCTATTGCAATTAGGACAATTGAACCAACTGCGATTAAGGTCGTGATCACGAAGATCTGCTACTTCTTTAATGTGATTTCACAAAAAGTTTTGGATCCTGAAGAATTGGGACATCTTCAGACATTTCTGCCAAAGATTATGTGCAAGCTCGAGATGTGCTTCCCTCCATCATTCTTCGATATGATGGTTCATCTAATGGTTCACATTGTTCCTCAGATACTCGAACTAGGTCCTCTGTACTTACATCAAATGTGGACGTATGAACGGTTCATGTCTATTCTGAAGGGCTATGTCCAAAACCGTGCTCATCTAGAGGGGTCGATGGTAGAGGGATATACCACTGAAGAAGTCATCGAGTGTTGCATAGATTACCTAGAAGATGCCAACCCCGTTGGTTTACCTGTGCCCCATCATTAGGGGAGATTGTCCGGAAGGGGGACTGTTGGTAAGAAAAAATTTCAAGACAATGAGTTCGTTACTGTGCGAGCAACACACTATAGCGTCCTGCAACAGCTTGTGATAGTTGAGCCCTATATCGAACAACACTTAAACCAGATTAGAGCCGGTAACATTGGACGATTGGAAGATTGGATTTTGAAAGAGCACAAGCGTCGATTCACCGCATAGTTCAAGGACTAGAACCTACCAGATGGTGACTCCCTTGAAGAAAAAAGACCCAAAAGGTTGTCTTGTGGACCCTCAAGTTTAGTAACATCATGGCAGGCGTACAAGATTAATGGGTACACATTTTATACGAAGTCAAAGGATAAGAAGGGGATGGCACAAAATAGCGGGGTTTGAATGGATGCAATAGACAACTATGGATGGAAAACCACCTACTATAGGTTCATAGATGAAATATGGGAACTGGACTACGGATTAAACATTCAGATCCCCTGTTTAGATGCCAATGGGTGAAACACCCAACAGTAGTGTTTGTGGACAATTTCGGCCTAACAATTGTTGACCTCATCAATGTAGGCCACAAGGACGACCCGTGGGTACTGGCTAAGCATGTCGCACAGGTTTACTATATTACCAACCCTGCGCACAAGAAGAAAGACATAGCTATATCGGGTAAGCAATGAATCATTGGTGTCGATGGCATCGAATATGCCAAAGATTATAACCCGTATGATGCAATGCCGTTGTTTACCGACCGTCAAAATAAAATCAAGAGCATCGAAAAGACCTTTAACGAAGAAACCATGAAGCCGTACATGCGCACTGATGGCGTTGGTAAAATCATAAAAGGCTAATTTGGGTCCCTTGTGTAACAACTGAATCGTGTGTTGCCATGTAATTAGGATTTACGCTTTATATATGAATGCATAATATTTGATTCATATTAATGAGGAGTTATGAATATTTATGCACATTTTACACATTTCACACCCTCACAATCCTAATAATTAGTTGATAAAATAATTAATCGATTAAATATTTATATTTTTTATATACATTTTAAATGCTACTACTTCACAATCCTAATAATTAGTTGATGAAACAATTACTCGATTAAATATTTATTGTCATAGCCCTAGATTTAATTTCAGGTAATTAGTGTTACGCCCTACTGTCATTAGAGTGCACTTTTCAAACTTTTGCATTATCGCTTCATTCAAGTTAAAATTTGCAATAATAATACCCTAAATCGGCAAAAACAAAACACTACTAAAAAATGCATTTTCATAATAGGATGCATATGCATTTGTATAGTCTAAGGAATTTCTAAAAATGAATGATCAAACATAAAATGATGGAAAAATTCCTGTAAATACTATCCCACATAATTAATCTACTGTAAATTTTACATGATTTTATCACTTCAGCAAGTACTTCAATAAAATCCCTCAAATCAGCTAGACTAGGGAGCTAGCTAAAAATGAATGGGTATACTTCTAAAATTCACCAAATAAAAATGAAGATTAATTAGGCAGTGCAATTCTACCAACAGGTGTGTCAACAAGAACCCTACCACCAGTAATTTTGTCTCAGTTTAATTCCCAAAGAAATTACATAAAATAATAAGAGCAAAGCCCTAGGGACATAAATTACACTGCAGAAAAACTGGATCATTATGCCTATTTGCAATTTCACCAAAGATTAACCAGACCACTTCTAACCCTGAAATTTGGTCAGAAGGTTAAACACATCTTTCTCTACCTCCAATAATTTTTCCATAATTTATATCCCTTAGTAACCTACTGAAATCACAGCTGCAAGACAGCTGTTCATACAGCTTCCCACACTTAGTCGCTAGAGAAAATTCTCCTCTCATTTCTCACTTCCAGGTGGACCCCACAAGACCTGGCCCACCTGTAAGCCTCAGATCTTCTTTGGACAGTGTGTTTCACCAAGAAATCCACCCACACCTCTCTCCTCTCCATAGGTTTCCACTACATGGACCCACTAAACATAGTCACAATCTAGCCAAAAATGTGTAGAATATTGTTGCCTTACATGTGGGACCCACCCTAGACACTGTAGAACTGGAGCAGCTCAGTAGTTGCATGTCAAATGTGGCAGCACCTCTTTTCTTCTTCCTCCCTCAGTACATAGAGCAGCCTAGGCAAGCACATCTCTAGGAAACCTCGACATTTTCGCTCCAAATCTCGCCAGCAGAACCCTCTTCTCATTCTCTTCACGTTCCCACCGAGAAAAACCAAGAAAACCCTCAAAGATCACCGCCGGCAAGCTCATCTTATCCTCTGCCGAAGGTGTTCGGTTCAGCCCGAGCTAGCTCCGGTGAGCTCCATCCTCTCTCGACCCTAGGAATGTGATCTACAAGTATTAATCGATCCATTTTTGTGCTCGGCTGCCCTAGGATTCGCTGGCCGAGATCACCGCCGTGCACTGCCTCCGTCCTACAGAGCATCGTCGTGACGTCGCCGCTATCCCGACGAGCTCCGGCGATCCCAGCCTGAAGCACCTCGCCGTCAACATCGCCTTGGTCCTAGGAGACTCTGGTCTCGACCAATCGAACCGCAAAGCCGTGTACCAGGAGATCGGTGTCGTCATCCCCAAGTCCGGCCGCCTGCCGCCGTCGTCGATTACTTCTCCCGTGGTGAGCCCCGCTCCGATTCCTTGCTTGCATGCCATCTCTAGGGAGCCTCTAACATGATAGACACTCCGCCTTAGCTGCAGCTCAGCCGGAGCTGCCCATCTCCGTGAAACCGTGAGGATCTGCCACCGCCGAGCCATTCCCTCCGTCGCCACCACTGTCCAGCCCTCTTCTACCTTGGGATATTGCACGGTGAGTTTCCTGGAGCCCTGAGGATGCCCGCGCATGCTATAAACCTCAAGGAAATAGGTTGTATCTTTTTTTCGCCGAACTACCCGAACACAGCCGCTGCTCGAGCTCGCCGCCGGCAAGCTACGGTCCATCACCGGTGAATTCGCGAGCACCGTTAGGTTCACCGGGATCTCAGCTATGTTTTCCTTTTTGGCCACGACTTCAACCGGGCCGCCGTTCGCCGTCGGCGCCGGCGAGCAGAGCCGGCGGCAAGCCAGCCTCGTGCCTCCTCTGTTTTGTGCCGCCGACAGGTGGGCCCGGGCTGGAAGGGAAATAAGAAAAGAAGAAGAATTAGAAAAATGATTAAGGGAAATATTTCTCCAACAGAAAAATGGTTAAACTTTGTAAATCCATAACTATTTCATTTTAACTCCTTTTTGAGTGAACCAAATTTTGTTAGATTCATAAAAATATGTACTTTATTTCTATAAAATAAAAATTAGCACACACAATAGAGAAAATAACCCCTAAAATTCATACTACTAATATACCTATGTTAATTATTGCATGAATTATGTATAAAATTGATAAATTTGTTCTAATTTCAAATTTTCTCAAACCTAGGATCAGTAAGCTCCTTTTTGGCATAATTGTTGTGGGCACCCCAGAAGTGCATTATGAAGAGTTATTATTATGACAACGCGAAATATCTAGATGGATGGGGCCTCAAATGAAAACCGAATAAATGCGGTAACCATCCATCCTCATCGCAGCCTTGCCATAATCTTTACCCACTCACAATACAAATCCAACGCGCCGAATTCAGAAATAAAGAGATATTTGGAGAGTTGATTCACTAGTCCCAAACGGCGAAGTGTGCCCGTGAAACCACACGAAGGTGGCGACCAAACACGATACACACTTCTGGGGACATGGTCTACGGTTGAATCAACGTCCATGCATCTCATCATTTCTAAATTCATACTCATGTTCAGCTAGTCCCCAGGAAAGCGACTAACTTCACACTTTCATCGCAAGCAATTGATAAACATCACAAGTACTCTAAATATGGATAAACGAGCAGCAGAGTTATAAATATTACATAGAGGGTTCACACCCTAATTCACCACAAAGTGACACAAAAGATAGCAGCGGAAAATATAAACATAAAAGGTAAAACCAGTGGTGCCATACCCATACCACAAGGCAACCGACTGGGGATAGAACTTAACTTCAACTACACATTATCCTCGCCACCCTCGGCGGGATAAAAGTAGACCACATCAATGTCGTCGTTGTCCTCACCTGAAAGATGCAACGTGAATACACAAGTACTCAGCTAGACTTATACAATAATAATAATAGTTCAAAGGAGTAATGCTAGTCTCTACATCAAGGAGTATGGCTATGTCGATCTGATTTTGCATAAAGCTGATTTTATTGAGCAAGTACTACATTTAAAACATAAACATTTGCAAAATATAGCAATCTGAAATTCTAGGACAGCAACCTTATAGTTCTGAAATGTAAGTAAGAATGAGCACAAACCATGCTCTAATCATCATCCATGGGCCACCATTGCCCAAACAATTATGCTACACAAGCATATCATTATCCATGACTAAAACCAAGTCATATTTATCATTAAAACCTTTTATATAAATCCATCCATCCATGACTATCCTAAGTCATGATATAACCACATAATCCCATAACCATATATCCCAAGTTGGATGCTAACATTATTGAGGAACACATCAAGCGGTCGTCCGTAACCGTGGACACGGCTATTCGAATAGTTCTTACTCTGATCAGAGGTGTACATCTTTACCCACATGATGTGATAGAAGCCAAACGGCTACACTCTAGTTTGATCTGTACCTGCCGGTACCCACACTCTACACATTGAGTACGGACTAGAGTTCACAACACAACCTTTTGCACGCTTAGCCCAACCACCTAAACATGTCTGGGCCCCCGACGACTTAGTCGTGCGTGTGTGATGACTAAGGCGGACTCACCGTCACGGGAGGCACCTCCGGCCAAAGCTAGGCGCGCTCGAGGCCCTCCAAAGGAAATCCCTCCTCACGACTGACGGACGGGCGTAGATGGCCACAGCCTCCCGTGCTACTGAGTTAAGCCGTCCCATACCGGCGTGTGGAAGTACGTAGGGTGCTTGAATAGACGTCAACATGTTCGGTCCTTAACAACCCAGACGGAGCTACTTGCATCAGGGAAACACCACCCCATCATCGCCCTATCATCCGTCCAAGTCAAACAATTTCTCAATTATTAATCAGAAGTTATTCTTGTCAAATTTTAACCCATCCATTCGCATTAAACTAGTTTTGAACCGATAGCTCCGTCTATCGGATTTCTAAGTCTAGAAATAAGCATGGCTAAGCATTCGGTAAAATAAAAGTATCCCAAAGTCCTTAACCAGTGGTGACAAGGTATAAATATGGAATCAATAACCAAGAATGGAAATGCATTCATTTGGGTAATATTGACTCTACCCATTTTCCCATTTTAAAAAGACCGAAACATGCATATAGATATTGCTTTCGCAAACAAAATAATTTATTGAAAATATAGGTTCAATATACTTAGATGCTTGCTCTAGATGCTTGCTTTGCTGCAGCGATGGGTGACTCTCAAGCTTTGGGTTAGCCTCCACGTACTCCGTATCCTCAGAATCTATCGATAAGAAGTAATATGCAAATAAGAGATCGAAATAGAAATGCATATGCAACGTGCTCTAAAAATTATGCGATAAAAACAGAAGGTAGGGCATGTCCTAACAAGATTTTAGGCAAAAAAACCAAGTCATTTGCATCTCTAGTTTGGGAGATACAAAAATAATAAGCCATATACGCTGAAAATGGCAGATTTGGAATTATTTTTGTATCACCCTAGTGTATTAGGGGTAACTTGCATTTCCCATTAAGGTTTTATTTGTGTGATCATTTTTAGATGAAAGTGTATAACCTACTGGTTCTAACAAAATTTGGTTCACTGAAATTTGATTTAAAATGATTTAGTTGTGAATTTTACAAGTTTATCAAAAAGAAAGGTTAGAAAAATACTTAGGCTTATTTTGAGAGGCAGTTTTGTCAATACAAA
The DNA here is from genome assembly GCA_003991445.1 of Oryza meyeriana var. granulata. Classification (NCBI taxonomy): domain Eukaryota; kingdom Viridiplantae; phylum Streptophyta; class Magnoliopsida; order Poales; family Poaceae; genus Oryza; species Oryza meyeriana. The sequence continues at coordinate 97,971 of RYFJ01002263.1, read as the reverse complement.
TTATTCACAGTAAGATTACAATTTTCTGAGTTAAACAAAGTGGTTTCACATTTTTAGCAGTTAGGATGAATTTTCTAGAAATTTATAAACTTCTAGGTTATAAAGATGTTGCAATAGATATTCTATTTTTAGAGAAAAATTCCACCAGAAGTTCTCACTTTTTATTTTAAAAAAATTAAAGAGCACATTTTTATGATCCATAGAAATTTGGTTCACCTCAAAAGAATTTTATAATGGATTTTATGGTAATATTTCTAGTTTCTAGGCAAAGCAAGGTATTTTTGCTTCACATTATTTTTATAGGGCATTTTCTGTATAGCAGTTGTCCTGTTTTATTCACAGCATTAAAGTTCACAATTTACAGAAGCTAACAAAATTGGTTTCACTCAAAAAGGAGTTAAAATGAAAAAGTTATGGATTTACAAAGTTGGACTATTTTTCTGTTGCAAATTAAATCCTTTAATTATTTTCCCTATTTCTTTCTTCTTTTGTCTTTTCTCTTCCCGCTCGGGCCCGCATGTCAGCGGCAGCAGAATAGGGCAGGCGCAGTCAGAGCGGAGGCGGCGACGGCGATGGCGGCGTCGGCTGCAGTCAGGGCCAAAAGAGAAAAGGAAGAGGAGTTCACAGCAAACACATCGGTGGTCTTCTCATCGCCGGCGGTGGCCGGAATCGATGGCGACGATGGCGGAGGCGGTAAGCCGGCTTGGGTTGCATATGGATGTCACGTTACAGACTAAAACAAAGCAGGCACGCGATGTTTGAGGGACTGGAGAGGCTCACCGAAGGTCCTGGGTTACTCGGCGGTGCTGGAACGGTGGCGGTTGCTCCAGGAGAGGTCCAGCGGCAGCAGCGTGCTTTGGGACTACGTCACCGGCCTTCTCTTGGGGTTCTGTGACGAAGCCGAGTTGCTGAAAAGGTTAGAGACCTTGTGGAGATGGGCTCAGTGCAAGGAATCGGATGGAGGCTCACCAAAGAGGACGAATCGGCGGTGGCAGAGCTCGGCCAGAGACGAGGAAGACGACGGCCGATCTTGGGACTTGGGGCTTTGCAGTCTAATTCCTTTGGGCTCTAGGGTTCTGGGGTTGAGGCGACGACGTTGGCGCAGTGGCTCGGCCGGCGGCGTCCTGGATCGGCCGAAACGGCGACAACGTCAAGGCGACAGCGTGGCAGAGCAGAGAGCGAAGCACGGCGGCTTCAACCGGCGATCCTAGGGTGGACAAGAACAAAAATGGAATGATTAAAACTTGCAGATCGATTAAAACTTGCAGATCACGTTCCTGGGTTCAAAAAGGGATGGAACTCAACGGAGCTAGCTCGGACTCAACCGAACACCTTCGGCCGAGGAGGAGATGAGCTTGCTGGCGGTGATCTTTGAGGATTTTCTTGGTCTACTCGGTGGAAACGTGGAGAGGATGAGAGGAGGTTGCTACTGGCGAGATTTGGAGCGAAAAGACCGAGGTTTCCAGTGGTTGAGCTATCTCTATGCCTCTGTGTGCTGTGAGGGAAAGAAAGGAGGAGCTGACATGCTAGCTCATGCAAATTGAGGTGGCTCCAGCTCTACAGTGCCTAGGGTGGGTCCCACATGTAAGACAACACTTTTCTACACATGTTTGGCTAGGTTTAGTCTATGTCTTGTGGGCCCAAGTAGTGAAAACCTATGGAGAAGAGAGAATTATTGGTAGGAATGTTGGTGAAACAAACTATCCCATGCTGTGCTATGGCTTACAAGTGGGCCAGGTCTTGTGGGTCCCACTGGTCAGTGACTTGAGAGAGGAGAAATCTCTAGAGACTAAGTGTTGTGAGCTGTATGGACAGCTGTCTTGCATCTGTGATTTCAGTAGGTTAAAAAGGGATATAAATTATGGGAAAATTATTGGAGGTAGAGAAAGATGTGTTTAACCTTCTGGCCAAATTTCGTGGTTAGAAGAGGTCTGGTTAATCTGTGGTGAAATTACAAAGTAGGCATACTGGTCCAGTTTTTCTGCAGTGCAATATATGTCCCTAGGGCTTTGCTCTTATTATTTTATGTGGTCTCTTTGGGAATTAAATTGAGCCAAAAATTACTGGTGGTAGGGTTCATGTTGGTACACACTTTGGCAAGAGGGCTCTGTCTAATTAGTCTTCATTTTTATTTGGTGAATTTTAGAAGCAAACCAATTTATTTCAGCTAGCTTCCTAGTTTTGCTGAATTGAGGGATTTCATTGAAGCATTTGTTGAAGTGATAAAATTATGTAAAATTTACAGTGGATTAATTAGGTGAGATGGTGCTTAAAGGAATTTTTCCATGATTTTATGTGCAACCAAACACCTTTAGAAATTCCGTAGACTATACAAATACATAGGCCAAGGAAAAGGACCCAGGCTGAAAATTGTTGGAATTCTTAAGGGGTCTAAACTAATGAAATAAATTATGGAAAAATTATATTAATTCAAGATAAATAAGCTAGTATTAGAATAAATTATTTCCCCCATATGTTTCTGTTCAATTTGATGCACTTTTAGGAGTTAGCTTGTTTTTGCCGATTAGGGTTTTACTATTCATCTAGAACAAACTGGTACTGATCTATTTAATTGAGGTGCTCCCATAAGGGATAAAATTATGAAATTTTTACAGGGGCTTACTCACATAACTTGACATGTTTAGAAATTTTTCTAGGATTTTTAGATGTACAGAACTTGGGAAGTAAAAACTAGCACAATGCAAAGGATTAGCTAGGGCTTAATTTAATTTGAGTTACATGAAAAGATGATTCAACATTTTAATTAGAAGACATTGATGGTTCTAGGAAACTTAAATAATTACCTCTATTAGATTGGGGATGTTACAATTGTCACTTCTGTAAAGTATTACAACACTTTTATATACTAAAATGTATTTCCATAATCATTAATGTATACGGACTTCCAAAATTTATAATAAATTGTTTATAAATCCAAATTGAGTAAACTCAACTTTGTTAGAACCAGTAGGTTATGCTCTTTTATATAAAAATACATTCCTTCTTGAAATCTTAATAGAAAATGTCAGTCAAATATAATAACTTATGGTTACAATAAAATATTCACAAAACTGCCATTTTTCAGCTTTCCTATCTTGTTATTTTTGTAACTCATAAACCATAAAAATATTTTGGAGTGTTTCTTCCACTAAAATTCACTTTAAAATGTTAAATACCTACTGTATTTATCTCAGCATTTATTGGTCATATTTGCATAGACATGTTTAATTGATTCTTATTTGTATATTCGCCTTTTATTGGTAGATTCAGACAATTCGGAGTACGTGGAGCAAGAACCTGAAGTTGAGTGTGAACCATTGCAGCAGCAAGGCAAGCATCTAAGCATATTGAACCTATGTCTTCAATAAATTGATTTTTTTACAAAAACAATATCTATATGCATGTTTTGGTCTCTTTTTAAATGGAAAAATGGGTAGAGTCAATATTGCCCCATTTGTATGCATTTCCATTCCTTGGTTGTTGATTCCATATTTTTACGTTGTCACCCCTAGTTAAGGACTTTGGGATACTTTTATTTTATCGAATGCTTAGCCATGCTTATTTCTAGACTTAGAAAAATCCGATAGATGGAGCTATCGGTTCAAAACTAGTTTAATGCGAATGGATGGGTTAAAATCTGAAAAGAATAACTTCGGAGCTATAATTAAGAATATTGTTGACTTGGACGGATGATAGGGCGATGACAGGATGGTGTTTCCCTGATGCATGTAGCTCCGTCTGGGTCGTTAAGGACCGAACATGTTGACGTCTATTCAAGCACCCTACGTACTTCCACACGCCGGGAATGGGACGGCTTAACTTAGTAGCACGGGAGGCTGTGGCCATCTACGCCCGTCCATCAGTCGTGAGGATGGTTTTTCTTTTGGAGGGCCTCGTGCGCGCCTGGTTTTGGCCGGAGGTGCCTCCCACGACGGTGAGCCCGCCTTAGTCACCTGTGTGTGTGGCTAAGTCGTCGGGGGCCCAGACGTGGTTTAGGCGGTTGGAGCTAAGCGTGGGAAAGGTTTCGTTGTGACCTCTAGTTCGCACTCAATGTGTAGAGTGTGGGTACCGACGGATACGGATCAAACTAGAGTGTAGCCGTTTGGCTTCTATCACATCGTGTGGGTAAAGATGTACACCTCTGATCAGAGTAAGAACTATTTGAATAGCCGTGTCCATGGTTACAGGACGACCGCTTGATGTGTTAGTCAGTCTATGTTAGCATCCAACTTGGGATATGTGGTTATGGGATTATGTGGTTATATCATGACTTAGGATAGTCATGGATGAATGGGTTTATATAAGAGGCTTTGATGTTAAATATGGCTTGGTTTTAGCCATGAAAGATGGTATGCTTGTGTAGCATATTTATTTGGGCAATGGTGGCCCATGATTGATGTTACAGCATGGGATTGTGCTCATTTCCAACTCTTTTCAGAATATATTACTTGCTGTCCTGAAATTTTCAGATTGCTATATTTCGCAAATGCTTATAGTTTCAAGGTATATTTGCTCAATAAATTCAGCTTTATGCAAAACTAGATCAACATAGCCATATTCCTTGATGTAAAGACCAGCATTGTTACTTTGTACTATTAATATTGTGTAAGTCTAGCTGAGTACCATTCGTACTCACGCTGCATATTTTCAGGTGAGGAATACGACGACGTTGATGTGGTCTACTATTATCCCGCCGAGGGTGGCGAGAATAATGTGTAGTTGGAGTTAAGCTCTATCCCCAGTCGGTTGCCCTGTGGTTTGGTACGGTACCACTGGTTTTATCCTTTATGTTTATATTTCCGCTGCTATCTTTTGTGCTACTCTAAGATGAATTAGGGTGTGTGAACCCTCTATGTAATATATATAACCCTACTGCTCTTTTATCCATGTTTTAGAGTACTTGTGATGTTTATCAATTGCTAAGATGAACGTGTGGGACTAGAGCTTTCCTGGGCTAGTCACACACTAGTAAGAATTTAGAAATGATGAGATGCATGGATATTGATTCAACCGTAGACCATGTCCCCAGAAGTGTGTATCGTGTTTGGTCGCCACCTTTGTGTGGTTTGACGGCACACTTCGCCGTTTTGGACTGGTGAATCAACTCTCCAAATATCTCCTTATTTCTGAATTCGGCGCTTTGGATTTGTATTATGAATGGGTAAATATTATGGCAAGGCTGCGATGAGAATGGTTGGTTACTGCGCTTATATTTGGTTTTGATTCGAGATCCCATCAATCTAGATATTTCGCGTTGTCATAGTAATTGCTCTCCATAATGCACTTCCAGGGTGTCCACATTTATAATTTTTATATACATTTTAAATGCTACTACTTCACAATTGTAAAAATTAGTTGATTAAATAATTACTCCATTAAGTATTTATAACTTTTATATACATTTTAAACGCTACTACTTCACAATCGTAAAAATTAGTTGATTAAATAATTACTTGATTAAATATTTATAATTTTTATATACATTTCAAATGCTACTACTTCACAATCGTAAAAATTAGTTGATTAAATAATTACTCCATTAAATATTTATAATTTTTATATACATTTTAAACACTACTACTTCACAATCGTAAAAATTAGTTGATTAAATAATTACTCCATTAAATATTTATAATTTTTATATACATTTCAAATGCTACTACTTCACAATTGTAAAAATTAGTTGATTAAATAATTACTCCATTAAATATTTATAATTTTTATATACATTTCAAATGCTACTACTTCACAATTGTAAAAATTAGTTGATTAAATAATTACTCCATTAAATATTTATAATTTTTATATACATTTCAAATGCTAGATTAAATAATTACTCAATTAATATTTATAATTTTTATATACATTTTAAACGCAATCATAGTACATTAGTTACCAAGTGGCTGATAGGTGGGCCCCACTTCGATGTCCTAGGCGGGCGGCTTAGCGGTCGTATGTGAAGATCATTTTCGCTTATGGGAGGCAATGTTTTCACAGGCGGGCGGCTTAGCGGCCTGTATGCGAAGACCATCTTCACATACGGGCCTCTAAGCTGCCCGCCTGCAATAATGCTCCCCCTTATATAGGGGACGCGCAGGAGTTGAAAATTTTCTAGCTCCATTGGCACTGCCTGCGATAATGCTCCCCCCTATATAGGGGACGCACGGGAGTCGAAATTTTTCTAATCCCCTTGGCGCACCCTGAAAACCTAGCTATGCCGTTAGGCTGCTGCTTCGTCGCGCGCCGCCGCCGCCTCTCTGCTGCCCTCGGCTCACTGTCTCCGACCCCGGTGCCGCCACCCCGAGCTCCAGCCGCCCCTGCCTGTCACGCCTTGAATTTCCTCGGAGAATTAAAAATCATGAAATAATTGGTTTTTAGAATTTACCTTAAAATTTCAATGCATTTAACAAGAGAAAATAAATTTTCCTTTAGTAACTCATGCATGGAGGAATTTTTCTTAATTTCTTCATGTCTTAAACTGCTCTCTAAATTTTCCTAGGAATTTTCAAATCACAGCTATTAATTTTAAAAAATACAAACTTCATTTCAGTGTCTATCTAAATAAGAAAACCAAAATAAAAACCTAATCTAATCCCCTCCTCGGTTCGGCCGCCTCTGGCCCAACTCCTCCCCACGCCAGCCTACCACCATGGCCTGCATCCCCATCCCTGCCTCCCTCTGACCAGGCCACCTTGGCCCATTTTCTCTGAATCGGCCCTGCCAGCGTGGGCTGGCTCACCCGCTGCGCCCTCTCGCCGATAGGTGGGACTGAGGCTCACCTGTTAGAACTGTCTTCCTCCTCCGGCTGCTAATCCCACGCCACATGCTCCCACGTCGCCGCCATTCCCGCACCTTCGCGCTCCCATGTTCGTGTCATATCCGTGCGGACCGAGTCACCGCCGCCTCCTCCACTTTCCTCGCCATTTTCCCCATCTCCCCACGGAGTCCGGCATGAACTCGAGCCCACTACACCCACGTCAGCCAGCGCCCCTTCTCCCTCAAAATCCGCATCACCCGAGGGCATACATAGGCTCCCCACGACTCCCTCTCCATTTCCCCTCAACTTCCGTGCTCCCCCATGCTCCCTAGCTCGCTCTTCCCCGGGATCCCCTCGTGCTGCCACCATGCACCACCTCCGGCTGCCGCTTGCTGCCGTTTTAGCTCGCGCCAAGCTCCACCGTCGCCATATTGTGCTTTGCCGCTTTGTGGAGAGACCTGGCCATCCTTTCCCCATGGCCGTAGCCACCAGAGACCTCTTCCCCTCATGAACCCTGATGCGGGACTAGGTGCCTGATCTTTCGATAGGTTCGATTTGGCGACGTGAAGACATTCACGTTTTGAGGCTTCCGATCAGCGATCGTCACCTTGCAATCGCTACACCCACACGTCTAGTTGTTATCAACCACGCTCTCACGCAGTCGACCTAACCACGAAGGTTTTTGCTTCTGCAAACAATCGAAGAAGTTTGCAAGAACAAAGAAAACACAAACTGAATTACAGATGAATGTTTAGCACGCGAAGTTGGGGTTCTACAAACCGATCTAGGGGGCAAAACTGCAATAGCAGAATAATCTAAGCAAAACCCAACCCTAACACGATGACTTCTACTGAATATATAGGGTCTAGGGTCTGCCAAAGACACCTGGACACATCCCTAATGGACTTTGACACGATACAAGGCCCAATGGCCTAAAAGACGGTGACGCAGTACCCTAGTAAATTCTATTCACTCTCTTGTTTTGATGATATCTTTTGACTCATAAGGAATTTTGATGTGAAACTAAATCCATTGGAAAGCTTATCTCCTTATCTTTCCGTACATATGTAGAACATTGAAAACGGAGTTCATATGCAATCTGGGCGATGATTTTAGTATGGACTGCTCCTGGAATCCGAGATGGACTCGAGCTCGATATGAATTGGGCCTCCAACTTAACTTACGCCTTTGCTTGCCTTGTCCGCCTCCTAGCCTCTCTCCAAGTGCTTCCTGGTCCTCTCCGAGGTTCCTAATCATAATTAAATTATTAGGTAGCAATCTATTCTCAAAATCACCAAAAGAAGAACTTAGGAATGAGTTCACCTGGAGATTCAATTATCGTGCCCGAGCTCTAGTAATTGGTCCTTGCATAACAAGTTGAGGATTGTTGTAAGTATTTAAAGGAGTGATGTCCTCATCATCCTCCCCCTCTTGAAATGGAGTCGTCCTTGGCTCAAGCTCATCTTCTTCTCCCAAGTATGGTTTTAAATCTGAAATGATAAAGGTGAGACTAACCCCAAACTCGGGAGGCAACTCAAGTTTATATGCATTATCATTAATTTTCTCAATTAGTTTAGAAAATCAATTTAGATTTTCTTAGCTATGGAAATCTATCTTTTCTCAAGTGTAACTACACTAAATCACTCGGTTGAAGAGTAACTTCCTTTCTACCTTTACTACCAGCAATTCTATACTTTTCATTCATCTTTTCAATATGTTCTTTAGTTGTTTCATGCATTTTTAAAATAAAATCAGCGCGCTACTTAGCATTATTATGTGTCCGCTCAGTAGTAGGTAAAGGCAAAAGATCAATAGGAGCACGGGGATTAAATCCATACACTACTTGGAAAGGACTTACCTTGGTGGTGGAGTGTTCTGCCCGATTATATGCAAATTCAACATGCGGCAAACACTCTTCCCACATCTTCAAATTCTTCTTCAAAATAACTCGCAACACAGTAGACAATGTTCTATTCACGACCTCGGTCTGTCCATCAGTTTGTGGGTGACATGTTGTAGAAAATAGCAACTTTGTACCCAATTTATTCCAAAGTGTACGCCAAAAGTGACTCAAGAATTTAGCGTCACGATCTGAAACAATAGTAGAAGGCATACCATGCAAGTGAACAATCTCTTTTAAAAAGAGGTTAGCAATATGAACGGCATCATCGCTTTTATGACAAGGAATAAAGTGTATCATCTTAGAAAATCGATCCACTACAACAAAAATGCTATCCCTCCCTCTCTTTGTCCTAGGCAATTCCAAAATAAAATCCATAGATATATCTACCCAAGGAATAGAAGGAACAAGAAGAGGTATATACAAACCATGTGGATTCAAACGAGACTTAGCTTTTTGACATGTAGTGCAGTGAGCCACGAAACGTTCTACATCTCGCCTCATCTTTGGCCAAAAGAAGTGTGTGGCCAAAACCTCCTCCATCTTCTTAGCGCCAAAATGACCCATCAAATCTCCTCCATGGGCCTCCTGCAGCAACAAAAGACGAACGGATCCAACTGGAATGCATAGGCGATTAGCTCTAAACAATAATCCATCATTAAGCACAAATTTATTCCATGTACGTCCCTCTTTACAATTCAAGAACACGTCTTTAAAATCAACATCAAGTTCATAATGTCCCTTAATCGATTCAAGCCCAAATATATGACAGTCAAGTTGAGACAACATGGTATAGCGTCTAGACAAAGCATCAGCAATCACATTATCCTTCCCTTTCTTATGTTTGATGATGTAAGGAAAAGATTCAATAAATTCTACCCACTTAGCATGTCTTTTATTCAATTTTGCTTGACTTCTAATATGTTTCAGAGACTCATGAACAGAATGTATAATAAATTTCTTCGATCATAAATAATGTTGCCAAGTCTCTAATGTTCAAACCAAAGCATATAATTCTTTATCATAGGTGGAATAGTTCAAACTAGGCCCTGACAACTTCTCACTAAAGTATGCAACAGCCTTACCCTCTTGAATAAGAACACCTCCAATCCTAATTCCACTTGCATCACATTCAAGTTTGAAACCTTACCAAAATCAGGGAGTTGGAGTAGCGGTGCATGAGTCAACTTCTTTTTGAGCAAATTGAAAGTGTCTTCTTGTGCTTGTCCCCATTGAAATTGAACGCCTTTCCATGTTAGCTCATTCATAGGTGCAGCAATGGTGCTGAAATCTCTCACAAAGCGACAGTAGAATCCAGCTAGACTGAGACAACTCCGCACCTGTGTAACCAATTTAGGAGTCGGCCAACTCTTGATCGCTTCAATCTTGGTCTCATCAACTTCAATTCCCTATGGAGTCACAACATAACCAAGAAACGAAACTCATTCCATGGAAAAAGCGCACTTCTCAAGATTACCAAACAAGCGTGCATCTCTCAAAGCAATAAAAACAGCATGTAAATGTTTCTTATGTTCATCTAAAGACTTGCTATAAATCAGTATATCATCAAAATAGACCACCACAAATCTACCAATGAAAGTGCGTAAAACTTCATTCATGAGTCGCATAAAAGTAGAAGGGGCATTTGTTAAACCAAAAGGCATAACTAACCACTCATACAAACCAAATTTTGTTTTAAACGCAGTCTTCCATTCATCACCTAATTTCATTCTAATTTAGTGGTATCCACTACGCAAGTCTACTTTAGAGAACACAACAGAGCCACTTAATTCATCAAGTTTATCATTTAACCTAGGAATAGGATGACGATATCTAATAGTTATGTTGTTAATGGCTCTACAATCCACACACATGCGCCATGACCCATCTTTCTTGGGCACCAAAATAACAGGAATAGCACAAGAGCTAAGACTCTCACGTACATACCCTTTTTCAAGCAAGTCTTGTACTTGACGCTGAATTTCCTTAGTCTCTTCAGGATTGGTCCTGTATGGCGCACGGTTTGGTAACGTAGCTCCTGAGATCTAATCAATTTGATGCTCAATTCCTCTCATAGGTGGCAGCCCCGGGGGTATCTCACTTGGAAATACATCAACAAACTCCTGCAAAAGGTTAGCAATTGCACGTGGCAAAGATGGAGGTAAATCCTCAAGTGTAAAGAAAGTATATTTGCAAATCAAAGCATAGCAAATAGACTCATGTGCAATTAACTCAGAAATTTCAGATTTAGTAGCTAACATGAAAGCACCTTTCAACCTAAGTGTATCGTTCCTAGCATGTGGGTCCTTTTTCCCCTTCTATGGCAGAAAAACATCTTTAGCTACTTGCTGATTTTCAAACTTAGATTCATTTATTCTCCTCTCATTTTCAGCACGTGTTACATCATCTTTTAGAATTTCCACAGGAGTCATTGGTAGCAACTCCATCTTCTTACCATTGCGTGTGAAGGTGTAAGTGTTAGTTCTACCACGGTGAAACACATCTCTATCATATTCCCAAGGCCTACCCAACAACAAAGAACATGCTTGCATAGGGACAACATCAAAATTTGCACTATCATGGTAATTTCCAATGGAAAATTGCACCCTCACAACTTTGCTTACCTTTAACTTACCACAAGAGTTGAATCATTGGATTTAGTAAGGCCGTGGATGTGGTTGTGTAGGCAAACCAAGCTTCTCAACCAAATCAGAACTAGCAAGATTGCTACAGCTCCCACTATCAATGACAACACGGCATGCCTTATTATTGACCACAAACCTGGATTGGAACAAGTTATGGTGCTGATTTTGCTCCGCCTTCTCCATTTGAGCACTTAGCACCCGTTGTGCTACAATGCTCAAGTACTTGCTTGTATCAGCAGCACCTATTTGCTCCACACCGTCATTGCTGTGGTCTTCATCTCCTGTTTGGTTAGTGGCATCTACTAATTCTTCTTCAACATCACTGGCACTAGTGTAGCCACCATCATCTGTAGCAATGAGAACTCTCTGGTTCGGGCAATCACGTTGCACATGCCCCATCCCTTTGCACTTGAAGCATTGGATATTCTTGTTCGCCCCATGGACGCTACTGATAATGAACTTTTTGCGGGTGCCTACAAACGAACAGATTTACTCACCTCGGTAGCACGGGATGTTGGCGCCGATGCCTCTTATCACGCCCGATTGGTGGAGGGTGTAGAAGTCCAGACAGTGGTGGTGGGGGTACTTTTTCCGGGCCCAAAGGAAAGCCTCGATGTAGACATGATGCCCCAATTGTTCCTTTTCATTGGTTGCCTTCCCTGCAATTCCTGTTCAGCTAACATAGCTAGATGGAACAACCGGTTAATAGAATTGTATTCTTTATAGGCAATTATGTTCTGAATTTCATGTCTCAATCCCCCATAGAACCGAGCCATCTTATTCTCCTCATCCTCCTGTACCTCACAATGCAACATGCCTATTTGTAGTTCCTGAAAGTATTCTTCTACAGACTTATCATCTTGGTCTAAGCGTTGTAACTTTTTTCACAAATCTCGTTTGAAGGACGGAGGAATAAATCTACCCCGCATAGCTTGCTTTAGTCTATCCCATGTGTCAGGTTCTAGGCTAGATTTAACTAGCTCACTCCACCAAATAATAGCAAAGTCCTTGAACTCACTAGTTGCTTGCCTAACCCTATGAATTTCAGGAACTAGATAGGAATTAAATTTCTGCTCTATTGTCATCTCCCAATCTAAATAAGCCTCAGGGTCATATTTTCCAGAAAAGGAAGGCAAGGTAAATTTGACTTTAGCAAAAGGATCATCATTACCTCACCCTTGGTGGCGGTTACCTCCCGTACCTTGCCGGTTGAATCGCAGTTGTTGTTGTAGGCGCTCGTCACGAAATGCAGCGCGTGTGTCACTATTGTCGGCTTCCTCTTCTTCATTACCTCCGTCATCATCAACAAGTGGTGGTGTTGGGTGACGGTTTGCTGCCAACTACTCGATGCTGTTAGTGAGGGTGGTAATACTCCCCACTATAGCCTGGATGTCTTCCCGCATAGCATTCATGGCAGCCACATTTTCCTCAATCTTCTGATCCAGCTTAGTGATCTCCTCTTTTGAAGCACAATTAGCAAAATCATTCACACCAGCCATGGTTAGTAGAAAATAGGAAACAAACAACACAAAAATATGATCCCTATTAACTACTAGGCACTAGAACACACTCTCAAGTGTCTTACCTTGCTCTTACCAAAATCTTACCAATTGAAGCAAGTGGTACGACTTGGAAAGGTGGGATGTTTGACGACGGCAGGGGTGCGATTGCGAGGATCAACCTGTACTGACTAGAAGTGTGTGGATCTCGGAAGGTAGTGTATTGTAGCAAAATTCAATAACAGAATAGCAAAGCTGAATAAGAAGCCTAAATACTTGTCACAATCGCTGGCTGAGACACGTCCCTAGGACTAGTATAAGCAAGCAAGAGTAAGGAACAAAGGAAATTAGGAGAAGCGGATGTAAAATTTTCTGTAGATATCCGCAAATATAAAATTTACCCGATTTTGAGTCTGTATGCAAAAGTTATGGCCGTTTTACGGGAGAAGACATAGAACAGGTCTCTACCACCCAACTCGTATATTCAGCTAGAGCAAAAAATTTGAAAATAGGTTAAGTGTGGCTGACAAGGAGGCTAGCGATGAAGGGTAATTGACACAAGATGGCTTCCGACCTATCTACATGGCTTGCGGAGCGGGTTATTAGCACAAGGCGGTTGCAAAACGAAACCGAGTAGAACCCGGTCTCTCAAGGTAGGCTCTTGCGCAACGCAACTGTTCGAACTATATACCACGAACGCGACTCTAAACCAGCTACCAGACTCGATCTAGGACTCAAACTCAACAAAGCGAAGCTGAAATTAAACTTGCGAAGGCACAAAGGGGTTTGGACAGCGGAAAACCTAACACTACGAAGAACACGGTGGTAATAAATTTTTGGGTTTTCTGTACTCTAGGTAAAAGAAACAAAGATGGATAGATGGGAATAGATAATACCTATCGGGCAACCTGTGCTCTGATACCACTTGATGCAAGACTAGGTGCCCGATCTTCCGATAGGTTCAATTTGGCGACGTGAAGACGTTCACGTTTTGAGGCTTCCGATCAGCGATCGTCACCTCGCAACTGCTACACCCACATGTCTAGTTGTTATCAACCATGCTCTCACGCAGTCGACCTAACCACGAAGGTTTTGCTCCTGCAAACAATCGAAGAAATTTGCAAGAACAAAGAAAACACAAACTGAATTGCAGATGAATGTTTAGCACACAAAGTTGGGGTTCTACAAACCGATCTAGGTGGCGAAACTGCAATGGTAGAATAATCTAAGCAAAACCCAACCCTAACTCAATGACTTCTACTGAATATATAGGGTCTAGGGTTGGCCAAGAACCCTTGGACGCATCCCTAATGGACTCTGACACGATAAAAGGCCCAATGGCCCAAAAGACGGTGACGCAGCACCCTAGCAAATTCTATTCACCCTCTTGTTTCAATGATATCTTTTGATTCGTAAGGAATTTTGATATGGAACCAAATCCATTGGAAAGCTTATCTCCTTAGCTTTTGGTACATATGTAGAACGTTGAAAACGGAGTTCGTATGCAATCTGGGTGATGATTTTAGTACGGACTACTCCTGGAATCCGAGATGGACTCGAGCTCGATATGAATTGGGCCTCCAACTTGACTTGAACGCCTTTGCTGGCCTTGCCCGCCTCCTAGCCTCTCTCCAAGTGCTTCCTGGTCCTCTCCGAGGTTCCTAATCATAATTACATTATTAGGTAGCAATCTATTCTCAAAGTCACCAAAAGAAGAACTTAGGAACGAGTTCACCTGGAGATTCAATTGTTGTGCCTGAGCTCTAGTAATTGGTCCTTGCATAACAAGTTGAGGATTCTTGTAAGTATCCAAAGGAGTGATGTCCTCATCAAACCCGAAGCCACCGCCACGGGTGACACATCCGTTCAGCTGCCACCGTCGAATCGGGCATTGCCAGTCACCGCCGATCCCTCCGTTGCCCTCGCGCCGCCTCGGAGATGCTCGGCTGCCTCTCCTTCGCCCTCGAGCGCAGTGGGGACACCTACCTTGCCGCGACCCCAAGCCCACCGCCGCCAAGGCCTTGTTGCCGCCATCTCCCTCGCTGTTTTGCTGCCGCACCTACATGGTGAGACTCCATTCTCTCTTCTTTACCCTCTGGTGCCACTCGCAATGGCCATCACAGCTCCGTTGGCCGTCACCGGCGACCATATGGCCCGGGTGCCGCCTCCTCTTGCCGGTAGGGCCGGTGAGCCGACGTGGCACTGCTGTGGCTGCCATGTCAGCGCCACCTCTGCCTTCCTGTCCGATATGGCTGCCACACGCCTGTCCATGTGGCCATGCCGCTTGATCTACCTGGGCCGTCGATCCAGTCTCCACACCCCAATCCCGGACGTCTATTTCCCTTGACTCAATCCCTGCCGTCCGATTGGGATTGGGTGAATCCCAATCATCCATCAGCCCGAAGTCCTCCTCAGCCATCCGATCGCGGACGACCGATCTCGGCCGCTTGTCCTCGTAGACCGTCCCTGTGGACATGGTCTGCGGTGGACCGGTCCTCCTTCTCTCACTGACATATAGGTCCTGCGTGTCAGTTGCGTTCCCCCTCTCTCTCCCGAGGGTTGATGCAGTAATTCGCCTATACCTTCACGAAATAATTATTTTTTGCGTCTTAAATCGGTTTAATTCCTAAAAATGCTTAAAAATAGGTTGAAACTTCTAAAATTCATAACTAATTCATACGAACTCCAAATTGGGTCATTCAACTCTCAAAATTCATCTAAAATTGAGCTCTACATGTTTGTTTACTTTTCATGTACTGTTTACTTGGTTTTTATTAGAGTTTTTCCTTGTTTTGTGTGCCAATACTTCGGAATCCAATGTTTCGAAGGATCGTGACTTCGTGGATTACGCTCGGAAGATTATTTGAAGAAGCAAGGCAAGTCACACATGTTTTACCAACTACATGGAATATGGGACAACCTATCTGCTTGCTTGAGACCCTATTTATTTGTTGGCCATTCCTTGATAACTTTGGGTGATAATCTGACTAGCTTATGTCTCATTCGATGACTTAGCTAGAGATAGGACGTGCTTAGCCATGCTTAGTACCACTAGATAACTGTTGGGATAATCACATTTTATTCTATATCTGGTAATCTGTTGAGCCGCGAGCTTGAGATGTTTGACTATGGTAATTGGTCGTAACTAATCAACTAAAATTTGATATAATGGAGGGCGGTAGGTGCATGGTTTTGCTGGTCGCACCCATGGCAGTTAAGGACTGGTTCGTGGGAACCCCTTGAGCAGATTTTTGTACAACCACAAGCCAGCATGGGCAGCGGCTGGGCTTGTAGCGTAGCTCTTCCCTCTCCTAGGCATTGTTGGTGAGGATGGGCGTGATGGAATTGGGTCGGCTCAGGTGTTGAGTTGATCGGCTTCCGGATCCATCGTGGCACAATGGGGGTAGCCTAACCGACACGGTGTGCCCTATCAGCAGGTGCAACCTCAGCGTGGTGCGGATGGTTAGGGAGGAGTTGCATGAATGGTCCTGTCATGGCCCCTTTACCGTGGGTTACGGGCACATGGAGACACGTGTGGGGCTGTGTCTTGTGGGTAAAGATGTATACCTCTGGCCAGAGTTAAAACCTATTCGAATAGCCGTGCCCGCGGTTATGGGCGATTGGTCAAGACTCACCGTGATTAGTCTGACCCTTAATTAATTAACTTGGCATAATGGAACTGGTATAGTTCAGGTGGATGGTTTGGGCCTGATCAATGTGGCCTAGCGTTGTTCAGTAATTGATCAATACTAATTAATATAACAACTATTTTACATGTTTTATCACTACCACCGTTTACAATTGCCTTTACCCAAATGAGCCACTAGCCTCTCTTTGAAATCCTGTGCATGAACGCATCATTGGTGTGGCTTGCTGAGTACGGTGAGTGGTACTCAGTCTTGCTATATGTCCCCCTTTCAGAAGAGAAGACCATGGCTTAAACCCCCGTTGAGCTTGCTTGTGGAGTGGAGCTGAAGTTACGCTAGAATCGCCTTTCTGCTGTTGTTTTCTTTCGTGTGAGGACTAAGTGCCTCTTCTGTAAGTATTTACGCTTTATTTACGTTTGGATCTATTTATTGATTTTTTATTTTATGTACCCTGGCTTGATTTCTAGACAGGGATTTTAATGCACAAAATAGTCTAGAAATTGGCTAAATTTCTAGGTGTGATAAGTTGGTATAGAGCCATCTCGATTGTAGGTTGAGCCAAACGGTCAAACCTTAGACATCTTTTTCCGAAAACCCTATTTGTGAAAATGTCTCCTCTCAGTTTCAAAAGTTCTTTGCAAAATTGTTTAAAACGACCCTTTCCAGACACTATTCCGACCTTGTTTTAGCTGTTGAGCCTTGTGAGCCTATCGACGAAGATACTCGAGGTGGTCAGCCTTGTTGCACGTTGGAGTCCCTTCAAGCTTCGAAGCATCACGATGGGAAATGAAGTTCTAGGACTGATGTCGTCATGCTAGGTGAAGGAATGAAGACTTCAAGGAAACTTTCTGTAAACCCAACCTTTGCTCGAAGCGAATCCTAAAGAGTAGTTTTGCTAGTTCTAGGACGTGTGTTGTTTGCTTGTGTGCAGGGTATGGTTTACATCAGTGGTGGGGATGTAACCATACTAGGTTGTTTGTCTAATCAACTTGAACAATAAATATTTACTCACATCAGATCAGTAGGAAACTAGGGTTAAGGCCTCATCTATAGTGTTAACCACTCTTTTGCCCCTTGCTCTCCAACCTCTGCAACAGATGGTCAACATCGGGTACAACGTCAGTGGATCAGGATCTCAACACCCCCATGGACCAACTGGAGCAACCCTATGAACCATCTTCCTCCACATCTTCGAGATCCAACCCTAGCCCAAATCTTGGTGAACCAGAACAGAATGGTGGCTATGGTGATGTAGCAAATGCAGGCGCAGATGCAAGCCCAGAACCTAGACCAATGCCAAAAACCAGTATGTTTCAGTGCAAGCACTCACGACCCAAGCCAATGCACCGCCGCCTACCTAGAAGATAATTACCGCCTAGTCAGACCCGAGGGAAGCGAGCGTTGTCTGCTATGAATGCGGTGAACAAGGACACTATGCAAGGAAGTGCCCTTGGCGTGTGTATGCAACAACACCAACTGGAGGAGACTTGCACCGTTCCAGGGCACAAAGAGTACGAAGTCAGGTTGTCCACAAGAACCCGGGTGCAGCACAACTCAAATCTAAAAAGTGGGAAACACAAGTAGGGGTCAAAGAAGATCTCAGTCATATAATAGTACCCGCTATAGAATGGCCTCGAGAAGGGATGACAACTGTACCAAAGCGGCTAAGAAGAAATTTTTGCTGTGCTGGACTCTCGATAAGCATGCACCATGAGCTCTCAGACAATGACGAATCAGGAGAGGATTCCTCCGATGGCGAAAGTGAAAAAATCCATAAGGACCCCAATGAAAGAGAAACGGATCTTAAGGCATGTACTCGTTGTGGAGAAGTTGGACACACAACCACCCTGTGTTTTACCTTCTGCCCCTATTGTGAAGACAACCATCCACCAAGTGCATGTCCTATGGGAAAGACCATGTGTTTGTTGTGTGCAGCAACATATATCACATACCCAAGGACAGCAAGGTGAGTTTGGTGCTTGCCAAGATACAGGAAGATAGACGAAAGACTCTACAACATGCTGGTCAGAGTTTGATAGCCGATAGTGGCAACTACAACAGTGCTACTCTCAAGTCGGTTCTACCACCTGCTAAGGTCAACAAAGGCAGCAACGACGACGTAAACGATGGTCAAAAGTCCATTCCCACTCCAATCTTAGCGGTGAACGTGAACACCCAGAAGGATGCACCCCATGCCTGTTGGGGCCTGGTCTGCTGTAATTGCTTCGAGTCAGGACACTTTGGTAGGAATTGCCCGAACCTGAAGCATCACCTCCATCAAGACAACACCATCGTAGCAGTCAACACCCATGTTCCTCAAGCTGCACCAACTCCGGTGCAGGCTGGTCATGTCCAGGAGGACTAATGGCCGTGCAGTCAAGAAGCAACTGCCATGGCGGAATATCACCAAAGGCACCAACAACAGTCTTGGTATTCGACCGGTATTAGCTATGAAGCCAAACAACTTGTGCCAGCAGGATCGGCAGTGTCAAGGGAATAACAATCTGCTCCAACCGCAGGGAGGTGGAACACCCCCATGGAAACAACCACAACTAGCATCTCAGCTACCCGCTTAGAAGACGGGCAACATCATCAGCAATGCACCTTAGATTGCTATAGCCCGAACGCCTAGCATCAATCCCGGAAGGACACCACCAAGAGTATGAAGACTATAACCCACTACAACTGGCAAGAGGATGAACATCTCTATTGAGAATGCCCACAACCAAAGAGTTATCCCTGTCAGTACTCCTGCTAGCTTGCAGCAAAGAAGTCAACCATATCATTGTCACAGAAGCAGATGCAGTAACAATCAAGAAGCCTGCTAGTCAGGACCAACCATAGTCTACAAATGCTTAATGTTCAAATTCTTTTTCCCTGTACCCAGATGTTTTATGATAGCTATGCAATAGGAAAGGAAGACTGAATAAAGAGGGGGTTGGCAGTTTTATCTCGATGATGCGAATGTTGACTGAGCCATGTGCCATACAACAACACAAGAGACCTAGAGTTTCTTTTCTCGCCAACCCCATGTATGTTGAGCTCAAAAGCTTAGTTGCCAGCCAGGAAAAGTAATGGCTAACCAACAAAAGGAGGATGGTTACGTAGAACCAACACACAATGATATGAATTCAACTACAGGAAAGGTACACTTGGATGAACCCGTGGATTTCCCGTTGCATTATTGAAAGAAAAGACAGAAACATGAAAGTTTCATCGAGAATCTGAACGGTGTCTGTCCCATGGCCGCTACATTTGGTAGCTCAACAGCATAACTACTGGGATGAAACCTTTGGAAGTGGTAGCTACACCCTAGAGGTGAGCGTGGATCAAAAGATGGTACCCTTACCTTAAGGCAACCAATGCAATTTTTATCAAGCCACTTCAGAGTTTCTTGGAAGACGACAGATGAACCAGACGAACCGTTCCATCACTACCCCACGGGTAAGAAGAAAAAAAAGGAATGCAGGCAATAGGCCAGGAATGGCATAGGCAGAAGTGTGACTGAAAAAGGAATCCCCCTAAGTGGGCTTTCTCTACTCAAGGAATGTTAGTGAGCCTATTTGGCTCAAAAGGACAGCAACCAATTTTAGAAGCATGCAGGGCTCCACAGGTTTCAGAACCTCCAGTTGAAGTGAGAAGGTAGGTTTGCTCGGAAGGATCAACAAGGGATGCTAGTTAAAAGTTGTGCTTCTGCAATACTTTTTTAGCTGTGCATGGTCCATTAAATGATATGTGTTTGTTTCAGAAGCATCAATTGAGCAACCCAATTGGGCGGTAGTTTTCCAAAGTAATACTAAAAGCTAAAAAGACGTATGAAGTATGAGTCTATGACAGGGAAGCTAGACAGGAGCAGGTACTTTAACGAGATAGACAAGAGTCACGGTTTCACTGAAACCTTCTCATTAAACAACTGTTCAGCTTCAAGACTCCTTTGAATGAAAGTGCATTGAGGAAGTGACAACTTTTCGAAGTCAAGGTCGTACAGAAACTTAAAAAAAAACTAGTGGTTACCCTAAAAGATGGAAGGATAATCACTCCTAGTCAGAAGAAATAATTGACTATTCTGAAAAAGAGAAGGTTGAAGGCAGAACCTCATGCATCCATGAAGTGTTTTGTGCAAGGTTGTGTTATTGAACTACCCTTTCAGTTGCACCTGGTCCGACAAGTGGCAAGTGTCCCTTCCAGAATCATCCTCTAGGCCTTTCGTTCTGCCGGTTGACCGTCAAGATTGGTCAAAAGCAAAATAGTCACATCAGGTGTGAACGTTGAGCAGGATAGTTGTACAAGAGTCGCTATGTTAAGAAGCCAGACGGAAGTTATCATTCCTGGTAATTTTCCCATTAGCCAGGAGATCAGTCAAAAGCCTCCCTTGTATGAAAGGGCGCAATCATCCCTTCATTTGGAGGAACCGATGGAGTGTTAGGCTTTCGAATATCATATTCTACCGGAACCCAAAGAAGTTGGGGTTATTCTGGAAGGTGGAAGGTTAAGTGGTTAAAATAAGGAGAGACTATTAACTGTCTCGAAAAGGGAGCAGTTTTGGATACGCATCTTCATGTATCTATGAACGGTTTCTCTCGGAGATCTGCAATGTCCCCAATCCAAGGAAAGCGGGGCAAAACACAGATGAGTTAGTTGCAATGTTTTGAGGAAGCTACACCAACTGCAAGCTTAAAGGATGCAACCCTTGGTTAACTGAAGATGTAGGTGTTAAAGATCAGTCCAAGGAAATATTAATTCAACTACCTCGAAATGAGTGTCATCCGAAATCAAATGGCCGAACAAGCTAAGTAAGAGTTGGGCTATGTCATTAAGCCATGTTGTGTTTCGGGCAGACTATGTAAAACAAAAATCGATGCCAGGTAGGTCAGTTGTGCAAATATGATCAATCCGTTAGTAAATGGAAGATCAGCAGGGGGCAGACAAACCAGACACCACCCATACCCATCTTTCTTTCTAGCTGTTCTGAATCTCGGGACGAGATTCTTTGTAAGGGGGGTAGATTTGTCACGCTCTGATTTTCCTCGAAGAATTAAAAATCATGAAATAATTGGTTTTTAGAATTTACCTTAAAATTTCAATGCATTTAACAAGAGAAAATAAATTTTCCTTTAATAACTCATGCATGGAGGAATTTTCTTAATTTTTTCATGTCTTAAACTGCTCTCTGAATTTTCCTAGGAATTTTTAGAGCTCAGCTATTAATTTTTTAAAAAATACAAACTTCATTTCAGTGACTATCTAAATAAGAAAAACAAAATTAAAAACCTAATCTAATCCCTTCCTCGGTTGGGCCGCCTCCAGCCCAACTCCTCCCCGTGCCAGCCCACCACCGTGGCCTGCATCCCCATCCCTGCCTGCCTCTGACCAGGCCGTCGTGGCCCATTATCTTCGAATCGGCCCTACCATCATGGGCCGGCTCGCCAGCTGCGCGCTCTCGCCGACAGGTGGGATTGGGGCCCACCTGTCGGAATCGTCTTCCTCCTCCGGCCACCAACCCCACGCCACACGCCCCCACGTCGCCGCTGTTCCCGCAGCCTCGCGCTCCCGTGTTCGCGTCCAATCCACGCGGACCGAGTCACCGCCGCCTCCTCCACTTTCCTCACCATTTTCCCCATCTCCCCATGGGGTCCGGTGCGAACTCGAGCCCACTACACCCACGTTGGCCGGCGCCTCTTCTCCCTCAAAATTCGCCTCACCCTGGCCTTAGGCCCACATCCCGAGGGCATAGATAGCCTCTGATGATGACATCACTAGCTCAGATATGACCCTAGCTACCTTATGTATTCATCAACCAAAGGTGCATACTTTCTACGTAAGATTTACGCGTTATATATTTGAACAGTCATTACTGCACCATGAGTTTTGTGTGTTCTTGTTTGCAGAGATACTTGCTTGGGTGAAGGGAAAGAGACCGAGCACAAGGAACGCATGGATGATCAAAGAAGTTGATTGGGGACCAAACCAAGACCTTATCCAAGTCTACTCCTACATTACCACGTCACTTTTTGGTCCATAGAAAGCAAGAGATGAAGTTCTGCATGTTTTGGATTCGGATTCGGGCCTCCTAACAGCATCAACTTCAAACGGACCTAGCCACTGATCCAGAAGGACTCTTGGGGCCCATAAGTACTTGTTGGAAAGCTTATGGAGTCTACTTTCAGATGATTTTGGTCCCACATCAAAATTCCTCTTGAGCTGTCCGAAATCATTGAAACAAGACACGTACCTCTTTCAGTCCGAGTCTGTTTTGGACCTTGGGCCTTGTATTTGTGTCATGGGCTAAACCCATGAGGAGTGCGCCCCTCATAGGAAAAATCCTAATCCTAGGACGTCCTAACTCATATATATTCAGTAACCACCACTGTTTAGAGGTGGGTTTTGCTTAGATTAATCTATCTGTGAACAGTTTCGCCATTTATCAGCTTGTGAGACCCCAACTTCAAGAGTATAATCATTCAGCTGCAAGTTAAGTTGCTATCTTCTTTGTTCTTGCTTGTGTTCTTCGATTCGCATGTAGGGATTAGCCTTTGTGGTGAGGTCAATCGGGCAGCACACGGTTGATAACGTGAGGAGTCGTGGTGCTGCGATTGTAGGGTTCAGGTCTTGGTGATCAGAAGCCGGATCGTGAGTGTCAATTCTCCACCAAATCGAGAGTTATCCTTACCTAACAGAAGATCGGGCACCCCGTTGCTATCAGCCTCCCCGTGACTCCCTCTCCATTTCCCCTCAACTTCCGTGCTCCCCCGTGCTCCCTAGCTTGCTCTCCCCCAGGATCCCCTCGTGCTGCCGCCGTGCACCATCTTCGGCCGCCGCTCGCTGCTGTTTTAGCTCGTGCCAAGCTCCGCCGTCGCCACACCGTGCTTTGCCGCTTCATGGAGAGTCCCGGCCGTCCTCTCCCCATGGCCGTAGCAACCATAGACCTCTTCCCCTCATGAACCTGAAGCTGCCGCCGCGGGTGATGCATCCGGTCGGCTGTCGCCATCGATTCGGGCACTGCCAGTCGCTGCTGACCCCTTCGCTACCCTCGCGCTGCCTCGGAGACGCTCGGCTGCCTCTCCTTCTCCCTCGAGTGCCACGAGGACACCTACCTCACCATGACCTTGAAGCCCGCCGCCGCCAAGGCCTCATCGCTGGCCATCTCCCTCACCGTTTCTCCACCACACCTACACGATGAGACTCCGTTCTCTCTTCTCTACCCTCTAGTGCCACTCGGAACGGCCACCGCCGCTCCGTTGGCCATCGCCGGCGACCATATGGCACGGGTGCCGCCTCCTCTGGCTGGCAGGGCCGGTGAGCTGACGTGGCACCACCGTGGCCACCATGTCAGCGCCACCTCTGCCCTCCTGTCCGCTATGGCCGCCACGTGCCCGTCCACGTGGCCATGCCGCTCGATCGACCTAGGCCATCGATCTAGTCTCTACACCCTGATCCTGGACGCCCATTTCCCTTGACTCAATCCCTGCTGTCCGATTGGGATCGGGCGAATCCTAACGGTCCATCAGCCAGAAGCCCTCCTCAGCTGTCCTATCACGGACGACCGATCTCGGCCGCCTGTCCCCGTAAACCGTCCCCGTGGACATGGTCTACGGTGGACCGGCTCCCCTCTCTCACTGACATGTGGGTCCCGTGTATTAGTGGCATTCCCTCGCTCTCACCCGAGGGCTGACACAGTAATTCACCTTTTCTTTCATGAAATAATTATTTATTGTGTTGTAAATTGGTTTAATTCCTAAAAATGCTTAAAAATAGGTTAAAACTTCTAAAATTCATAACTAATTCATACGAACTCCAAATTGGGCCATTCAACTTCAAAATTCATGTAAAATTGAGCTCTACATGTTTGTTTACTTTTCATGTACGGTTTACTTGGTCTTTATTAGAGTTTTTCCTCATTTTGTGTGCCAATGCTTAGGAGTCCAACGTTTCGAAGGATCGTGACTTCACGGATTTTGCTCAGAAGATTATTTGAAGACACAAGGCAAGTCACACATTCATCCTTGAGTATGTTGAACCTACTTTGTGAAATATTTTATGATTTATAAATAAATTGCATATTTTGCCAACTACATGGAATATGGGACAACCTATCCGCTTGCTTGAGACCCTGTTTATTTGTTATCCATTCCTTGATAACTTTGGGTGATAATCTGACTAGCTTATGTCTCATTCGATGACTTAAATAGAGATAGGACATGCTTAGCCATGCTTAGTACCACTAGATAACTGTTGGGATAATCACATTCTACTCTATATCTGGTAATCTGTTGAGCTGAGAGCTCAAGATGCTTGACCATGGTAATTGGTCGTAACTAATCAACTATAATTTGTCATAATGGAAGGTGTTGGGTGCATGATTTTGCTGGTCGCACCCATGGCAGTTAGGATTGGTTCGCGGGAACCCCTTGAGCAGATTTCCGTACAACCACAAGCCAGCATGGGCAACGACTGGGCTTGTAGCATAGCCCTTCCCTCTCCTTGGCACTGTTTGGTGAGGATGGGTGTGATGGAGTTGGGTCAGCTCGGGTGTCGAGTTGATCGGCTTCTGGATCCATCATGAAAAGGGGAGTAGCCTGACCGACACGGTGTGCCCTATCGGCAGGTGCAACCTCAGCGTGGTGCGGATGGTTACGGAGGAGTTGCGTGAATGGTCCTGTCACGGCCCCTTTACCGTGGGTTACGGGCACATGGAGACATGTGCGGGGCTGTGTCTTGTGGGTAAAGACGTACACCTCTGGCCAGAGTTAAAACCTATTCGAATAGCTGTGCCCGTGGTTATGGACGATTGTGGAGGCCATGGGTCCCAGGTACCTCACGAGAAGCTTTGAGGCCACTCGGATTGAGGATAGGCCCAATCCTGTAATTAGGGATGCAACAGGACTCCGTACATATTACCTTGTATGATAAGGAAAAGAGATATAATCCTAGTTGGGTGCATTGTGTTCCTAGAAGTAAATTCCTTGGTCAAGCCTAATTGGGATTCCTACCTTGTAACCTTGCCTCCTCAGTATATAAGGAGAGGCAAGGAGCCCCTTGGGGCAGAACGCTCTCCCTAGAGAGAACAACGCAAGACAGACAATCTCACCAGAGAAAGATCAAAGGCAATTCACAACAACTGGAAGTAGGGTATTACCTCACCTTGAGGGCCTAAACCAGCATAAATTGTTTTGTGTTCATTTGCAATCCATCAAGTTTAGGCCTCACGAGTAGCCCCATATTATTGTTGCCGATACAAAACATTGACAGTTGGTTCGCCAGGTAGGGGATTTGTCCAGATCATCTACAACAAGCCTGATGGATCCAACCACCGGAGTCAACGACGTCAAGTTCTTCCCCGGGCAGATAATCAGTTTCGGGAACCTCAACTTCGCCGCCGACAAATTCAGAGACCTCACCCTGTCCAACTCGGACTCGATCCAATCGATCGGGAACCAAGCCGGCTTCGCGCCAGTCGGCCTGCTCAATGCTGCAGCAATCTTCGACGACATGCTGCAGCAATCCCCAAGATGTGCGAGTCTGAGGACAACTCTTTCTTTTGGTGTTCGACTCGGACTTGGCCTTGAGCTAGCCAAGATCGGGCTATGAGAGGAGGAGATCGTCAATCTCCCGTTTGGATTCAACAATGCCGCGGACAATTTCAATCTCACTCTGACACGGCGGATCCAATCCCCCAAGGTTTGACTCGGATATTGCCTAGAGCCGCTCGAGATTGGATCTAGGGAGGTTGGAGTTGTAATTACCCCCCTAAACTACTCCGACTCCGACTCACAGTCGGACAGTAGCTCGGGATGCTTTTCTCGACCACGCGAAGTCTTCATGGCGTCTAAGGGGTCAACTCCCACTCAAGATGCACGCCGACTAAGCGATCAGCAAGAGGAGGAGGCTCGTCGACTTCATGAACAACAGGAGGAAGATGCACGATACTTGCAAGCCGAGCGTGACGCTCGTAATGACAACCTGCACAAGGCTGGGCAGACTGCACAACAGGAGATCCTCCAAACCTGAGTTGGTGACCATGATGTCTTCATGACCCCACAATAGAACGTCGTGGCCGTTGCCACATTACTTGACACCTTGCAGTTCAGGCCTGACCACCAGGCCACCCCGACCATCGCAAGGATCAAAGCAATGATCATCGCTATGGCCTGTCAGCAGTAACAACAATCTGGAGACACCCTAATACCGTCGAACAAGACGGTTTTAGATGCGGTGATCTCATCTACCTTAGCACGGCGCCGCGCACCTGGCTCTAGTCAGCATCGGTCGGAGTCTCATCATATGTCACTCGGCAATAAGAATAATGATCGAAGGCGGCACCATGACGACCACCGTGACAACCAGGATGCCTAAGGATGACTACGGCGGGATCTCCGCCACGACATCAACGCCCGATGCCAAGAACTTGAGGAAGATGAGCATGAGCGTTTCGGCCTCCACCACGAGCGATTTCATCGCCATAGTCAGAGTCGGGGCCCTCACTCAGACGAAGGAGTACTGGCGTTCACCCACGAGCTATAGCAGGTCAACTGGCCATCTGGCTTCAAGCCGACTGGAATTGAGAAGTATGATGGGAAGACCAACCCGGAGTCCTGGCTCACGGTCTATACTTTGGCAATTCATGTAGCCAGAGGCGATCACAAGGCCATGGCTAACTACCTCCCAGTCGCCTTGGCTGACTCGGCAAGGACATGGCTGACAGGACTTCCCAGGCGGTCAATTGGCTCCTGGGGGGAACCCCGTGAGTGTTTCATCGCAAACTTCCAAGGAAACTATGAGAGGCTGTCTTCCGAGCATGATTTATATCAATGCCACCAGAGGAAGAACGAGTCCCTCCGTGACTTCATCAAGAGGTTTTCCGAGAAGAGGAACTCAATACCAAATATCAAAGATGAGGTTGTCATTGCTACCTTCCGCAAAGGAGTCAGGAACACCCCATTCATTTCTAAGTTCACTCAGAAGCCTCCAAGCTCTATCAAAGCTCTATTCGACATGGCCAACAAATATGCCAACTCGGCCGACACCATTGCTGAGGCCCTGTATGACAAGAGGGAGCCCCGACAGAAGGAGAAGAAGGACACAGACGATATAGCCTTGATTAAGTCCAGCAATCACAAGGGTAAGTCGGACAACGTTGTGGCAGCCGTTGAATGGAGCCGACCGCGACCCTCAAGGACAGACGAGTACCAGAAGGTTATGAACAGGCCATGCCCTTTCTACCCAAAGGGGAAGCACGCGGCTAAAAATTGTTTCATGCTCAAGAAGTTCGCTTCAGAGCAAACATCGACATTTGGCGACAACAAAGACAAGGATAAGCCAGACCAGGGCGCAGCCAGTGACTACCAAGATCCCTAGGCTAAGCTCAATCACATCTTTGGAGGGCCATCTGCATACAAGTCTAAGAGAAAACAGAAGCTAACAGCCCGAGAAGTCAACTCGGTCTCGACAGATGCCCTCAATACCTGCGCTGGTCAGAGATGGCAATCACATTTGACCACGCGGACCACCCTGACCGAGTCATGCACCCAGGGCGTTACCCACTCGTCCTAGATCTAGTCATCAGGAGTATCAAGTTAAAGAGGGTTCTCATCGATGAAGGAAGCGCTCTGAACATATTGTTCCTCAAAACGTTTGACGAGATGAAGATCCCTCGATCTGAGCTATGGCTGAGTACTGCTCCCTTCCACTGGGTAATCCCTGGCCTCTCTTCCACTCCACTCGAATAGATCACTCTGCCAGTTACTTTTGGCACACGGGAGAATTTCCGTACAGAGAAATCTGCTTCGAGGTTGCCGACTTCGAGCCTGCGTATCACGCCATACTCGGACGGCCTGCACTAGCCAAGTTCATGGTGGTGCCCCACTATACATACATGGTGCTCAAGATACCAGGACCAGCAAGAGTACTTTCCTTGTGCAACGATGTTAAGCAAGCCTTCACCTGTGACAAGGAGAGCTGTGAGTTGGCCCAGTCCCAAGAGGCAGCAGTCGGACGAAACAATATCCGACTAGCTACAACAGATGCAAATGAGGATGATCAAGTTTCGGCGAAGAAAGCAGCCAAGTCGGGAATTTTGGTGGATTCAGAGACAAAGAAGATCCCCCTGGGCCCTTCTGACCCCACCAAGACTACGCTTGTCGGGACCGGACTCGACCCCAAATAGGAAGACACTCTCATGACCTTCCTCCAGGCAAACAGGGATATATTTGCTTGGAAACATTCCGACATGCCTGGTGTACCAAGGGAGGTGATCGAGCATTTCCTCAACGTCAAGCCAGATGCCAAACCAGTCAAACAATGACTATGGCGCTTCGCACAAGACCACAAAGATGCTATTCGGGAGGAGATAACCAAACTCCTTGCAGCCGGGTTCATCAAAGAGGTCTATCACTTGGATTGGTTGGCAAACCCAGTTTTGGTCTAGAAGAAAAAGGTAAATGGCGCATGTGCATCGACTACACCGACTTAAACAAGGCATGCCCTAAGGATCCATTTGGTCTACCTAGGATAGATCAAGTGGTTGACTCCACAGCGGGGTGCGAGTTGCTTAGTTTTCTCGACTGTTATCTGGGATATCATCAAATCAGCCTAAAGGAGGAGGACTACTTAAAGACTTCTTTATCACGCCATTCGGTGCATACTGCTATGCCACTATGCTGGTCGGGTTGAAAAACGCTAGCGCAACATATCAATGTGCTATCCAGCGGTGTCTTCACACTCAACTTGGGCGCAATATGGAGGCGTATGTCGATGATGTGGTAATCAAGACCAAAGCCAAGGAAGACCTCATCGCCAACTTAGAAGAAACATTTCAAAGCCTTCGGAGATTCAGGATGAAGTTGAACCTAGAAAAGTGCATCTTTGGAGTACCTTCGAGAAAGCTACTCAGCTTCATCATATCCCACCGAGGCATCGAGGCTAATCCAGAGAAAATCAACGCTATCATGAACATGGCACCCCCGACTAGCCAAAAAGACGTACAAAAGCTGACTGGCTACATGGCGGCACTCAGCCGATTCATTTCCCAACTCGGCGAATTGGGGATGCCCTTTTTCAAATTATTGAAGAAAGTCAATAATTTTCAATGGACGCCAGAAGCCCAGCAAGCCTTCGAAGACTTCAAGAAATTCCTCATGTCACCACCCGTGTTGGCATCACCTATGCCCCAAGAACCACTCATGCTGTATCTAGAGGCAACCTCTCAAGTAGTCTGCACGGTGTTGGTCGTAGAGTGGGCAGAGCCTGGACATACACAAAAAGTACAGAGGCTAGTCTACTTTGTCAGTGAAGTCCTAGGTGACTCCAAGATAAGATATCCTGAAGTCCAGAAGCTGCTCTATGGTTTGCTTATAACTATCCGGAAGTTGGTGCACTGTTTCCAGTGGCATCAGGTTACAATCGTCACATCGTATCCACTTGGGGACATCCTACACAATCGCAAGGCCACTAGTAGAATCGCTAAATGGGCGCTTGAGTTGATGGCATTTGATATATTTTTTTTAACCTCGGACAGCAATCAAGTCACAAGCACTTGCCGACTTTGTCGCTGAGTGGACAGAGGTTCAGATGGCAACACCAACGGACAAGTTAGAATACTGGATGATGTACTTCGATGGTTCTCTACGGATCGGTGGAGCTAGGGCTGGCGTCGTTTGGATGTCATCCATCGGAGAAAAATTCAAATGCATCCTTCAAATTCACTTTCCAGCATCCCACAACGTTGCCGAGTATGAGGCACTCATCCACGGGTTCTGCATCGCCATATCACTTGGCATCCGCCGACTGCTAGTATGAGGGGATTCTCAACTCGTGGTCAACCAAGTCATGAAAGACTAGACATGTCTGGACGACAACATGGCGGCATACTGTCGGGAGGTATGAAAGCTGGAAAACAAGTTTGATGGGTTGGAGATTACACACGTGCTATGCCAATACAATGAAGTTGTAGATGAGTTAGCCAACATGGGATCCAAACGAGAAGTGGTCATGACTGAAATTTTTGTCGCGCAGCTATTGGAGCCATCAGTCAAGAATAAACCAGTACTTGGGCACTCGGGGGCTGAACCTACCCTGGCAACAAATGAAGTATTATGTCTCAAGATTGGCGGACTCCAATTATCAGGTTCCTTCTGGAAGATGAGCTCCTAGAAGATCGCAATGAAGCCAAGCGGATCAAATGTCGAAGTAAGTGTTTCCTTGTAGTTGGAGAAGATCTCTATTGTCGAAGTGCATCTGAAGTACTCATGCACTGTGTCACACCTGAGGAGGGCAAGCAGATTCTGCAATCCATCCACTCGGGCATTTGTGGCAACCATGCTGCATCAAGGACTTTAGTCGGAAAGGCTTACAGACAAGGTTTCTTCTGGCCGACTACAGTTATAGACGTAAAAGACATAGTTCGGACATGCGAGGGTGTTGACGCCAAAAACCCCCCGGGGGGTCGTCCGGCGTCTGGGAGACACGCGAAGGCTTGGGAGATTTGCTTCACTCCAGTGCAGGTCCTAAAATCTTGAGGTTCGTAGGCGTGCCAGTCAATTTGACCCTGCGATTGACAAGGAGAAAAGATGTCAAATTCGTGAGCCAATCGGCTGGAAGCCGGCTTGGACTCATCTCATCGGCTGATGGCCGATACGCACTGTAGCACTTATACATCGGCTAAAAGCCGATGACGGCAAGAGCAATAACATAATAATGAACAAGTATTGCGCTAGCCAATCATTGAAGGGACGCTCAAAAACCGGCTATAAACTTGGTAAAATAAACAAGCAGAATGCACGAGTAAAATAAACTAAAGGAACTCCAGCCGATCATAGTTTAAAGTTACTGGTATCGCTGCGAAGATACTGCCCGCGCCCGTGCCCGGGCCCTTGCTCACATCGGCGCCCGGGATCTTCATCCGCTGTCCGTATCCGTTCCCGAGTTCTTACCTATGCTCGTGCCCGGGTCCTCACCTGAGGTCGTGCTCGGGAACTTGGCTGAGGTCGTGCC
The DNA here is from genome assembly GCA_003991445.1 of Oryza meyeriana var. granulata. Lineage (NCBI taxonomy): Eukaryota > Viridiplantae > Streptophyta > Magnoliopsida > Poales > Poaceae > Oryza > Oryza meyeriana. Next base: position 66,535 of record RYFJ01002263.1, on the reverse strand, counting down.
CGGGAACCTGCTTGTGCTCGCACTCGGATCGGCAGAATCAACCAATCGGCTAGCCCTTAGCCGATCGTAACAGTAATGCAGGCAAGAATGTATAACAAAGCAAGCAGCATAATCGGCTATATTTAATAAGGGATAACTTATCGGCTAAGCACTCCGATAACAACATCGCATAAAACCCATCGGCTTATTAAGAATAACGTTATTATTCAGTCTAGTAGATCGGACCCAACCGTTGCAGCACAGACTGATAATGATAACGAAATCTCGATAGGCCGATAGATCTGATGCGATCATGATGCTAAAACATGATAACTTACCGGCTATGCACCCCGATAAGACGCTTGCACATAAAGTATCGACCTAGCAGGACCAATTTATCGCTAGCAGTTTAGTAGGTCGGACCTAACCGATGCAGCACAAACTGATGATAAACCGCTCCTAGTAAACCGATACGATCTATGCACGCATGATGTGATATACCTAATCAATCTATGAGATCAAACTGAACTGATGCAGCCATAGATAAAATAAATATATCGTGGTAAGCCGACTACCATAAACCGACTAGAATATCGGACCTAACCGAGGAAGTCCTAGCCGATAGGTAGCCGAGCTGACGAGACTTACCCTCTCGCAGGAGTTCGGACCCAACCGATGCAGCCCGGCTCGAGAAGCAAGATCCCGTCGGAAGGGTGGCGATGCGCCGAAATTGTATTGATCGAGTGATAATTTACAAGGTCCCCGGGCGTACGTATTTATACCCCGAGTTACACGAGTCCTTATTGGACACGGTACATGATTTCCTAATTATAACAGAAAACTTTAACAAGGCGTGACCGGACACGAGGCCAGGTGTTAACGCCAAAATTTGGTACGGGTCGTTACCATGTTCGGTTAAGGAAAGAAGCGATATCAGCCATTGGAAACTAATCCAGAAGAGTCCGAGCTTGGGAAGGAATCGTGAAGACCACGTTATGGCAGTTATTTATCTTATCTATTAGATAGTTTTATCTTTTAGGAAACCTGATCTCTTGTCCGATCAGGTCTGTTAGTTTTCCTTTTCTAGTTAGGAAAGTCCTGTTTCGTGTCCTATAAGGACTCTTGTAACTCGGGGTATATATACGTATGCCCGGGGACCTTGTAATCTATCTGAACGATCAATACAATTCGGCGCATCGCCACCCTTTACCAACGGGTTCTTTGCTTCTCGAGCCGGGCTGCCATCGTTAGGTCCGAACTCCAGCGAGAGGGTAAGTCTCGTTACCCCCGGATACCAATCGGCTAGGACTTCCTCGGTTAGGTCCGATATTCTAGTCGGTATATTTCGGGTTTAGCCGGCTTACCACGATATATCTGCTTTGTCTACGGCTGCATCGGTTCGGTTCGATCTCTTAGGCTATCAGGTATATCACATCACGCGTAGCATAGTTTTTATCGTTTACTGGGGAAAGCTTATCATCAGTTTTGTGCTGCATCGGTTGGGTCCGACCTACTAAACTGAGCGATAAGTTGTTCCTGCCTAGGCCGATGGTTTTTTCTGTGCAAGCGTCTTATCGGAATGCATAGCCGTAAGTTTATCATATACATCACGATTGCATTAGATCTATCGGCTCACCGAAGGTTCTTTTATTATTGTTAATCTGTGCTGCATCAGTTAAGTTGAACTCACTAGATTGATAGTGATAGATTTACTCTTGGCTGAGTCGATAGGTTTTATGCGACGTTTCTATCGGAGCGCTTAGCCGATAGTTATCTTTTTATAAAGCCGACTGTATTATCTTTACTGTTTTAGTCATCTATATTATTCATCATCGGTTTTCTAGCGATGCACATGTGTTTTCCTCGGCAGTCGGCTGGCTTACTGTTTGCTTATCTATTTTATCATCGGCTTCTAGCCGATGCACATGTTATACTGACAGCTTATCCATTTGTTTATAGCCTATCGGTTTCCTAGCCGATACACAGGTGCCATCGGCTATCGGCTACGAGGAGTCTATATTCAGCCCGTATCTGCCGATAGCCGATGTGCAGTTGCTGCTGACCCGGGCACGAGCACAAGTGAGGACCGGGAGCGAGAACCCGAGCACGAGACCCGGGCGCGAGTACAGGCGAGGGCCCGGGCGCGAGCATAGCGGCGATCGGCTGGAGCGAATCCGTATCGGCTTACTGCCGATTTGGATCAGTAATCAAATTTCTTCATCTCCTTGTCAATTGCGGGGTCAAATTGACTGGCACGCCTACGAACCTCAAATATTTAGGACCTGCATTGGAGCAAGCAGATCTCCCAGGCCTTCGTATGTTCAATCGCATCAAACCAGATCATCAACAAGCTTCTTGGCACACCCGGTGGTTTTTGTGCGAACATATTTTTGGCACGCCTGGTGGGACACAGAACTTCGACATGGCTGGAAAAGGGTCAGCAAAGATGATATGATCCCAGTCACAATGGAAAACTTGACCGAAGAACAAAGACAACAAGTGGAGCAGAACATCGTGGAGTTTCAGAAGCTTTGTCTTACAATCCTTCGGCATGACAGATCAAGGGGCCAATTCAAGAAATCCCAATTTCCAAATCCTGTTCTGGTTGGTGAATCGAGCAATATATCACCTACAAGTTCACAGAAGCCGATCCAAGACATGTTTAATGAAGCAGTTCATTCATGCGTTGACCGATCATATCTGGGATTATTGATGAACACATTACAGAGCTTGATCAAGAAGGCAGTGGAGCCGATTCAAAAAACCCGGGGGGCATCAACAGAGTTATTCAGAAGCTGTTCCTGAGTACAATTATCAGAGGGAATATCAAGAATCAGAATCGGCTACAAACTCCACCTCTGCGTTATCACGATGAAATCCAAGAGAAGAAGATTTGACAGCAAGAATCAGGAGTGATGAGAGAACAATTCGGTTTAAGACCGAAGAAGGAAACCATTTATATATCGGTCTCCATAATCCAGATTGGTTTGATAGAGCTCCGTTGCCACGTCCGATACAAGAGTACCAGACCTTCTCCAAATTCTCAGGGCAAGATGATGTGTCTACAGTAGAGCATGTCAGCCGATTCCTGGCGCAGTGCGGAGAAGCATCGGCTGTAGAAGCTTTGAGAGTTAGACTCTTCCCGTTATTCATTATCCGATCGGCCTTTACATGGTTTTCTTCATTGCCACCTAACTCAGTTCGAGGTTGGCCCGATCTGGAAAAGCAATTCCACAAGTTTCTTTATGGAAGTTCAGGAGATGAGTTTGATAGACTTAACATCGGTAATACAGAAGCCGGAGGAATCAGTCGCAGAATATATCCAGCGGTTTCGTAATGGTTAAAACCGATTTATAGTAAGTCTGGACGATGCACAGCTGGCCGAGTTAGCATTCCAAGGTTTGTTGGCTCCGATCAAGGAAGATTTTCATCAGAAGACTTGAGAGCCTAGCACACCTAGTACAGAAGGTATCGGTTCATGAGAGCCGACTTCAAGAGGCCAGGAAGGAATATTGAGGCCCAAACAGAAGAAGAATTCGAAGTTTGATAACAAACTCCGAAATTGGGGGGGCATGTGTTAACGCCAAATTGGTACGGGTCGTTACCATGTTCGGTTAAGGAAAGAAGCGATATCAGCCATTGGAAACTAATCCAGAAGAGTCCGAGCTTGGGAAGGAATCGTGAAGACCACGTTATGGCATTATTTATCTTGTCTATTAGATAGTTTTATCTTTTAGGAAACCTGATCTCTTGTCCGATCAGGTCTGTTAGTTTTCCTTTTTAGTTAGGAAAGTTCTGTTTCGTGTCCTATAAGGACTCTTGTAACTCGGGGTATAATATTACGTATGCCGGGGACCTTGTAATCTATCTGAACGATCAATACATTCGGCGCATTGCCACCGCTTTACCAACGGTTCTTGCTCTCGAGCCGGCTGCAATCGGTTCCGGTCCAGAACTCCAGCGAGCGGGTAAAGTCTCGTTACTGCCCCGGATACCAATCGGCTAGGGACTTCCTCGTTTAGGTCCGATATTCTAGTCGGTTATGGTAGCCCGCTTACCACGATATATCTGCTTGTCTACCTGCATTCGGTTCAGTTCGATTCTTAGGCCTATCACGGTATATCACCCATAAGCATGCATCAAGTTTTATTTTATCGCGGGGAAGCTTAAAATCATCAGTTTGTGCTGCATCGTTGGGTCCGACCATACTACTAAACTGAGCGATAATTGTTCCTGCTAGGTGCCGATGGTTTCTGTGCAAGTCTTATCGGAATCATAGATATCGGTAATGCATAGGCCGTAAGTTTATCAATACATCATGCATTTAGATCTTGAATCGGCTCACAGCTTATTATTGTTTAATCTTTTCGGCATCAGTTAAGTTTTAACACAATTATAGTGATAATTACTCTTGCGATCATAGTTTTATACACTTCTATCGACGCTTATCCGAGTAGGTATCTTTTTAGAAGCCGACTTATTATCTTTACTGTTTATCATCTATATTTATCAACATCGGTTTTCAGCCAATGCGACAGTCGTTTCCTCCGGCATCGCTGCTTACTGTTGCTTATCTATTACATCGGGCCTTCTAGCCCGAATCACATTATACTGACAGCTATTCCATGTTTATAGCGCTACGTTTCCACCGATACACATGGCCACGGCTATCCGGCTACGAGAGGTCTATATCAGCCCGATCTCCGTAGCCGATTGCATTCTGCTGACCCGGGCACGAAGCACAAGTGAGGACCTGGAGCGAGGAACCCGAGCACGAGACCCGGGCGCGAGTACAGGCGAGGGCCCGGGCGCGAGCATACGGCGATCGGCTGGAAGAATCCGTATCGCTTTTTTTAAAAAATTTGAAAAAAAAACTGGCCATTGGATCAGTAATCAAATTTCTTCATCTCTTGTTCAAATTGCGGGGTCAAATTGACTGGCACGCCTACGAACCTCAAATATTTTAGGACCTGCATTGGAGCTAAGCAGATCTCCCAGGCCTTCGTATGTTCAATCGCATCAAACCAGATCATCAACAAGCTTCTTGGCACACCCGGTGGTTTTTGGTGCGAACACCAGGTTTCCTAAAGATAAACACTTGCCTAATTAATGGGTACAGTAAATAACTGCCAAACAGCGGTCTTCACGGCTCCCTCCCGGAATCGGTCTCTTCTGGATCCATTTCCGCCAGTTGACTGCAATTTCCCCTTTGACCGAATCTGACATAGGGCCTTACCAAATTTTGGCGTTAACACATGCCCCCCAATTTCGGAGTTATCCTATAGGACTTCGAAATTCTTTCATTTTGGGCCTCTAGATTCTTTCCATACCGAGGCGGCCCAAGGTAGCCCACTTGCCATAATTTTTGAAACAGTCCCAACGGCCTCGATTCCTGCCCGGTCATCATATCTCTATAAAACGCTTCGTCTCCCTACCTTTTTACGCTTTCACATCACCAGAGCACCACCGTTCATCTTCCAAAGCTTCAACAAGCTCTAGCGAATCCAGACAAACCGTCGCAGCCCTCTTCTTCAGCCGTTGATTCCTTGCATCTTCTTCCTCTCTCGCGATGGCATCGGCATCTGCAGTTTCCTGAGGTAATCTTCCTACTCCGATTATTTCTCCCGATTTTGGTGGCCTAGACGCATCCAATACCGCATGTTTCTTCATCTGTTCTTCGTTATGTTCTTGTTTACTGTAGCATCTTAAGAGACCAGATCTTGATCCACGCCGATTCCAAACTTTATTTACCATAGGCCCCATGGGTAGCGAAGATCCCACAGATTTTATAAGCGCCGAGACCTAGCGTATTCCTTTCAAGAACTCGGCCATGCGAGTTAGTGACTGGACTAATAGCTTCAGGTCATGGCCGAGCAAGCTGCCCGGGTGGCAAGAGATGGTACACCAGGGTATCGGCGTGAAGAGAACCTACTGGGAAGAATCACATATCGGCCACTGCATCATCTCTCTCTGCGCGATATGGAAAGGAATGAACCCCTGCTCGCATCGGCCTCATACTTTCTGGTCCAATGCCCTCAATGCCTTCCTGCTTCAGGCACGGCCGATGACCCCCACCTTGCTGGATGTGTGACCATGCTCACCTGTCTAGACACAACGAAAGAGCTACATCGACGCCCCTTCAAGCTCCGCTTCAAACCTGCTCATCGGCTCCAAGCAAAGAACATCATGCGGATGCGCAGGTCCAGGACCTACATATCCATTCACGAATACGAGGGAACTGGATCGGTTGAATGACCGGGAACATGTTGCCTTTTCTGAACTTAATGGCTGGAGCGGTTTGTTTTGGTGGCGCAACCCTCGGTCGACGAAGAACAACATGCAAATGTTTGCAGAATGCTTGGTTGATAGGAAACATTAATCCCCTTGGGCAAATTCCTCCTTGGCGCCACCTATCAGCTGCATCCACCAAAGTGGCGACTAAGCTATCGGCCGGCCAGCCCGTCGGCCATATCGGGGTCCTTGGTGGTTTGTACAGCTCTGGCTCAAATCTACTACACCTCCAAGGCCTTCTCTGAGGACTTCTCTTCTCAACCAAATTCCTTTCCAGCCGATTACACAGAAGACCAAGATCCCATTTACCGCCGATGTGTTTTCCATGGGCGAAGCTGCATCGGCCCTCTTTTGGAGGCAAGATAACCCCCGCTGACTTAGTCAGTGGTTCAAGGGGTTTTACTATGGTTTCACCAGGGAGGCCACTCTCTGGTTTGCATATAATGACGCAATCATCATTCGAAGATGCCTTCTAACTTCGACCCCACTCAACCGCTTTGGATAATGATGAGTCCAAGGCCATATTCCTAAATCGGCCATCACCCCCCGTCTGCTGCCAAACTGGCTTCTCTCTGGGCGATCACAGCCTTCATATGAGTTTTACCATCCATCGGTCGGCTCCCGCCAGTTTTGGCCTTGGTCAGCTTCCGATCGGGCCTATTCTTCATCGACAAACTTCAAGGCCCGGCAAATGTTCAGCAACGCCCAGAAATATGATCGGATGCGGACTTTGACAGACCCCTTCTTCTAGGCGCCGCCACCGAGGTGATATATCTGCACTGCCAACACCAAGACTTTTTGTCCGATGGTGAGGTCAGAATGGAAAGAAGCAATTTATCAGCTTAGCGGCCACCTGCTACTGTTCCCATCTTGACACCGAGGTACGATCGAATCTGATCAAGAGGTAAACACCCGCAAGCCCAAACTTAACCATCGTCTCCAATCATCTCTCACTCTTATTTTGCAGGCTGCCAGCGTCGAGCCCCCAACAACAAGCAATAGCGGTTGGCCAATTCTGTATCAACCTCCATCGGCCACTCCAAAACTTAGGGCGCGACGCTCCATCTCCATACGGCTCTCCTCAAGGGGCGGCCCTCGGTCTGATAGGACAAAAAACGGAAGAAAAAGTTAGCGCATCGCCCCTCCCTGAAGAAGCAGAAAAACCGATGCCGCATATGTCGTTGCCCCGACGCCACCTTCTCCTCAAACAACATCGGTTCCCTCATCTCCTCAGGTATGCGCCAAGTCTCAAATTATTACCCGCTTTCCCATTATTTACCAGGTTTCATTTTCAGCTCGAGTCATCGGCTCCAGAACCTCAACCTTCTTCCGGACATCCCTCCAAGCACTGAGCCGATGGCTTCTTCAGCTGCCCCCACTCTCGGTGGCACCAAGTCCTCCACCCGTCAGATGAGACTGCTCCTATTCCATCGGCTGACATTCCCCCCTCCGAAGAACAACCACATTCACCTCCCTGAAGCCGATGCCACCCGAGCTGCTGATGTCCTTCCTCAGGTAACCCCCTTTATGCCCATATTCTTGCTATTTAAAACTTTCTACTGATCATTTACCGATGTCAAATTTGCAAGTCCTTGGCCAGACTTGTTTTGCTTATTGACATCGGCAAGTACTTGGAGGCAGAAGACGAAACAAGCCACCAGCGCAGCAAACCAAACCGTCGTTCCCAGCCGATGTGCGGCGATTATTTAACGAGCATCAACATCGGCTGGAAAACCCAATGATGCGCTAGTAGGAAGACTGCTGGGGGCCAATTCAGGCAAGACTCGCAGAAATTGAACACCATCTGGCCCGAAAACTCGTCGACGGCATTAACCCCTGCAGCATACCTAGAGTCTCATTGGTTTAAACTCATCAAGCTTAGACAACGCATAAGCGATCGTGCTGACCAACAAGAAGATTACCCAAGATATGCCAAGCAGATCGGCTATCAGCCCACAGAAAATAGAGAAGCAAAGAAACTTGATGACATGGCAGCTATCCCCCAAGAGCTCCAATCCAAGCTAGATCAACTGAAGAAGAAGAAGGCCGATCTTGCTGGTAGAACCTTGAAAAAGTTCGCCAAGGATCTTGAAACAACAGAATCCCAGCTTATCGGCCTGCCGCAAGCTATCTAAGACCAAGAGGCTAAGTTGCAGCGACGGTGCGTCAAAGTCATTCATCGGCGCCAAGAACTTGAAGACCATTCCAAGCTCCGATGAAGCGACATCCGGGCCATCAATGAATTGACCAAAATCCGCCTGCACGCAAATTGAAACAATCCAAAAAAATTCATGTAAATTAATGACCGATGGCCTTTTGAAACATGTTGGTTGTGCTGTAATATATTCTGATCAGCTCTGTTGCCTGCCTCCTTTACCCTTGATAATATTTCTGTGTGTTTGATATAAAGGCGATATCGATTGATATCGTCTATCTTTAGGTGATGCAAAAACATCGGCTTTCCGAACTACTTTAGAAATCGGCTGCACTTAACCGATTTAAGAATTGATCAAATGATAGGATAGTATTTCTTGAGATATTTTTCCGTTAAGCGCTTTTAGCAAACTCCGTTCCCGTCAAGATCCTCTAATACGTAGGCATTTCCAGGCACACAGCGATTAATCCGATAGGGCCCTTCCCAATTAGGCGACCATTTTCCAAACTTATTATCTCTGGACCGATCGGCAAAATCAACTTCCACACAAGATCCCCTCGGCAAACGATTTATTCACCACCTTTTTGTTGTAATGCCGAGTTGCCTTAGCCTTGTTTTCCTTAATCCTTTCTAATGCCCTCAACCGATTCTGAGCCAAATCTTCAAGTTCATCTGTCATTAAGTTATAATAATCATCGGCTGTTAACTGATTCTGCAAAGAAATTCTCCTAGAGCCAATGTTAGTCTCCCACGGTAAAACTGCCTCATGTCCATATACTAACTGATACAGTGGCACCAGAGTAGATCCATGACACGCCATCCGATAGGCCCATAGTGAATCGGCTAATGTAGTATTGCCATCGCCGCGGCTGCTCATCAATTTTCCGCTTAATCAACTTGATCAAACTCTTGTTAGAAGCTTCCGCCTGTCCATTGGCCTGAGCATAATAAGGCGATGAATTTAATAACTTGATTCCCATACTGGCAGCAAATTGTTGAAACTCATCAGACACGAAAATAGACCCCTGATCAGTAGTTATCGTCTGAGGAATCCCAAATCGATAAATTATATCCTCCTTTACAAACTCGATCGCTTCCTTGGACGTAACTTTCTTCAAAGGAATCGCCTCTACCCACTTGGTAAAATAATCTGTTGCCGTCAATATGAACTTATGTCCTTTACTTGATGGAGGAAAAACCTGGCCAATCATGTCAATTCCCCATCCTCTGAACGGCCACGGTTTGATAATAAGATTCATAGCCGATGCTTGGTGGCGCTGTACATTTCCAAATTCTGACAATCTTGACATCCTTTATAATACCTGAAGCAATCTTCCAGCATTGTCGGCCAAAAATATCCTACTCTTCTCAGCAACCACTTCATCTTATGAGCCGATTGATGAGTCCCACAGACGCCTTCATGCCACTTCCACACATAACCACTTTGGCTTCTTCCAAATTCAGGCACCTAAGCAGAACTCCCTCAAAAGTCTGATAATACAGTTCCCCATCAAGTAGCACATACTTAGTAGCTTTATACCGAATTTTTTTGGAAACCGATTGCGACGGATTTTGCAAATAATCAATTAACTCTTGTCTCCAGTCAACAGCCTTGTTCTGAATATCAATATCGGCTATTTCAACCTCAACCTGCCTATTTAGCCGATACCCTGAAGCAATCTGCGCAAGATCATTGGCTTCTAAATTCTGCTCCCTGCGAATATGATCTATTGATACCATCTTGAAATCCTTCAACAAATCCGTACACTCTTCATAATATGACCTCAAAACATCGTCCCTGCACTCATATTCTCCAGACAACTGCTTGACCACCAACAAAGAATCGCCAATTATCTCTACGACATCGGCTCTGATCTCCTTTAAAAGTTGTAGACCTTTTAATACCGCCTCGTACTCTACTTGATTATTAGTCCGATAAGGTTTAATTGTAAAAGCAAACTCAAAACTTGCCCCCCGAGGAGATATAATAACCAAGCCGATGCCAGATCCATGCTTGCAAACCGATCCATCAAAAAACAAAGTCCATGAAATTGGCCACCGCTTGTCCCTTGATTGCTTTAGCCGATTCATATCTCAAGTCGAACTCTGTCAAAGCAAAAATCCATTTACCAACTCACCCTTTCAAGACTGGAGCCGACAACATATATTTGACCACATCGGCCTGGCAAACTACTGTACACTCAGCTGATAGGATATAATGCCTTAACTTTATACATGAGAAATATAAACACAGGCACAATTTCTCCACCGCAGGGTACCTCGTCTCAGCATCCAAAAGTCTTCTGCTCAAATAAAATACAACTCACTCTTTGCCTTCAAAACTCTGAATTAAAACAGACCCGATGGACCTCTCATCGGCTGACAAGTACAACCTAAACGGCACTCCTTTCTACGGCGGAATTAAAATAGGCAGGGAACTTAGATAATTCTTTATCTCGTCAAATGCCTTCTGCTGCGCTGTCCCCCACACAAACTCTTGATCGGCTTTTAACTTCAATAATGGAGTAAAAGACTCAATCCTCCCTGACAAATTTGATATAAATCTTCTCACAAAATTAATCTTGCCGATCAATGATTGCAACTCTGTCTTATTGCTTGGTGGCTCTGTAGTCTTAATGGCTCTGACGCTTCGCTGACTAACTTCAATTCCTCGCTCATGAACCATAAAACCCAAAAATTGCCCAGCTGATACACCAAAAGCGCATTTATTAGGATTCATCCTTAGCCCGTATTTCTTGGCCCTCTCCAGCACTTTTCGCAGATCAGCTATATGGCTTTCCTCACTTTTAGACTTAACCACCACATCATCAATGTAAATCTCTACCAACAAGCCGATGAGATCATGAAATATATAATTCATCGCTCTTTGATAAGTCACACCGGCACTTTTCAATCCAAAAGTCATTACTACCCACTCATACAAGCCGATAGCTCCTAGACACCGAAACGCAGTCTTATGTATATCTTCTTCAGCCATAAAAATCTGATTGTATCCTGCATTGCCGTCCATGAAGCTGATAATCTTGTGGCCTGAGGCTGCATCCACCAATAAATCTGCTATCGGCATTGGGTATTCATCCTTGGGGGTAGCTTTATTCAGATCCCGAAAATCAATACATATCCTCAATTTTCCATTTTTCTTCTCCACCGGGATGATATTAAAAACCCACTCAGCATATCGGCATGGCCTTATAAACTTGGCATCATACAACCTTGTGATCTCTGCTTTGATCGGCTCATATAACTCTGCCTTGAATCTCCTTGGAGCCTGCTTGAATGGCCGATATCCTGGTTTAATGGGCAGCCGATGTTCAACAATTGATCGGCTTAATCCTGGCATCTCATGGTACTCCCAAGCGAAACAATCCCGATACTCCTTCAATAGTGTTATCAATTCTTCTCGAAGTTCAGGACTTAACCTTCTGCTAATGTACGTCGGCCTTGGCTTATCTCCTGGTCCTATGTCAATTTCCTCCAACTCATCGGCCGACGTAAATCCTTGCCCCAGTTTCCCCTCAAAGTCTTCAATGGAGCCCATCAGAGTAACAATTCAGAGCTGACTTGCTGGATCGGCTGTATCCCCTGGCTAGTGACCTTAAGGTAGTCTCCTTCCCATATTTTTCCGGATAGGCAGTCAACACCATCGGCTTCCCAGACTGGTAGATCGGTCATTGCAATGTTGGTTGACCGATCTGCTAAGACCACTTCGACTTGATCTCCCTGCCACTGTATCAAACATTGATGCATTGTCAAAGACACGCAACAGTTCACGTGAATCCAGTCCCTGCCGAGAAGCAAACTGTACGACCCCTTTCCGTCGATGACGAAAAACGTGGTGGGTAATGTCTTATTCCCCACTGTCAACTCCACGTTCAATACGCCTTTCGCTTCTGATGAATTCCCACCGAAGTCTTTTAGCACCATATTTGTCTTGATCAGATTTTCGGCAGTCTTCCCCAATTTCCGGAATGTGGCATGAGGCATGAGATTAACTGCTGCTCCCCCATCAACCAGCATCTTTGTCATCAGCTTCCCATTCACATAGCCCTTGATATATAACGGCTTTAGGTGCCGATGCTCTGACTCTTCAGGTTTATCAAATATGGCCTGATCGGGTTGCAACGTCAGTTGAGCGAAAATTTCCTCATCGCCTTCTTCATCTGATGAAAGTGCTTTATATTCCCGAGGTAAAAAGAACACCATATTTGCTGGGGCCGATTGATCAGGTTCATCGTCTTTTCTCTTCACGCGCCATACCTGTTTAGTTCTCTTGTGATGATGATCGGCCTCTTCCTGATCTTGACTCTGTTCTTCCTGTTGCTCTCGGTGTCGTAGTCGCTGTGCCCTTCTCTTCTGATTTTTCGTGAATATCCCACTAGGGCACCATTGAGGATTCTGGACTTGTTTCTCACGTACTTCCTCTTCATCCTCTTCAAAGAACTCTTCATGGATCGGCCCTAATCGGCTATGAACCGATGCTCTTTTTCCAAGTGACCGATCCTGTGAAAACCCCTGCTGCTGATCATGCCGATTCCCTGTATCGCTGCACTCGGGGCAATTTTCAACTGATGGCAGTCTCATCCCTTGATCCCAGCAGAACCGGAAGAACGGGCAGTCCCAATGCGGATTATATCTTTCTGGTTCATCCCTCTGTTCCTCATATCTTGAATATTTTTCTATCATATCTGATGAAGTAATCCTTGATTTATACCTTTGACGTCTCGCTCCATCGGCCTGATCTCTCGACGATGATCCTGCATAAACCATGTTTACGAGGAACGGGTGCCCATCGATCTTCATCGGCTTCTTGTCTTCGAATTTGATTCTGCCCTATTCGACGGCCGACTGAATTTGTTGCCGAAAAACTTTGCACTCGTTAGTATGATGCGATATAGTATTGTGCCACTTGCAATATCTTTTCTTCTTTAGTTCTTCGGCTGATGGAATCACGTGATTTGGCGGCAGTTGTATCTGCTTCTCTTGTAACAGCAAGGCAAAGATTTTATCGGCCTTACTAATATCAAAATCATACCGCTCCTCCTTGCCGATATCCTTGACCCATGGGCACGATACTGATTTCTTGTTCCTGGCCCACTCCGCCAATCCAACCTCAGCATCGGATCCCTCATCGTCTGAGCTTGATGAATAAACTTGAACTTGAGCAACCCTTCTCTGATATTTATCTTTTTTCGCCTCTTGGAATCGGCTTTCATGAGCCGATACTTTCTGTACCAGATGCGCCAGGGACTCGAACTCTTGTGACGAAAATCTCTCCTTAATTGGCGCCAAAAGACCCTGGAAAGCCAGATCGGCCAGATGCCCATCGCTCAAGTTTAAACTGTAACATTGGTTTCTGACGTCCCGAAATCGCTGAACGTATTCCGGTACTGTTTCATCTGGCCGTTGCCTAACCGATGTCAAATCTGTTAGTCTCATCTCATGGATTCCAGCAAAGAAGTATTTATGAAACTGTTTTTCTAGATCGGCCCACCCCCGAACAGAATTCGACGGTAATGAAGAGAACCATGTAAAAGCCGATCCAGATAGTGACAAGGGGAAAAATCTAACCCTCAGAGCCTCTTCAGCCGATGCCTCCCCGCACTGTGCTAGGAATCGGCTGACATGTTCCACTGTAGACATGTTGTCCTGCCCTGAGAACTTAGAGAAATCCGGGACCCTGTATCGGTGTGGTAATGGAACCCTGTCAAACCACTCAGGATATGGATGCCGATACATGAATGTTTGTTCCTTGGGCTTGATCCCGAACTGCTCCCTTACTATTTTAGCAACCCTAGTTGATAGATCTTCTTCCCTCAGGTTGTCTTGTTGGTACTGAACAGGTGGAGTTTGTTGCCGATTCTGTCTATGATATTCCCTCTGGTAAGCACCTGGATCGGCCCCGCCTCCTGGATAATTTTGCTGATATCCTCCATAGTAAGCAGACCGATGGTACCCAGCAGGAATATCCTGTTGCCCCCCAGCCTGGTTCTGTGTAAACAGGTTTTCTGGTATGTCTCTGCTGACGTTGTAAGCAACTTGGGTTTGATTCAACTTTTGGTGGGAGGAAAACAGGACCCCGAGTAGGCTTTTGAATAATCGATCCATCCACCATCTTCTTTATAAGATTATGAAGTGTGTTCACCAGAATTCCGGACTGATTGATGAGCGCGTGATGAACTGCTTCATTCACCATCTCTTGCAAGGGTTTTACCGGTGGACTCTCAGGTGGTGTACGGCTCGATTCTCCAACCAATACTGGCTTCGGAAACTGGGATTTTTGAATCGGCCCTTGCCTTGTCATGCTGAAGGACTCTAAGCACAGCTTCTGAAAGTTGGCCATAGTTTGCTCAATTTGCTGTTTTTGTTCTTCTGTTAAATCTTCCATGCTGACCGGAATTATGTTGTCTGTTTTGACTTCCTTCCCGGCCATGTTGCAGGTCTGATTGTTGAAACTTCGCGTTGAAACTTCGTGTCCCACCAGGCGTGCCAAAAACGTGTTGACGCCGAAAACCCGCCGGGGGGCCGTCCGGCGTCTGGGAGACACGCGAAGGCCTGGGAGATTTGCTTCACTCCAGTGCAGGTCCTAAAATCTTGTGGTTCGTAGGCATGCCAGTCAATTTGACCCTGTGATTGACAAGTAGAAAAGATGTCAAATTCATGAGCCAATCGGCTGGAAGCCGGCTTGGACTCATCTCATCGGCCGATGGCCAATACGCACTGTAGCACCTATACATCGGCTAAAAGCCGATGACGGCAAGAGCAATAACATAATAATGAACAAGTATTGCGCTAGCCGATCATCGAATGGACGCTCAAAAACCGGCTATAAACTTGGTAAAATAAACAAGCAGAATGCATGAGTAAAATAAACTAAAGGAACTCCAGCCGATCATAGTTTAAAGTTACTGGTATCGCTGCGAAGATACTGCCCGCGCGCGTGCCCGGGCCCTTGCTCACATCGGCGCTCGGGATCTTCATCCGCTGTCCGTATCCATGCTCGAGTTCTTACCTATGCTCGTGCCCGGGTCCTCACCTGAGGTCGTGCCCGGGAACTTGGCTGAGGTCGTGCCCGGGAACCTGCTTGTGCTCGCACTCGGATCGGCAGAATAAACCAATCGGCTAGCCCTTAGCCGATCGTAACAGTAATGCAGGCAAGAATGTATAACAAAGCAAGCAGCATAATCGGCTATATTTAATAAGGGATAACTTATCAGCTAAGCACTCCGATAACAACATCGCATAAAACCCATCGGCTTATTAAGAATAACGTTATTATTCAGTCTAGTAGATCGGACCCAACCGTTGCAGCACAGACTGATAATGATAACGAAATCTCGATAGGCCGATAGATCTGATGCGATCATGATGCTAAAACATGATAACTTACCGGCTATGCACCCCGATAAGACGCTTGCACATAAAGTATTGACCTAGCAGGACCGATTTATCGCTAGCAGTTTAGTAGGTCGGACCTAACCGATGCAGCACAAACTGATGATAAACCGCTCCCAGTAAGCCGATACGATCTATGCACGCATGATGTGATATACCTAATCAATCTATGAGATCAAACTGAACTGATGCAGCCATAGATAAAATAAATATATCGTGGTAAGCCGACTACCATAAACCGACTAGAATATCGGACCTAACTGAGGAAGTCCTAGCCGATAGGTAGCCGGGGTGACGAGACTTACCCTCTCGCAGGAGTTCGGACCCAACCGATGCAACCCGGCTTGAGAAGCAAGGTCCCGTCGGAAGGGTGGCGATGCGCCGAAATTGTATTGATCGAGTGATAATTTACAAGGTCCCCGGGCGTACGTATTTATACCCCGAGTTACACGAGTCCTTATTGGACATGGTACATGATTTCCTAATTATAACAAAAAATTTTAACAAGGCCTGACTGGACACAAGGCCAGGTTTCCTAAAGATAAACACTTGCCTAATTAATGAGTACAGTAAATAACTGCCAAACAGCGGTCTTCACGGCTCCCTCCCGGAATCGGTCTCTTCTGGATCAATTTCCGCCAGTTGACTGCAATTTTCCCTTTGACCGAATCTAACATAGGGCCTTACCAAATTTTGGTGTTAACAGAGGGATGTCAGTTCTTTGCTTGGCAAACACATCTTCTAGCTCAGGAACTACAAATAATTCCAATCTCTTGGCCCTTTGTAGTTTGGAGGCTTGATATGGTCGGGCCATTCAAAAAAGTGCTAGGAGGGTTCACATACTTTTTCGTCGCAGTGGACAAATTCACAAAGTGGATCGAGGCAAAACCCATTGCTACCATAACAGCGGCAAGGGCAAAAGACTTCATCATAAGTATTGTATATCGATTTGGAGTTCCTAACCGCATCATAACGGACAACGACACTTAGTTCACTAGCGGCGTCTTTCAAGATTTCTATGATGACTTCGGCATCAAGATCTGTTATGCTTCTGTGGCGCACCCACGAAGCAATGGGCAGGTCGAGTGTGCCAATGGCATGGTCTTATAAGGTATCAAGACTAGGGTGTACGACTGACCACAACCATATGCTGGACGGTGGGTGCAAGAGCTTCCATCCGTTCTCTAGTCTCTAAGAACCACTGTTAGTCAGGCGACAGGGCAATCCCCTTTCTTCCTAGTCTATGGTGCTGAGGCTATGTTACCAACCGAGTTGGAGTTCGGCTCACCACGAGTTCGGGCCCACTTAGATGCAAAATCAACTGAAGACCGACTAGTCGAACTAGATCAGTTGGAAGAAGCAAGGGACATCGCAACTATCCAGTTAGCAAGATATCTTTAGGGCCTACGTCGTTATCACAGTTGGAATGTTTGTGGCTGCGCCTTTTCGGTGGGAGATCTCGTTTTGAGAAAAATCCAAACCACCAAAGATAGGCATAAATTATCTCCCTTATGGGAGGGGCCGTTTATTATCGCTGAGGTGACACGTGCGGGTGCCTACCGACTAAAGTCAGAAGACGGCGTCCTAATCAACAACTCATGGAACATAGAACAGCTACGTCCTTTCTATACCTGACTTTTGTACTCCTTTTATACATATAAATAAAGTTCGTTACTCTGACTCACTACGTCGCTTGTTCCAATAGAGTAGTGAGTCAGGGGCTATATGATAATATATGCCTGTTGTCATTAATAAAGTCCGAGCTTGTTTTATCTAAGTCATGAAGTTTTACGATGAGTATGCTAAATTTTCCCGAGTACAGTCCTGAGAGGTGAACGCTTTTTATTTAAGTTGATCTCAAACCACTCGGCATAAACTGTCTAGTCGAGTAAAACTAATGACGGCTCGGAGGAAACAAGCACTCGACAAGATTTAACAGCAAGCAGCAAAAACATTTACAATATTTACATATTGTTCCCGATGAACACCAAATACATAAAAGTTTCTGTTTACATTGGCAGATCTTCAGCGATGGCTTCGGTAGTGGCCCTCACTTGGCTGATCAGCTCCAAGCCCTCCTCTGTGGTAGTGCCTTCAGCAAAGCCTTCACCAATCACCTCAATATCTACCCGAGGGTAGAGAGACTTGGTCATGGCTAATGCTTGGGCAATCCCTACGGTGACGCGCTTGTCCGAGTACTACTTCAGGATCCCTAGGGCTTCCTCGAGACGCTGCGCCACCTAGGCAATTGAGCTAGAGTTGGGCCCGGTCAGGGTCAGCTGCATGATATCCAATAAAGTCCTCGCAGAGTCAACAATGACTTGCCGTGATTTCTTTATCACCTTGATCTCCTCTGCGACGGCACCAAACTGGATCTGCGAGTTGGCTTTGAAGGCTGCTCACACAGAGACAAAGGCATCAGCAAATTAGAGCATCTAGTCGGACCGAGTTCACAGGCAGACATGTGACTTACTCGCATAATCGGTGTCCACCTTGGACTTCGCCTTTTCGAGCTCCTTCAGCTCCTTTTTTAGAAGTTCAACTTCCAGGGACCGATTGTTGAGATTTGTCTCGAGAGCTACAGCAAAACAGAGTCAAGGATTAACAACACAGAAAGTCTTGTCCAAGGTCACTTAGGCAAAAGGGGAACTTACTCCTGATAGTCCCTGCTTGAGCCCAGTTCTCGTCCCTGAGCTTGTTCACAGAGTCCTTCAGCCGCTCCTCCCTCTCGTTGCTAGATTCTTCTAGGTCATCCTTGGCAATTTGGAGCTGGCGGAGTTGGAGTAGCTGAGGAGCAAGCTTGGACAGAACTTTACCCATTTCTTCCGACCGATCAACCACTTTCTACACAAGAAGTGTCAAAATCAGGCAGAGCAAACAACAAGGGCGCAAAGTTCTGAAAAACCATGAATTAGCGAGCATGGCGGGACCGACTGCATACATGGATCCCCTTTGACGCAGCAATGGTGGCTTGCATCAAGCTGATTCTCTCCTTTTGGGCAGCCTGCTCATCATGCTCGAAGCTCTCTGCTTCCCTCTCGGGAGTAACCCAATGGAATGTCTGAGGGAAGTTTGGCGGAGGAGCTTTGAGCCTAGTGAGATCGTCATCGTTAGAGGATGGAGAAAGTGGTGGCGAAGGAGTCCTTGGACTTGGGTTGATTGGCGGCACAGGGTCCTGGGCGAGCTCAGGGACGGGGGCTTCAACTACGCTGTCCCGACTAGGCGATGCTTGAGGCCCGGTTGGGTGGGTCAACTCAGCCTCGGGGGCTGGGATAACTTCCGGCTCGGCTTGCGACGCAACTGGCTCGGGCTCAGTCAGGACAAGAGCTGCTATGAGGGTCGGTGGCACTGCCCCTTTGGGGTCAACATCACTTGGCTTCCTGCAGGAATATTCAACAATCAAGATTTTGCAAGTTTATTCAAGCTTTTTTGAAGATTGAAGATTTTTTGTACCTCTTGGAAGTTTTAAACCTCCACCCCTGTGTGCTGGGGATGGAGGTAGTCGGTGACGGGCTTGACAGCCTGCTCGACGGTGGAGAGCTGCCGATTGCTAGGCTCATGGGCACGACAGTCGGCGGTGGAGAACTTGGCCTAGTCGGCGCTGTGCTTGACGCAGCCGACTAGGGGTGGCGGCACTTGGCGGTGGGGTCCTAGG
The DNA here is from genome assembly GCA_003991445.1 of Oryza meyeriana var. granulata. Lineage (NCBI taxonomy): Eukaryota > Viridiplantae > Streptophyta > Magnoliopsida > Poales > Poaceae > Oryza > Oryza meyeriana. Next base: position 47,042 of record RYFJ01002263.1, on the reverse strand, counting down.
GCTAGGAAGCCTGGGGGCAGCGCTGCTGGAGTCCTTGATCATTAGACCGCTAGATACCTTACTTGACATATCCTTTATCTTGGCCTGGTCTGTTGCTAGTCTCTTCCCAGTCCTCTTGGGGTTGGGTTGAGCTGCCGAGGGGCTGGCCAAGCGTTTTCTGGCCCCACTGGCCAACTGGTCTTGGGGGTCAAAATCAAATTCTTCACATTCCTGCAAACATCTAGATATTACATTGCATGGCTGGATAACATTCAGATCACGCTCCATGCATGGATATCAAGACAGAAACTGCATCATATATTACCTTTGGCCGAGGCCTGCCCTTGCAGTATGGCTTGGGGGCTCTCTCCTTGTCCTCGGTCTCCACGACTCCGTTGATGAAAAAACCAAGCAAAGTATCGGGACTTTATTCTTGTCAATGAAGTCGGGGTACTCTCGGGTTGGATCGTTCTTCCCTTGGTAGTCAAACCCGAGGTGGCTTCTGGCCTTCAGGGGCTGAGTTCGGCGATTCAAGAATGCCCTGGCCACCCAAGGACCAGTCAGCCCTGTGCCCTTTAGCATGTCAATCTTCTCCAGCAGCCTATATACCTTGCCCATTTCATCTTGAGATGGCACAGAGGTCCAGCTCTCTAGAACAGATGGTCGATTTCCGGGGAAAGGGGGCAGGGAGGGCTCTAGATTGGAGCAATAGTACCACTCTCGATGCCACCTCTTGAGAGAAGTCTTTAAGGGGACATGGAGATAGGCCCTCTTCATCTCATTACGGAGTTGAAGGCCTGCTCCCCCTATCATCTGAATTTTGAATTTTGAGGCCTGAGGCTTGATGTGAAATAAGTATCAGCTAGAATAATGTTGCTCATGGCAACTGTTGGCCAAGCATGTAGGCCGAGTACCACTTTATGCAATTAAATCCATTGTGTGGTCAGGTGTACTCAAGAAAAATACCTGCATCCCCAATTTTAATGAAGATCAGCTTGTGATCCTTATAAGGATATATCCTCGATACCTGGTGGATAAGATAGATACACAAACACATGTGTTTAGCAATTAGGCCTTCAAGAAGCATATTTGTTTACCTCATCGGTTCCTGTTGGTAGCATCAGCACTGTGATTTTAACGCAACCTGCGAGCGGCCCATAGTGAGCGTGCTACTGTAGAAACTCATATCTTGGTGGCCCAGTACCGACTGTGTAAGCCCAAGCCCATGAGTTGGCACAGGCTCTATAAAGGCTAGGGGAGAGAGAAAAGATTCCTCATCTTCCCCGAGCGACCAATCGTTTTGTCTTCCTAGCTCCGCGCCGAAATTTCGCCTCCCACTTCGCTAGGGTTCGCTATTGCTTGCTCTTCCCCACTAGAACTCGGGTGATTCCGCTCTTCCTTGTCCATTCCAAACCTCCAGCAGTATTTTCCCCAAATTTCCTCAACCCCAACCATGCCGAGGGTGTCGGATTCCATGGATGCGTCGGATGATGTCTGGCCGACTTCAGATTGCGGGTCGGTGAAGTTGAAGCTTCTGGAGACACAGCTGAAGCTGCAGAGCCAGGAGATCATCAAGTGGCGTCCGGCTCAGGGCGAATCGGTTCCGGAGCCCCAGAACGGTGAGACCGTTGTTTTTGCTTCTTTTTTCCACAGGGTCTTTCGCTTCCATCTTCCAAGTTCTTCCTCCAGCTCCTTACTTTTTACAAGCTCGAGTTGGTGAATCTGAATCCCAACTCGATTCTACAAATCTCCATCTTTGTAGCTCTTTGTGAATGCTTCCTGGGTGTGGAACCCCATCTGAATCTGTTTAGGTATTTATTCCACATCAAGCCCCAACCCTCCAAAAATAAAATCCAAGTGATCGGGGGGCTGGTATCCAACTTAGGAATGAGATGAAGAAGATCTATTTAGATATTCCTCTAAAATCTTCTCTCAAGTGCTGGCATAAGGAATGGTTTTACTGTTCCGACCTTGAGCCATGCCTTCCCCCTTTTATGGGTTTGCCCCTGGTGATTATCGCCAAGTGGTCATCTCTGCCCACCTCTGAAGAAATGGGGCAAGTTGATACGCTAGTCAGCTAGATCTGCAAGCTGAAGAAAGCTGGGTTGTCGGGTCCCTGGGTGGCCAAACACTTCTTGACTCGGTGCATCAGGCCGCTGAAGATGAGGTGTCACTTCGGCTGGGACTACAAGGGCAATGGGGATCCCAGCCGGGAATACGCTGACCTGGTGGGCAAGCACAAGGTGACCGATATCTTGTTTGATTTCTTTGCCAGCGGGGTGATCGAGACTGAAGACACATATCGGTCCGTAGCGGCTTACAGCAAGAACAGGCTACGCCCGAAGGTAACCCTTGCTGATGTTATCTTGTAGTTCATCTGTGGTGAATACTTGCAGATATGTGCCCAGATTGGCTTCACAGTGTATAACTTGTATTGTTGAACTGCTTGCAGTCGTGTGAGGAGTTCGATGACGACTCTTGAAAGTTGTCAGCCTGGAAATCGAAGAAGAGGCCGAGAAGTCCTTCTGCTGCCCAGCCCGACTCCAAGAGAGCGGGAAAGAGACCTGTTGTAGATCAAGGCAAGAAGGCGGCTATGAAGCCGAGTGCCGCTGCCGGGAGTCTGAAGATAAAGGACACCGCCAGCGCAGCGCCCAGGCCATTGAGTTCCAGACCGGGACCCATACAGTCGAGCTCAGCATCATCGAGCCCAACTAGAGCGCCACCGAGTACAAGGCCAGCTCCGGCGCCGCCAAGCTCAGCAACATTGAGCCCAAGGATGGCGCCACCGAGTAGCCGGGCACCCCAGCTGGCCGCACCTAGAGTGGAACTGACCAGGATAAAAGTGCCGCAGCCGACTGCCACGCCGACTGGCCCGACAGCCGGTCGCAGCCCACCGCCGGGATCTGGATCACCCGGGCAGAAGCTTAAGTTCTCTAAGAGGTAAGTTGCTCTGGATCTTCTGAAAATCTTGTTTGTCGTGGTAGTGTCTTGAAATTTGACTCGTTATGCAGGAAGCGGGCCAACATTGATCTCAAGGAGACCGCTCCGGCCACTCCCGTTGTAGAGCCAGCCCTAGCCGAGCCAGCGCCAGCGAGCACACCTGCTGAGCCAGCGATGGTCTCAGTTGTAGAAACTGAGATGTCTCGACTACAGGGCCGCCAACGTCGGCTAACCAAGGTGTGGCGGTTGAAGCTACTGCTCTAGCCCCTGAGCCAGCCCCTGAGGGCCCGGAGGCCGCTGAGTTGAGGGCTGGGACCCCGTCGCCATCCATGTCACCGTCGTCGTCGTCTTCGTCGTCGTTGTCCCCTCCTTTGGACAGACTAGACCTCCCTAGGCTCGAAGCTCCTCCCCGCAAGTTCCCGCGGACATTCCACTGGACGGTGCCCGACGGAACCGCGAGGAGTTACAAGCATGATGAGGCCGTGGTAGAAAAGGAGCGTGAAGACTTGCTTCGTGCCACAATCGCCGCGTCCCAAGGGATTCAGGTATGATTTCCGCTGTGTTGGAATCTTGGTAGTCTTCCCTAACACTTGACGCTGTTTTGACTTGTTTCTCCCCGAGCAGAAGCTTGTTGATCGCTCGGAGAAGATGCATGAGGTGCTGACCCGGGTTGCCCCCCAGCTCCAAGAATTGGAACAGCTCCGGTCCCTAAAGACCGTATTGGAGGAGCGTCATCAAGGGAGGGAAACTTGGCCAAAGGACGCCGTCACCTAGCTTTGGAACGAGAATTGGGACCATGCCAAGAAGAAAAGGGGTAAGCCTCCAGAATACTTCTTCCTGACCGAATCCTTAGTATATTTCTCTAGCTGTGTTGTTACCGACTGCCTAGTTGTGTCCTGACTGCAACGTTGAGTTCTTGACTAATCTGTCGTGCAGCCCTCGAAGCCGAGCTGAAGACCCGAACAACAGGAGAAATCCAGCTGATGGAGGCCGAGGGAGCCAGGGCTAGTCTTGAAAAAGACAAAGCTGACATGACAAGGGACAATGCTGAGCTTGAGCAAGAGAAGGCCAAGGTGAAGAAAGCCAACGCCAAGCTCGAGAAGGAAAAAGTCGAACTGGAGAAGACCATAGCCAAGTGGGAGGCCGACTACAAAAGTAAGTCTCCGCCCTGACATTGATCTTAACCAATCCATTAATTACCCCATCTGCAGTTTTGCCTGACAAGTTTGCTTGTTGGTGAACTCGGGTAGCTGCTAGAGCCAATTCCCAAATCCAATTTCAGGCTTTCGCAGAGGAGATAAGGGTTGTCAAGAAGTCACAGGAGACCCTTGCCGAGTGTATGAAAGGGCTCCTTGACATCATGGATCCTCGCCACGCGGGAACCAACTCCAATACAATCTTCCAAGTGGAGGCGCGCCTTAAGGATGCACTGAGTGCCCTGAAGAGGTACTCGGATGAGCATGTTGTTGCCGGCGTGGCCCAAACCATGGCGATGACCAAGTCTATCTACCCAAGGGCAGATATTGAAGCCATCGGGGAGGGGTTTGCCGAGGAGACGACACCCGAGGAGGTGCTGGAGCTGATAGCCAAGGTGAGGCCGACTGCAGAGACGATCACTCGAGACCTGGGTATGTAAGAACACTATATCCTGTAGTCAGTGTGTATAAACTTTTGTAAAAACATGTGTAAATATATGTGCAATGCCGCCAAGCTCTGAATTATTACTCAGTTGTCATTAGCTTTACCCGACTATGTAGTCTACGCCGAGTTTGTCTATAGGAACTTAATAAAATCGTTCACCATAGAGAGCTGTACTCGGGCAAACGTGACAAAGTCATAGTAAAACTTCATAACTTAAGTAAAATAGGCTCGTATATTATTGACAAAGCGCATATAATATATGCAGCCCCCGACTCACTACTCGGTTGATACAAGCGGCGTAGTGAGTCAGAGAAAAACTGTACACATGGGAAAGTATAAAACTCAGGTATAGAAAGGCCGTAGCTGTTCTATATTCCATGAGTTGCTGATGAGGGCACTGTCTTCGGTCTTCAGTCGGTAGGCACCTGGCCGAGTAACCTCGGCGATAATGAATGGCCCTTCCCAGATTGGGGATAGTTTATGCCTGTCTTTGGTGGTTTGTATTTTTCTCAAGATGAGATCTCCGACCAAAAAGGCGCGGCCACGGACATTACGATTGTGATAACGACGCAGGTCTTGAAGATACCTTGCCGACTAGATTATTGCAATATCCCTCACTTCTTCCAACTGATCTAGTTCGACCAATCAGGTATTGTTGGAGATGTCTTCGGAGTAAGCCCGAACTCGCGGAGAGCCGAACTCTAACTCGGTTGGTAGCACAGCCTCAGCACTATAGACCAGAAAGAAAGGGGATTGCCCTGTTGCCCGACTAACCGTGGTTTTGAGAGACCAGAGAACAGATGGGAGTTCTTGTACCCACCGGCCTGCGTATGGTTGTAGTCGGTCGAATATCCTGGCCTTGATACCTTGTAAGACCATACCATTGGCTCGTTCAACCTACCCATTGCTCTGCGGGTGTGCCACAGACGCATAGCAGATCTTGATGCCGAAGTCATCACAGAAATCTTGAAACACGCTGCCCGTGAACTGAGTACCGTTGTCGGTGATGATGCGGTTGGAGACCCCGAATCAGTATAGTATACTCATGATGAAGTCCTTTGCTCGTGCCGCTGTTATGGTTGCAACGGGTTTGGCCTCACTCCACTTGGTGAATTTATCCACTACGACGAACAAGTGTGTGAACCCTCCTGGCGCTTTCTTGAAGGGCCCGACCATGTCAAGCCCCCATACTGCGAAGGGCCAAGAGATTGGGATTGTTTGGAGTTCTTGGGCTGGGAGATTGGTTTGTCTTGCGTAGAACTGGCAACCCTCACATGTGCGAACTGTGGGCACCCCGGAAGTGCATTACGAAGAGTAATTATTATGACAACGCGAAATATCTAGATGGATGGGGTCTTAAATAAAAACCGAATAAATGCGGTAACCATCCATCCTCATCGCAGCCTTGCCATAATCTTTACCCACTCACAATACAAATCCAACACACCGAATTCAGAAATAAAGAGATATTTGGAGAGTTGATTTACTAGTCCCAAACGGCGAAGTGTGCCCGTCAAACCACACGAAAATGGCAACCAAACACGATACACACTTCTGGGGACATGGTCTATGGTTGAACCAACGTCCATGCATCTCATCATTTCTAAATTCATACTCATGTTCAGCTAGTCCCCAGGAAAGAGACTAGCCTCACACTTTCATTGCAAGCAATTGATAAACATCACAAGTACTCTAAATATGGATAAACGAGCAGCAGGGTTATAAATATTACATAGAGGGCTCACACCCTAATTCATCACAAAGTAACCCAAAAGATAGCAGCGGAAAATATAAACATAAAAGATAAAACCAGTGGTGCCATTACCAAACCACAGGGCAACCGACTGGGGATAGAACTTAACTTCAACTACACATTATCCTTGCCACCCTCGGCGGGATAATAGTAGACCACATCAATGTCGTCGTTGTCCTCACCTGAAAGATGCAGCGAAGTACACAAGTACTCAGCTAGACTTATAGAATAATAATAGAACAAAGGAGTAATGCTAGTCTCTACATCAAGGAGTAGGGCTATGTCAATATGATTTTGTTGAGCAAATATACCTTGAAACTATAAGCATTTGCGAAATATAGCAATCTGAAATTTTAATGATACCAAGCTTATAGTTCTGAAATAGAAGTAAAAATGAGCACAAACCATGCTCTAACCATCATCCATGGGCCACCATTGCCCAATTATATATGCTACACAAGCATACCATTTATCATGACTAAACCAAGTCATATTTAACATCAAAGCCTTTCATATAAACCCATCCATCCATGACTATCCTAAGTCATGATAGAACCACATGCTCCCATAACCACATATCCCAAGTTTGATGCTAACATGAGTGAGGAACACATCAAGCGGTCGTCCGTAACCGTGGACACGGCTATTCAAATAGTTCTTACTTTGATCAGAGGTGTACATCTTTACCCACACGATGTGATAGAAGCCAAACGGCTACACTCTAGTTTGATCCGTACCCATCGGTACCCACACTCTACACATTGAGTGCGGACTAGAGGTCACAACAAAACCTTTTGCACGCTTAGCCCCAACCACCTAAACCACGTCTGGGCCCCCGACGACTTAGTCACGTGCGTGCGTGGTAACTAAGGCGGGCTCACCGTCGCGGGAGGCACCTCTGGCCGAAACCAGGCTCACTCGAGGCCCTCCAAGGACTCTCCGTCCTCACGACTGACGGATGGGCGTAGATGGTCACAGCCTCCCGTGCTACTGAGTTAAGTCGTCCCATTCCCGGCGTGTGGAAGTACGTAGGGTGCTTGAATAGACGTCAACATGTTCGGTCCTTAACGATCCAGACGGAGCTATGTGCATCGGGGGAACACCATCCCTTCATCACCCTATCATCCGTCCAAGTCAAACATATTCTTAATTATAAATCAAAAGTTATTTTTTTCAGATTTTAACCCATCCATTCGCATTAAACTAGTTTTGAACCGATAGCTCCATCTATCGGACTTTTCTAAGTCTAGAAATAAGCATGGCTAAGCATTCGATAAAATAAAAATATCCCAAAGTCCTTAACCAGGGGTGACAAGGTAAAAGCATGGTATCAACAATCAAGGATCGGAAATGCATACAATTAGGCAATATCGACTCTACCCGCTTTCCCATTTTAAATAGACCAAGACATGCATATAGGTATTGCTTTCACAAACAAATCAATTTATTGAAAATATAGGTTCAATATGCTTAGATGCTTGCATAGATGCTTGCCTTGCTGCAGAGAAGGTTCACTCTCAACCTCTAGATTAGTTTCCTCGTACTCCAAAACCTCCGAATCTATCGATAAAAAGCGAATATGCAAATAAGAAGCAATTAAACATGTCTATGCAAAAATGATCAATAAATGCTGAGATAAATACAGTAGGTAGGCACATTCTAAAGTGAATTTTAGTGAAGAATCATTTCAAAATCTTTTACGGTTTATGAGTTACAAAAATAACAAGATGAAAAGGCTGAAAATGACAGTTTTGTAATTATTTATATTGTAACCTTAAGTTATTATATTTGACTGAAATTTTCTATTAATATTTCAAGAAGGCAAGTATTATTATATAAAAGAGCATAACCTACTGGTTCTAACAAAATTTGGTTCACTGAAATTTGATTTAAAATGATTTAGTTGTGAATTTTATAAGTTTATCAAAAAGAACGATTAGAAATTACTTAGGCCTCTTTTGGGAAGGTAGATTTGTCAAATGCAAAATGTCCACAGTAAGGGTGCAATTTTCTGAGTTAAACAAAAGTGGTTTCACATTTTTAGCAATTAGGATGAATTTTCTAGAAATTTGTAAACTTCTAGGTTATAAAGAGGTATATAAAAGGTATTTTCGTTTTTAGAGAAAAATCCTACACAGAAGTCCTCACTTTTTATTTTATAACATTAAAGAGAACATTTTTATAAATCCAAGGAAATTTGGTTCACCTCAAAAAGGAGTTATAATGGATTTTATAAAAATAATCCAAGTTTCTAGGCACAAAATAAGTTATTATTGCTTCTTTAATTTCTAGAGGTAGTTTCTGTACAGAAGTTGTCACATTATATTTTACAGTGTTAAATTTCACAAATTTACAGAACTAACAAAATTGGTTTCACTCAAAAAGGAGTTAAAATGAATTCCCTATATATTTTTGAAGTTTTCCCATTTTTCAGTTACAAAATAATTCAGTTATTTGCCTTTTCTTCTTCTGGACTTTCTTTGCTTTCTTTCTTTCTTTCTCTTACAGGTGGGGCCTGCTCGTCAGAGAGACAGAGCAGAGCAGGGCAAGGTTGACAGGAGGCGGCGAGCTTCTCGGCGGCGGTGACGGTGAACGGCGGCTCGGCTTGGGTGGTGGCCAACAGAGAAACGAAAGAGGAGGACGAGGCGAACACATCGGTGTTCTTCTCATCGCCGGTGGTGGCCGGAATCGATGGCGATGACGGCGGAGGCGGTAAGTCGGCTCGGGTTGCATATGGAGGTCACGTTACAGACTGAAACAATGCAGGCATGCGATGTCTGAGGGACCGGAGAGGCTCACCAAAGGTCCTGGGTTACTCGGCAGTGCTAGAACGGCGGCGGTTGCTCCAGGAGAGGTCCGGCGGCGGCGGCGTGCTTCGGGACTACGTCGTCGGCCTTCTCCTGGGGTTCTGCGACGAAGCCGAGTTGCCGAAAAGGTTAGAGGCCTCGTAGAGATGGTCTCAGCGCGAGGAATCGGATGGAGGCTCACCAGGGAAGGAGAAAAGGATGGCGGGGGTAGTTGGCCGGAGAGGGAGAAGACAACAGCCGATCTCCTCGCTCGGGGCTTTGCAGTTCGATTCCTTTGGTCGGCGGGCTCCTGGAGGTGAGGCGACGCTGGTGGCATAGTGGCCCAGCCGGCGATGCACCACGGCGGTTGGAACGGCTGCGACACCACGGCGGCGGTTTTGTACAGCAGAGAGTAGGGACGGCGGTGGCACGGCGTCTTCGGCCGACGAACCTAGGGCAACCAAGTATGAAAATGGAACGATTAGAAGGTTTAGATCACGTTCCCGAGGCTTAGAAAGGATGGAGCTCACCGGATCTAACTCGGGCTCAACCGAACACCTTCAGCAGAGGAGCAGATAGGCTTGCCGACGGTGATCTTTGGGGATTCCGTGGGTTTCTCCGGTGGGAACGTGAAGAGGATGAGAAGGAGACTCGGCTGGCGAAGTTTGGAGTGAAAAGGTCGAGGTTTCCCAGAGATATGCTATCCAAGGTACTCTGTGCACTGTGAGAGAGAGGAAGAAGGAGGCAGTGACATGTTTGCATGCAGCTGCTGAGTTGTATCCATTGCACAGTAGTCAAGGTGGGTCCCACATGTAAGACAATATTTTTCTACACATAATTGGCTAGGTTTACTCTATGACTTGTGGGTCCAAGAAGTTAGTTCCTAGGGAGAAGAGAGGAGTATGGGTAGGAATGTTGGTGAAACACACTGTCCCATGCTGTGCTATGGCTTACAAGTGGGTCAAGTCTTGTGGGTCCCACTGGTCAGTGACTTGAGAGAGGAGAAAACTCTAGAGACTGTCTGGAAAAGTGTACTAGATAGCTGTCTTGCATCTGTGATCTCAGCAGGTTACCAAGGGGTATAATTCATGGAAAAATTATTGGAGGTAGAGAAAGATGTGTTTAACCTTCTGACCAAATTTCAGGGTTAGAAGTGGTCTGGTTCATCTTTGGTGAAATTGCAAAGTAGGCATAAAGACCCAGTTTTTCTGCAGTGTAATTTATGTCCCTAGGGCTTTGCTCCTATTATTTCATGTGACTTCTTTGGGAATTAAATTGAGCCAAAATTACTGGTGGTAGGGTTATTGTTGACACACCTGTTGGTGGAATTTCACTACCTAATTAATCTTCATTTTTATTGGTGAGTTTTAGAAGTAAACCAATTTATTTCAGCTAGCTTCCTAGTTTTGCTGATTTGAGGGATTTCATTGAAGCATTTATTGAAGTGATAAAATTATGTAAAATTTACAGTAGGTTAAGTATGTGGGATAGTGTTCACAGGAATTTTTCCATGATTTTATGTGTAACCAAACCTCTTTAGAAAATCCTTAGACTATACAAATGCATAGGTCAAGGAAGAGGATCCAGGCTGAAACTTGTTTAAATTTTTAAGAGGTCTAAACTAATGAAATAAATTCTGGAAAAATTATATTGGTTCATGATAAATAAACTAGTATTTCAATAAATTATATCCCATATATGCTTCTGTTTACTTTGATGCACATTTTGGTAAGGTTTGGTTTCTGCCGATTAGGGTTTATTTATGGAGAGTTTAAAATATTGCACTAAATTTTGCAAGAAGTGATAATACAACAATTTGAAATATGCACTCTAATGATAGTAGGGCATACACCAATTACCTGAGATTAAATCTAGGGCTGTGACACGAATAATGTCTTTGGCATCTGTTACTGCTATCGGCCAGAAAAATCCCTATCGGTATGCCTTTCCGACTAACGTCCTGGATGCGGCATGGTTGCCACATATGCCCGAGTGGATCGACTGTAGAATCTGCTTGCCCTCCTCGGTGGTGACGCAGCGCATGAGGACACCAGATGCACTTCTTCGGTACAAGTCTTCTCCGACGACTAGGAAACTCTTGCTTCGATGTTTGATTTGTTTGGCTTGACTACGATCTTCTAGGAGTTCATTGTTCAAGAGGAATTTGAGAATAGGAGTCCGCTAGTCTTGACATATGTTTAGTACCTCGTCTGTTGCCGGGGTAGGTTTGCCTCCCGACTGCTTTGGCACTAGTTTCTTCTTGACTGATGGCTCCATAAGTTGCTCACCAAAGATCCTTGACGGGACTGCCTCTCGCTTGGATCCCATGTTTGCCAATTCATCTACAGCATCATTGTATTGTCGTAGGACATTTGTTATCTCTAGCCCGTCGAACTTGTTTTCCAGCTTGTGGACCTCTTGACAGTATGCCGCCATGGTATCGTCGAGACATGTCCAGTCCTTCATGACTTGGTTCACCACGAGTTGAGAATCCCCGCGCACAAGCAGTTGACGTATGCCGAGTGATATAGCAATACGGAGCCCATGGATAAGTGCCTCGTACTCGGCAACGTTGTGGGAAGCCAGGAAGTGGATTTGTAGAACGTACTTGAGTTTTTTGCCGGTAGGGGACGTCAGTACGATGCCAACCCTAGCGCCGCCGATCCGTACAGAACCGTTGAAGTACATTGTCCAGTACTCTAGCTTCACTGTTGATGTAGGCATTTAAACTTCTATTCACTCGGCCATAAAGTCGGCTAGAGCTTGTGATTTGATTGCTGTCTGTGGCTGAAAGGTGATGTCGAACGCCATCAACTCGAGCGCCCATTTAGCGATTCGGCCAGTGGCCTCGCGGTTATGCAGGACGTCCCCGAGTGGAAACGATGTGACCACCGTGACCTGGTGTGCTTGGAAATAGTGCACCAGCTTCCAGACAGTGATGAGTAGGCCGTATAGCAGCTTCTGGACCTACGGATATCTCGTTTTTGAGTCGGCAAGGACCTCGCTGACAAAGTAGACTGGCCGTTGAACTTTTTGGATGTGACCCTGTTTGTATCGCTCAACCACCAACACTGTGCTGACTACCTGAGTAGTTGCCACCAGGTATAGCATTAGCGGTTCTTGGGGCATGGGAGATGCCAATACGGGGGGTGATGTGAGAAATTTCTTGAAGTCTTCGAAGGCTTGCTGGGCTTCGGGAGTCCATTGGAAGTTGTCTGTTTTCTTCAGTAGCTTAAAAAAGGGCATGCCCCGTTCGCCCAGTCGGGAAATAAACTGGCTGAGTGCCGCCATGCAGCCTGTCAGCTTCTGGACATCCTTCTGGTTAGTCGGGGGAGCCATGTCACTACTAATTTTTGACCCTATCGCATCGCTTCTTTTTGCATCAAACACAAATATGATGCAATAGCTGGCTTCTATTGCATCAATGTTGCAAATCTGATGCAATAGGTGGTCGTTATTGCATCGAGAAGGAGTTGGATGCGATAGTAAGTGATGTTGATGCAATAGGTATGATCTATCGCACCGGATTTGAACAAGAGATGCAATAGATAGAAATTATTGCATCAGACAAATTTGGTTGCGTTAGTGTTGATTTTTGATGCAATATGTAGGTGGTATTGCACCGATCTAGAGTATGGGTGCAAGTAGATAGTACTATTGCAACGGTTTGATTGTGATAAACTCTGTTGCAATATGTGTTTTTTATTGCATTGGTTGAGGATTTTTTTGATGCAATACATTGCCACTATTACATCAAAAGTTTTGCGTTGCAAGATGCTAAGACATTAGCAAAGATTGGTCATAGTATACATAGTTATCTAATATATAGATAATATGCAACGTTTTCAACCTACTGAACCATGTAATGAGAGCGAGATTGCCGTTGTTTCACAGTATATAGTCTGGACCGTCCTCACCCTATTCGGACGGTCCGGACTGTACAAATTGCCGTTGTTTCACAGTATATAGTCCGGACCGTTCTCACCCTGTTCGGACGGTCCGGACTGTACAAATTGCCGTTGTTTCACAGTATATAGTTCGGACCGTCCTCACCCTCTTCGGACGGTCTGGACTGTACAAATTGTTGTAACGCGTGCTACCTACCTTAAAACAGTCATAACTTTCGCATACGGTCTCGGAATCGGGCAAATAAGTACTCTACGGATATCTACAGAAAATTTTACATCCGCTTCTCCCCAACTTTGTTGGATTTGTCCAAAAAAATTTTGCGAAATTCGGCCGGGAAGATTGAGTTTTTGAGGTCCAAAGTTTCAGCACGGTTTTTAAAGCACACTCACAATTTTCTACAGGCCACATCTTACATCGGTTTGAGCTGCACCTTCACAAGATTTTGCTATTCTCGAGTTGCTAGTTGAGAAAAAAATATCAAAAAAAAGAAAAAAAACATTTTGCAAGCGGCCCCTAGCTGCCCAAAAACCGCCATTTAGTAGGTTCATATAGGCACTCCATTTTTTAGCTATGCAGTGATGTGATGTTCTTTATTACTACACCTGTCCAAACACGTCTAGGTATCCTTTGATGGCAGTATATAGTTGTCGGTTAACTATTTTGTAGTTATCTTAAAGTGTAATTCTATGCCAATTAACTGCTCTGTTTTTTTGATGAAGGTTCTATATTACATTGACGCGGAGGACTCGTTGTATGCATTCTACGAGGAGGACCTTTCGAACGACCAAGAACAGGATGATACTTTGGACAAGGTTCCTATCACAGGTTCTGGGCCGACCTCAGGGATGGCGTGCTGTATCCCCTTTTGAAGAACAAGGGGGCTGCTCGCGAGTAGTGCATTGCAATACTGAAATGGAACTCTGACCTGGTGGTCATCTTTTGTAGTGGGTGATCGTCACTGTAATATACCACTACGTATGTGCTGGTGTTCGGAGTTTGGAATAAGTAATGGAGCACTATATGTGCTGGTGTTTGGAAACACTAAGTATGTGCTAGTGATTGTTGCTGCAACGAGTACATAAATTGAATCACTATCTGCCTTCCAAAGTGATTATTATACTCGTCTTGCTCTTATTTCAGATTTTTGCAAGCTTTAACAGTCACACAAACAGGCAGCTTCACAAATGCAATGCAAGATACAAATTTGAGACCTGGTAGCTACTGCACACACACACACACACGTTTTGCATGTACCAAATCAGGCATTTACTAGCAGTTCACTGTGCATGAAACAAAATTACGTTCCTTGTCAAAAAAAAACAGCAGTTCTAAGCACGGCCAAGAACATTCAAACGTCATTTAATGAAGTTTTGTGCAACATAGGAAAACTTGTTTGAAGGTAGAATATCAAGACTTAAACAAACAAATCATCATCAGCTTCATTGTCTGTGGCAACTGCAGGTGCGACAACCCCATCGTCAATATATGTGTCAACATCATCTCCGTCGTCATCACTGTAGTCTTCATCCATTGGTTCTGGTACAGATTTAGCAATTGCATTTCAATAACAGAAGGTTCAATGGTTTCCCCATCCATGTCCGTTCGTCGCCAATTCATCAACCTATTGAAAATGCAATTGCTAAATCTGTACCAGAACCAATGGATGAAGACTACAGTGATGACGATGGAGATGATGTTGACACATATATTGACGATGGGGTTGTCGCACCTGCAGTTGCCACAGACAATGAAGCTGATGATGATTTGTTTGTTTAAGTCTTGATATTCTACCTTCAAACAAGTTTTCCTATGTTGCACAAAACTTCATTAAATGACGTTTGAATGTTATTGGCCATGCTCAGAACTGCTGTTTTTTTTTTGACAAGGAACGTAATTTTGTTTCATGCACAGTGAACTGCTAGTAAATGCCTGATCTGGTACATGCAAAATGTGTGTGTGTGTGTGTGTGTGTGCAGTAGCTACCAGGTCTCAAATTTGTATCTTGCATTGCATTTGTGAAGCTGCCTGTTTGTGTGACTGTTAAAGCTTGCAAAAATCTTATTTGTTGTGTTCGCTCTAGTCAATTCCGTAATCCCAAAATATTTTATTCGGAATATTCCATTTCCCAGTTCTCGGAAAATCTCCTCCAGTTCCCAACCCGAAGACTAATCCGATATTTTATTCCTCAAGTATTCCTCGGATATATCTGACTCCTTTATAAAATATCCCTTCTCGTTCTATTTAAATCCCCTTGTTTCCACCTAGCCCAACTCTTGGCATAATATTTGGATTCTCCAAATATTATTATATTCTGAGTTTTCGCCCTATTTCAGTCCCCATAAAATATTCTCCTCAACTCCTTGATCCCTATAAGATTTATACTATTCCGGATACCTCTGTAATCGATCGATAAAATATCCGTCGTTTTCCAAGTCCCGCCGAATATTCTCCTTCTCGAATTCCCCAAAATATTCATCTATTTTGGGTATATAAATATTCCCTAGAAATCCCCAAAGTTCCAAATCCGACAGACTCGGATTTATTCATTTCCCTTTTATCAAATATCCATTATTTTTCTCCTTTGATTTTATCAAATAAAATCCAAATCCTCGTTATTCCGAATCTCTGAATATCCTGCCCCGAGCCATCCAGGCTGCTGTGCCAGCCCAGTCCACCGCCGCCGTGCCCTAATCCTCCCCCATAAATAGTGGCGCCGCCTGCCCCTGCGCCCTGAAGCGTCGCCCAGCGCCCTAGCCGCCGCGCCGCCCCAGCCGTGCCGCCGCGCGTCGAGCCCGCCTTGCCACGTCGCCTCGTCCTGCGCTGCCGCGTCGCCTCGTCCTGCGTTGCCGCGGCCGCCCCCGTTTGCCCGTGCGTCCAGAGCCGCCAGCAAGCACCGTCGCCCTGTGCGCCACCTCGCTAGGCCGCCGTCGCCCCTGCACGTGCCCCTGCCCGCCGTGCCGCCGCCAGAGGAAGCCGCCGCCCTCCCTGCTCCACCGCCTCTGCGCTGTCCCGTGCACGCCGTCGCCCAGCGAGCCGCGCTGCCAGCGCCGGTCTGCCGTCGCCTCTGCTTCGCCGCCGTCGTCTTCGATCCCTACCGCCGGTGAGCATTTGGACTGAAGCCGCCCTTCTTTGATTCATCGCTGCCATCGTTCTTTTCCAATCGGCATCGTCGCCCATCCTCTGCTCCTGTTCGTCGTCGCCGTTGCCAAATGACAAAGGCAATAATGCACCGTTGAAATTTATTTCACGTGCTTAATCTAGTTATATTTAGTGACCACTAGACTATAAAAACTTTCATTCAGTTAATATCTATGTTGTTGAATTTTATTTTGTCTAGCAAGTACAAATAATATATGCTATTAGCTGATGCTAAATCCATAGGAATATATTGATACAAACATGGATGCTTCTCAAGACAAAACCAAAAGAAAGTAATTTATTCTCTGGCATACAACTGAAAGGCATCAGTTTAGGTGTAAAAGTGTTTTTTCCATGACTATTTTGTTTTGTGGTGATAATATTTGATGCCTAGCTAGTCTGTTATGCAATATATATTACTGATGCATATGTCATCTGAACTTTTTCAGGGAGATGAACCTTGAGGACTATTGGCAAGATGAACTGAATCAAATCTCCTGCAATAACAAAGACCTTCCTAATAGAGTCATGTATATTTGTTTAAATTCTATAAGTTAGTAGTCTGTTATGTAGTTTCAACTTTGCAAATAGGCCTGATAGAGTCATGTATATTTGTTTAAATTCTATAAGTTAGTAGTCTGTTATGCAGATTCAACTTTGCAAATAGGAAGCCCTTTGATATATTGTACAAACTATGGATGATCAAAGTTATCAATATCATTGCCTTTTTGTCCCATTGGATTTTGTGATTTAGTGAATTTCTGTGCCGCAAATAGATACAATAGTATATGTTGCACGAACCTAATGTCAATGCAATCGTATTTGTTGCATCGAACCTCACGGTGATGCAATAGTATATGTTGTATCGAACCTCACGGGCGATGCAATAAGTTGTATTGCACCGATCGTAATGTCGATGCGATATGATCTATTGCACTGAACGTTAGTCGTTGCAATAGGATTTCTTATTGCATCAAATTTATGACATGTATTACATCAACAATGTTTTGATGCAATAACCTTTCGCACCACTCTATTTTGATGCAAGAGACATACATGGCCGATGCAACAGCGATCTCGCATCACCACGATTTTGATGCAATAACCATTTTGCATCAAACTAATCCGATGCAAGAGACAATAGATGGCCGATGCAATAGCAAGCATCTCGCACCGGTCACAGCAAACCGATGCGATAGCCTATTGCATCAAGGTTTCTTGCATCGGCTCGCATCAAACAAGAAATTAATGCCACACCAAGGTATTGCATCGATTTTGGCCCTATTACAACAAAATTGTGCCGATGTAATAGGGTAAAAAATTAGTAGTGTGTTCATAATTGCATTGACTTTCTCCAGGTTGGCCTCGATACTGCGATGCGAGACGATGAAGCCGAGTAGCTTGTCGGATGGCACACCGAAGACGCACTTTTCTGGGTTCAACTTCATCTTGAATCTTCGAAGATTTGGAAGGTTTCTTCCAGGTTAGTGATGAGGTCTTCTTTGGACTTGGTCTTGATCACTGCGTCATCGACATAGGCCTCCATGTTGCGCCCGATTTGAGTGTGTAGACACCACTGAATTGCCCGTTGATATGTTGCTCCAACATTTTTCAAACCGAATGGCATAGTGATGTAGCAGTATGCTCAGAACGGCGTGATAAAAGACGTCTTTAGGCGGTCTTCCTCCTTCAGGCTAATTTGGTGGTATCCCGAGTAGCAGTTGAGAAAGCTGAGAAGTTCGTACCCCGTAGTTGAATCCACCACCTGGTCTATTCTTGGTAAACCAAATGGATCCTTGGGGCACGCCTTGTTTAGGTTGGTGTAGTCGACGCACATGCGCCATTTACCGTTTTTCTTCCGGACCAGAACTGGATTTCCCAGCCAATCCAGGTGATAGACCTCTTTGATGAACCCGGCTGCGAGAAGCTTGGTTATCTCCTCCCGAATAGCATCTTTACGGTCTTGAGCGAAGCGCCACAACCGTTGCTTGACTGGCTTGGCGTCTGTCCTCACATTGAGGGTGTGCTCGATCACCTCCCTTGGTACTCCCGGCATGTCGGACGGTTTCCACGCAAAGATATCTTTGTTGGCTTGGAGGAAGGTGAAGAACGCGTCTTCCTATTTGGGGTCGAGTCCGGTCCCGACTAGAGCAGTCTTGGAGGGGTCGGAAGAGTCCAGGGGGATCTTCTTCTTGTCAGAGTCCGCTGAAATTCCCAACTTCGCTGCTTTTTTGGCCGGAACTAGGTCTTCCTCGACTTCGATTGTGATGGCTTGCTAAATGCTGTTGCGCCCGACTGCCGCCTCTTGTGATTGAGCCAATTCACAAATCTCCTTGTCGCAGGTGAAGGCTTGCTTGACATCGCTGCGGAGGGAGAGGAATCCTGCTAGCCCTAGCATCTTGAGCACCATGTATGTATAGTGCGGTACCGCCATGAATTTGGCGAGCGCCGGTCGTCCGAGTATCGCGTGGTACGCGGTCTCGAAGTCAGTGACCTCGAAGCAGATGTTTTTTGTGCGAAAGTTATCCCGCGTGCCGAAGGTGACCGGTAAGTTTTATCTGCCGCGAGTGGAGTTGAAGATAGGGCCGAGAATTATCCCGTGGAAAGGCGCCGTACTCGGCCGCAGATCTGAACTAGGAATCTTCATCTCGTCCAGGGTCTTGGCGAAGAGGATATTGAGCGCACTGCCTCTGTCTATGAGAACCTTCTTCAACTTGATGTTCTTGACAACTGGGTCCAGGACAAGTGGATAGCATCCCGGGTGCGAAACCCGATCTAGATGATCAGCGCGGGTGAACGTGATGGACATCTCTGACCAGCACAAATATTAGGGGGCGTCTGCTGTAGAGATTGCGTTGACGTCGCGTGCTGTTAGCGTCTGTTTGCGCTTAGACTCATACGCAGACGGCCCTCCGAAGATATGGTTGAGCTCGGCCTGGGGATCTTGAAAATCGTCGGCCAGGTCCTGTTCTGGCTTGTCTTTGCTCTTGTCGGCGCCAGATGATGAAGCCTGCTCAAAAGCAAACTTCTTGAGTATGAAGCAGTCTTTGGCCATATGCTTGCCTTTGGGGTGGAAGGGGCATGGCCCGTTCATGACCTTCTGGTAATCGTTGTTCTGTTGGGGCCGCGACTGAGTTCGCTCCATGTTGGCCACCTCGTTGTCCAACTTGCGCTTGCGGTTGCCGGTCTTGTTTTGCGATGGCTCGTTGTCGGCTTTCACCTTCTGGTCCTTCTGCCGGGACTCCTTCTTGTCGAGGGCCTCTGCGACCGCTTCGGCCGAGTCGGCGTATTTGTTTGCCATATCAAAGAGAGCCTGGACGGTGGCTAGAGGCTTCCGAGTGAACTTCGCGATGAACGGGGCGTCCTTTACTCCCTTGTGGAAGGCGGCGATGATGGCCTCATACTTGATCATTGGGATTTGGTTGCGCTTCTCGGAGAACCTCTTGATAAAGTCACATAGAGACTCATTCTTCTTCTGGTGCAGTTGGTATAGATCATGCTCAGAAGACGGCCTCTCGTAGGTCCCTTGAAAGTTAGCGATGAACCACTCCCTGAGTTCTCCCCAGGAATTGATCAACCGCCTCAGGAGCCCTATTAGCCATGTCCTCGCTGAGTCGGCCAGGACGACCGGGAGGTAGTTGGCCATGGCTTTATGGTCACCCCCGGCAGCTCGAATTGCTAGGGTGTATACGGTGAGCTAGGACTCAGGGTTGGTTTTACCGTCGTATTTCTCAATCCTCGTAGGCTTGAAGCCCGACGGCTAGTCGACGTCTTGTAGCTCATGGGTGAAAGCTGGAACGCCTTCATCTTCATGAGGGCTCCGGCTCAGACCGTGGCGGTTAAACCGCTCGTGGTGAAGACTGAAACGCTCGTTCTCGTCCTCCAGTCGGCAGCGCTCGTCTTCTTCACGTTGACGGCGCCGGGCATTGATGTCGTATCAGAGGTCGCGTTGTAGTCGGACTCAGAGGTCTTGGTTGAATCAGCGATCATACAGGTGATGCCGCCGATTGTTGTTGTTAGTGTCGCCGAGTGATGTTTGCCGCGATTCCTCGTGTGGCTGACTAGCGCCAGCCACCCGGCGTCGTGCTGACGTAGATGATCCTACCGCCGGAGAACCCGACCGGTTGGTCGGTACAAGTGTGTCGCCCGACTGCTGTTGTGCTGACAGGCAGCAGCTATAATCATCGCCTTGATCTTGGCGATAGTCGGGGTGGCCTGGTGATCAGGCCCGAGCTGGAGCGTGTCCAGTAGAGTTGCAGCGGCCACGACGTTCTGTTGTGGCGTGATGAAGACGTCGTGGTCGCCGACTTTTGTCTAGAGGATCTGTTGCTGAGCGGTTCGCCCAGCCTTGCGTAGCCCGTCGTTGCGAGCCTCGCGGTCGGCTTCCTCCTGTTGTCATAGTCGGCGCACCTCCTCTTGTTGCTCCTATGGTAGTCGGCGTACCTCTGGTGGACGGGTCGAAGCCATGAAGATCTCACAGGGGATAAGGAGACTTGCCAGACTGGAATCTGAACTGTTGTTCGAACCATTGTTCGACCTGGAGTCGGAGTCTGAGTAGTTCTTGGAGTAAGAACAACTTCTAACCTCCCTAGATCCAATCTGAAACGGTGCTAGGCCGTGTCCAAACTAAATTGCAGGGGATCGGGTCTGCCGCGTTGCTGAGCCTGTGCGGGAAATTGACGATCTCTCCCCTTCCTAGCCCAACTCGGGCTGGCTTAAGGCCTAGCGTGAGTGGGACGCCGAAGGAGAGAGTTGTCCTGTGGCTCGGCGAAGTAGAAGATTGCTGCGTCAGATTGATGATGATTGTTGCAGCGTCTTGTGGGCCGACTGACGCGGAGTCAGCTGGTTCCTCGGCCGGTTGGATTAGATTTGCGTCAGCCAAGGTGAGATTGCCGATCTGGTCGGCGACGGAGTCAAGGCTTCTGAAAGTTATTGTGTCTCTGGGGGAGAATTTTTCGCCATCAACTCCGCTTGTTGGGTCCATCGAGATTGTTGATGTTGATTTCGCCGAAAGCCCCTACCTGGTGCGCCAACTGTCGATGTTTTACACTGGCAATATGAATATGGGGCTACTCGGCGGATGGAAACTCGGTGAATTGCAAAGGAACACAAGGAGATTTTATACTGGTTCAGGCCCTCGATGTGAGGTAATACCCTACGTCCAGTTGTGGTGGTATTCCTTTGAGGATTTGTGTCAATCAATAATCTTCTGCCCTCAGTGGGTGCCCTGCCTCCCCTTATATACCGGGGGACAGGTACAAAGGTAGGAGTCCCAGCCGGATACGGCCAAGGGATTTCCTTCTTAGAGATACATCTTACCTGACTAGGACTATATATTCCTTTTTGTATAAGGCAAAGTCTACCGGGTGCTACTATATCTCTAATTACAAGTCTCGGCCCATCCTCTATCCGAGTGGCCCATATGCTTGTGATGAGGTACCCGGGGCCCATGGCCTCCACAAAGAGATTGAAATGGGGGCTGATCCCTAGGAAGGCTTCGTAGAGGGTTACAAAGATGGATATCTAAAGGATGGAGTTGGGGTTGAGGTTGACGAGCTCGATTTGATAGAAATCAAGAAGACAGCAGAGGAAATCGGAGGAAGGAAGAGAAAGACCATGATCGAAAAAAGAAGTGAAGACCACGGTCTCGCCTGGGCCTAGAGCAGGGATTGACTGGAAGACGGCCGGACACCAATTAATGATCTCCTTGGGCTGCAGTATCTTCTTATTCTCTAGAATCATCAGCTTTGTGGAGCGGCAGTCTGACGCCGGTTAGGATCCAGACGACATGTTTGGGATATCAAAAGGAGCTCTCGGCATTGCTGGGGGTGAGGAGCTAGGCTGACAAGCTTTTAGCTACTAGGAATCAACGCCGGGAGGGAGTTCCTAGCAGATTTCTGGTTGGGGGCTTGAGCTACAGGAAACCCTAGCGGAGCGGAGAGCGCGAAGTTTGAGCGCGATTTGGGAGCTGAAGTGATTTGGCGAATTGGGGGAGAAAGAAAAATCTTCTCTCTCCCGTCACTTTATAGGCCTATGCCAGGTAAGAGGGCTTGGGCCGGCTTGCTTGGCAATGGGTAGTAAGATATGAGTTTCTAAGTAGCATGTCATATTGGGTCGACCGCTGACTGTGTTAAAATCACAGTACAGATGCTATTTTATAGAAACCGATCAAAATAATCAGATATGCTTCATGTTAAGCCTAATTGCTGGACACATGTGTTCAGATATCTGAATTATTTGATAGGTATAGAGAATACATCCTTATAAGGATCAATAGCTGGTCTCCATTAAAATTGGGGAGAACACCTCACCACATATTGGGTTAAAATCCATGAAGTGGTACTCGGCTTACATGCTTAGCCAAATTGCCTTGAGCAAAAAATGTTTCTAGCTGATATGATGCTGAAGAGTCCAATTTCTGAAAAATATAGCACTTGAAAAAGACTTAAAGGTTAAATATCTTGGACTTTATGTTTAATTGTTCCACAATTAAGCACAAAGTTGAGGGCTACACCTAATAGGTGCGCCTATTCGGCGCACACTATTCATATTTTTTCTATGAAGCCCTTCATAGCCTCGTTGCCAGCTAATATGAAGCAGGACTTGGAGAAGAGGTACTCGGACAATGGGTACTCAGGAGCAAGGCACTCGGGAAATCTTCACCAAGGAAGATGAGCACTCAGCACCAGCTGTGACTCAACTATGAAGGTCTCAGGGGCTCCTGGGGAGGCCATGGGCCCCAGGTACCTCACGAGAAGCTTTGAGGCTACTCGGATAGAGGTTAGGCCCAATCCTGTAATTAGGGATGCAACAGGACTTGGTACATATTACCTTGTATGATAAGGAAAGGGATATAATCCTAGTCGGGTACGTTGTATTCCTAGAAGGAAATCTCTTGGTCAAGTCTGACTGGGATTCCTACCTTGTAACCTTGCCTCCTCAGTATATAGGGAGAGGCAAGGAGCCCCCTAGGGCAGAACGCTCTCACCAGAGAGAACAATGCAAGATAGACAATCTCACTAGAGAAACCTCAAAGGCAATACACAACAGCTGGAAGTAGGGTATTACCTCACCTTGAGGGCCTGAACTAGGATAAATTGTTTTGTGTTCCTTTGCAATCCATCAAGTTTAGGTCTCACGAGTAGCCCCATATTATTATTGCCGATACAAAACATCAACAACGATTGGTCAAGACTCACCGTGATTAGTCTCACACTTAATTAATTAACTTGACTTAATGGAACCGGTATAGTTCAGGTGGATGGTTTGGGCCTGATCAATGTGGTGTAGCGTTCTTCAGTGATGGATCTATATTGATTAATATAACAACTATTTTACTTGTTTTATCACTACCACCGTTTACAATTGCCTTTATGCAAATGAGCCACCAGCTTCTCTTTGAAATCCTGTGCATGAACGCATCATTGGTGTGGCTTGCTGAGTAGATGGTTGGTACTCAGTCTTGCTATATGTCCCCCTTTCAGAAGAGAAGACCTTGGCTTAAACTCCAGTTGAGCTTGCCTATGAAGTGGAGCTGAAGTCACGCTGAATCGTCTTTCCGCTGCTATTTTCTTCCATGTGAGGACTAAGTGCCTTTTCTGTAATTATTTACGCTTTATTTACATTTAGATCTGTCTATTGATTTGTCATTTTGTGTACCCTGATTTGATTCTTGGACAGGGATTTTAATACACAAAATAGTCTGGAAATTTGTTAAATTTCTAGGCATGACACCTCCGCCGCCCCCCGCCCCCCCGAGCTCTGGCCGCCACTGCCACCGCCTCCTCAAGCTCTGGCTGACACCTGCCGAGCTCCAGCCAATGCTGGCCAAGCCTGCCGCCGCTTCCCCAAGCTGCGGCCGACCCCGGTCGCCCCTGCCGCCGCCTACCTGACCACGGCTGACCCCGCCGCCACTTCCATGAGCTGCGGTCGACCTTGGCCGACCCCGCCCCCGACTACTTGAGCTGCGGCCAACCCTAGCTGACCCTCTGCCACCTCCTTGAGCGTGGCCGGCCCCGCCGCCGCACCCCTGAGCTCCGGCCAAGCCTCCCTGAGCTCCGGCTGAGCCTCCCTAACCCCAGCTGAGCCTGCTGCCACCCCCTCGAGCTCCGGCCGACCTTGCTGCCACCTCCCTAAGCTCCGGCTGACCCCAGCCTCCCCGAGCTCCAGCTGACCCCACCGCTGCCACCGGGGTAATGCCTTATTGGAAATTCGGAATTATTTTTAGGAAATTATGATTTTTAGGAAATTTGTATGGAAATTATGATTAATTTGTATGGACATTACGATTAATTTGTATGGACATTATGATTAATTTGTATGGACATTATAATTATTCGTAATTACTTGAATATATTTTTATTTGGTTGCAATTTTATTTCAAATTTAATTTTTGCTCTACGAAGATTATGGTTGTTTGGATATTGAATAGTACAAAACTTTTGCAAACTTGGTCTACGATTTAAATTCAACTTAGTCACGTGAAGAGTGCATATTTTCTGAGTTCTGCAGGCGCGCTATCGACCGAAGGACCACGTGTCGGCTCGACAAGCACGGTCCTTTCCGTCGACAGTGCCCTTGCATGACTCGGCTGATTCTACCATGCCATCCACATATGTAGCCAAGTTTGGTTAAATTTAGTCACTATTTGATATGTGAATAATGACGACTAGATGTGGTGGATGTACAAGATACCATCTATCCCAACCTCATCACATCTAAGAGCAATTTCCATATGTATAGAAATATTGTTCCATTTTAAATCTATATGCATTGTTTTTATTCAATATATTTTCCATATGATATATGAAGATCATTGGTCGTGTCGATATTTAATTTTTGCTCAATGAAGATTATGGTCGTTTGGATATTGAATAGTACAAAACTTTTGCAAACTTGGCCTATGATTCAAATTCAACTTAACCACATGAGGAGTGCATTTTTTTGAGTTCTACAGGTGCGCCGCCAACGGAAGGACCACGTATCAACTCGACAAGCGGGGTCCTTCCAGTCGATAGTGCCCCTGCATGACTCAATGTATTCTACCATGCCATCCATATATGTAGCCAAGTTTGCTTAAATTTTGTCACTATTTAATATGTGAATATTGACGACTAAGTTTGGTGGATGTACAAGATACCATCTATCCCAATCTCATAACATCTGAGAGCAATTACCTTATGTATAGATATATTGTTCCATTTTAAATCTGTATGCATTGTTTTTATTCAATATATTTTCCATATGCTATGTGAAGATTGTTGGTCTTGTCGATATTTAAATTTTATAAAAAAATGTTTTGAATAGAACGATAGACGGAAAGCACACGCAACACGAGATGGAAGAAGTGGCCGGGACTGACCAGGACAAGTCATCTAGCAAGACATTGTGGCGTACCCCCAGTGATCCGCATCCTGTTATACGGAGGGAAAGAAACGAAGAGGACATTGACCCTGATTACATTCCGATTGAACATGCCGTAAGTATTTCGCTGAGTTATGCCTAGTTACTAGCGATAATAATTCCAGTACTACTGTCTAACACAGTATTTCGGCTGTATGTACAATAGATGGAAACAAGACGTTGGACTCACCGAAAAGTTACGAATGATCTTGCTAAACTAGACACGGCTACATCTACCTCGGCCGGGACGGAGATGGATACAACCACAACTGAAGCCATCGACCAAAAATGAAAGCGGGTGAGAGAAGCAAGAACAAGCTAACAGATGAAGAACACGCCATCACCCGCGTAGGATGAAGAGGGGACCCCATTGAGCCTAAACGTGTGCCCGCAAAATGGAGCAACTCCTGTGGTGTTTTGGTAAGGGATCACTATCCAATCCTCATAAATGAATGGGAGAAAGTAAGCGAGGGGGTGAAGGAACATCTTTTGACGGAACTGAAGAAAAGATTCCTATACCCCGAAGGATTCGGCGAAGTAGAAAAGGAGTATGCACTGGTAGTTATGGGTCGGCAATGGCAACAATGGAAGTCCGATCTAAACAAGAAGTACGTCCGAACCGGAGCCCCTTTAAAAGATATGGGAAAATCCCAGTGGCCGACTGGGACGAGTTCGTCAAGAAGAAGACTACACCAGAGGCCTTACAAAAGAGTAAAAAGATGTCTGAATTGGCAATGAAAAATCAGTATCCACATCATCTAGGTTCGACTGGCCCCCAAGGTGGAAATATGGAGGAAGAAGGAAGAAAAAGCAAAGCCGGAGGAAAAACCCTTGGAAGTGGAAGGGTTTGATGATCGTAGCAAGAATTGGGTATGGGCTAGGAGCACTGAACAAGTTACCGACGATGAACAGTTGGTATTTAGAGACCCCAGTGTCGAACAAGTAGCAAAAAATTTGAAAGAAATCTCCGAGAAGCAAAAAAGTGGGGAGTTCGTGCCCAGAAGGGAGAAAGATCAGCTTAGCGCTGCGTTGGGTAACCCAGAGCATTCTGGCCGCCGCATCAGAGGGGTATCTTCCATGTTTAGTTGGAAGGAAGGGTTTCCAAAAGACGCATGAAGTTACAAGAGACACGATAGGTACAAGGAGAACATGAGGCAAGAAATCAGGGAAGAAGTGGCCGAGCAATTATTTCATTTGATGAATAAAGACCAAGGAAAATTACTGGCTGTCGATGTTTTGTATCGGCAATAAGAATATGGGGCTACTTGTGAGACCTAAACTTGATGGATTGCAAAGGAACATGAAACGATTTATCCTGGTTCAGGCTCTCGAGGTGAGGTAATACCCTATTTCCAGCTGTGGTGTATTGCCTTTGAGGTTTCTTTGGTGAGATTGTTCTATGCCCCAGGGGGCTCCCTACCCCTCCTAACATACTGGAGGGATGAGGGCTACAGGGTAGGAAACCCAGTCGGATACAACCAAGGGCTTTCCATATTAGTACATAGAGAGTTCGGCTAGAATTATATCCCTTTTCTTGTCATGCAAGGTAATATGAGACTGAGTCCTACTCTATCTCCAATTGCAGGAGCCGGCCTACCCTCTGTTCGAGTGGCCGTAATTGCCTTCATTAAGGTACCTGGGGCCCATGGCCTCCACAGTAGCCCCTGAAACCTTCATAGTTGAGTCATAGCTGATGCCGAGTGCTCATCCTCCACGGTGAAGAGATTCCTAAGTGCTTTGCTCCCGAGTACTCATTGTCAGAGTGCTTCTTCTCCTAAGTCCTGCTTCATGTCAGCTGGCAACGAGGCTATGAAGGGCTTCATGGAAGAATATGAATAGTGTGCACCGAATAGGCGCACCTATTAGGTGTAGCCCCTGACTTTGTGCTTAATTGTAAAACAATTAAATATAAAGTCAAAGATCTTTAACCTTTTAGCCTTTCCTGAGTAGTATACTACCCAGAAATTAGACTCTTCAGCATCATGTCAGCTGGAAGTATTTTTGCTCAAGGCAATTTTGGCTAAGCATGTAAGCCGAGTATCACTATGGAGTAAATCCAATGTGTGATAAGGTGTACTTGAGAGATACCTGTATCCCTAATTTTAATGGAGACCGGCTATTGATCCTTATAAGGATATATCCTCAATACCATAAAATAATCAAGATATCTGAATGTATATACTCGGCTATAGGCTTAGCATGAAGCGTATTTGATTATTTAATCGGTTCTTGTAAAATAGCACCTGCATCGCGATTTTAACGTGACTAGCGGGTGACCCAATAGGACATGCTATTTAAGAACTCATATCTTTGCCCTACTACCGAATAAGTCAGCCCAAACCGACATACCCAGCGTAGCCCACAAAATTGGCATCCCTTGCATGTCTGAACAATGTCATTGGCGTCGGTAACTGTGGTCGGCCAAAGGAATCCTTGTCTGCAAGCCTTTCCGACTTACGTTCTGGATGCAGCATGGTTGCCATAGATGCCCGAGTGGATAGATTGCAGGATCTGCTTGCCCTCCTTAGGTGTGACGCAGTGCATGAGAACTCCGGATGCGCGTTGACAATATAGGTCTTCTTCGACTATGATAAAGCTTTTGCTCCATCGCTTGACTTAATCAGCTTCGTTACGATCTTTAGGAAGTTCGTCTTCCAGTAGGAATCGAATGATGGGGTCTTCTAGTCTTGAAAAATAATGAGCACCTCTGTAGGTTCCAGGTTTGGTGCTACCTCCGACCGAAAGCTCCAGTAGTGGCTTGTTTCCCTGTTCTAGCCAAATAGGTACCCGAACGCTGCGCTAGCGCAGGATTCAGCTAGCGACCCTCTTGGGGCATACCCAACCTGGAAAAATGGTAGCCAAATAAGTGTTAGTGATATGCCCTAGAGGCAACATGGAGATGTTATATATATCACATGCTATGTTTATAATGTATTGATTTGTTCCTTGAAATAGACATTATCATTATTGATCAATGAGTACGTGACTTATTCATGAGACTCTTAATGTCAAATGATGCTATTTCTAAATGATCCCTGATCATATATCATATGAGGAACAAATATGATTCGAATATCAGCATATGTATTGATTGATGATCATCTCTCATGGATCATGGTATGGAGATACCAAATCGATAATATGGACATATGTTAGTGAACATATGTTGGATAGACCCGCCATGAGATACTGCAGAGATTTTATGTGTCATCAGTTAGTCTCAAGTAGTGTTTATGTAGAGTCCTTAGACTTGAGATCATCATGGTTCCTAACATACGTAGTAGCTTATTTTGGGACTACTAAACACTACTCCGTAACTGGGTAGTCATAAAAGTAGTCTTCGAATTTGCTATGAAACATGTAGTGGGATGTGAATGATCAAGATAGAATTTGCCCCTCCTTACAGGAGAGATATCTCTAGGCCCCTCGATGTAATGGATTATGGAAGTGCATAGCCATGCTAGGGTGATTGAGGTGTCAATCACAAGTTTGTAATCCATCACAGGATCGAGAGAGTGATTGAGCTATTAAGAGGATGGCACAAGTCTCGCCTTGAGCTCAATCGATATTGTGAGGCAAAGGGATTTGTACATGAGGACATTACAGGTTCAGCCGATATGATCTTTACGTATATTTTGGGGTTAATATGCCTTGCTAGAGGCTGCTATTAACAGGGTGACCAGAAAGGCGTTTTCAGGTCGTGACAAAATATACGTGAACCTACAAGGTCACACGCTTAATGGGTTGGAACACTTATTCGAATGTGATTCGAATATAGGCTCGATTCGGATAGAGATCCGAGTAGACTCTTATTGGGTCTCGGTCCACGAGGCCCAAGTGAGGAGGTCTATATATAGGGAGGCGAGGGGCCGAGGAGATTCACGTTTTTCGGTTGACCTCGAGCCTAACCCTAGCCGCCACCTCTCGAGCCAAACCCTGGCCGCTCACGAGTGCTAGTACACTCGCAATCGGCGTTCCAGCCCCGGATGTGTGGATACCGATGGAGGCGCGGTTGACCGTGGTCTGTTCACGGATACCGACTACTTCCACTACTACCTCGACGCGCGTGTGGTTGGACCGGCTTCTCCAACCCTTCTTCCACTGCACTGCACGTCTAGTGGTAATGATTCATGATCCCTCTCTCGCATGATGTCCTGGTGTGCGCGGTAGAAAAGTTTTGTTTTCTGTTATCGTAGCCTACGTGTACTCCTTCAATAAGGTACCTGAACCTCGCATTAGCATAGGATTTGGCTAGCGACCCTCATGGGGCGTACCCTACCCAGCA
This sequence comes from Oryza meyeriana var. granulata, assembly GCA_003991445.1. Classification (NCBI taxonomy): domain Eukaryota; kingdom Viridiplantae; phylum Streptophyta; class Magnoliopsida; order Poales; family Poaceae; genus Oryza; species Oryza meyeriana. Next base: position 17,209 of record RYFJ01002263.1, on the reverse strand, counting down.
GAGTTGTAACCAAATAAGGTACCTGAACCTCGCATTAGCATAGTATTTGGCTGGCGACCCTCATGGGGCGTACCCTACCTAGCAGTGTGGTACCCGAGCCCCGACTGGTGCTAGAGGTCGGTTATTAGCCCCCATGGGGCATACCAATGTAAAGGTGACATCCGTGTCCCAGCTGGCGCAAGGATTCGATCAGTAGCCCTCATGGAGCATTCCGAGAGATTCTTGAAGCGTCACACTCCAAGTGTATCATGGAAGACTGATCTAGCCCCCGAGCGTTGGAGATAGGCTCGTAGCCATGAGTTTCTGTTACGCGTATCCAGGAACTGGCCCTGCATTATAAACATATGGGATGAGTAGCATCTGATGAAGAAAACAATCACTTAAGAAAATATAAATATTTTACAATGTATGTAAATATGTGTTCCTCCTCTTATTGATATTAATTTCTCCGAGTAGTTGACTCCTTACGTTTAAACACTCTGCCTGACTAGTCATACCCTCCAAGCACCGGGAGTCAGCTCATGGCTCTTTCCTAGACATGCGTTTTGGGTGACTTGACTTTGCCTTTCATGGGGCAAAGCTTCACGGATCGGAATTTATGCTATTCGAGTACTTTTGCAACCATTAAGAGCAAAAACAGAAAGTGCGCAGCATGTACACCTATTAGGTATAAGCGGCTACGGCATTGGCAAGGCAGAGTGAGGAATTGATGATCTCACCCCCCCCTAGATCCTATCCCGACTGGCACTAAGCCATATCCGAGTCAAACCATAGGGAAGGGAGTTGCCTCCTGCCCCATTTAGATGAGAATATCATATAAATGTGGAAATATTTATCAGAAAGCGAGTTAGCTATTTGGCATTGCATGAGTTGGGAGTGGGGATTCCATCCTTGCATTTTAGCTTTTGAGCCCCCAAGCATGTCACTTGTCATTCTGTTAATCTTCGGTTCTAGGAGGTCAAGGACGGTTGCGATCGACTGCCGCAATGAGGTCCTCAGATTTTCGCTTGCGGTTCCCAGGCTTGGATAGGGCCGTGTCATTCATCTCCTGTCGCTCCTTCTGTCTAGGCTTGTCGTTAAGTGCCTCTGCCACTGCGTCGGCTGAATCAACATATTTATTGGCCATCTCGAAGAGAGCTTTGACGGAGTTGGGTGGCTTCCGAGTGAACTTGGTGATGAACAGTGTGTCTCTGACTCCCTTGCGGAAGGCAGCGACGACAACCATGTCCTTGATTTTAGGTATTGAGTTTCTTTTCTTGGAAAAACGCTTGATGAAATCACGGAGAGACTTGTTCTTCCTCTGGTGGCACTAATATAGATTGTACTCAGAAGATGGCCACTCATACATTTCCTAGAAGTTCGTGATGAAACGTTCACGGAGTTTCTCCTAGGAGCCAATTGATCGCCTGGGAAGCCCTGTCAGCCATGTCCTTGCTAAGTCAACTAAGGCGACTGGCAGGTAGTTAGCCATGACCTTGTGATCGCCTCCAGCCGTACGGATTGCTAAGGTGTAAACTGTGAGCTAGGACTCTGGGTTGGTCTTCCCATCGTACTTCTCTATTCCAGTCGGCTTGAAGCCAGATGGCTAGTCGACTTGTTGTAGTTCGTGGGTGAACGCCGGTTTTCCTTCATTTGGGTGAGGGCTCTGACTCCGACTACGGCGATGAAATTGCTCGTGGTGGAGGCTGAAGCGCTCACGCTCATCTTTTAGTCAGCGGCGCTCATCCTCCTCGTGTTCTCGGCGTCGAGCGTTAATATTGTGGTGGAGATCCCGCCGTAGTTGTCCTCGGGCGTCCTGGTTATCGCAGCGGTTGTCATGATGATGCCGCCGTCGATTGTTACTCAGACTACCGAGTGACCTATGTCGTGACTCCGAGCGATGCTGACCAGAGGCAGCTGCTCGGCGCCGTACTGAAGCAGATGAAATTGCCGTGTCGAAACCGTCTTGTTTGACAGTACAAAAGTGTCTCTAGATTGTTCTCGCTGCTGATAAGCCGCGGCGGTGATCATTTCTTTGATCCTCGCGATTGTCAGGTTGGCATGGTGGTCGGGCCCAAACTGCAAGGTGTCAAGTAATGTGGCAGCGGCCACGATGTTCTATTGCAGGGTCATGATGACGTCATCGTCGCCTACTCAGGTTTGGAGGATCTCCTGCTGAGCGGTCCGCCCAGCCTTGCACAAGTTGTCATTGTGGGCATCGCGCTTGGCTTGCAAACGTCGTGCGTCTTCCTCCTGTTGCTCATGTAGTTGGTGTCGGTGCCATGGGCCCCAGGTACCTCATGAGAAGCATTTGGGCCACTCGGACAGAGGATGGGCCCAACCTTGTAATTAGGGATACAATAGGACTCAGCATACATAACCTTGTACGACAAGGAAAGAATATACTCCTAGTCAGGAATGTTGTATTCCTAGAAGGAAATCCCTTGGTCAGAGTCCGACTGGATTCCTACTCTGTAACCCTGTCCCACGGTATATAAGGGGAGGCAGGGCGCCCCCTGAGGGCAAGAGAAGAAATCTCACTAGAGAAACCTAAAAGGCAATACACCACAACTGGACGTAGGGTATTACCTCATCTCGAGGGCCTGAACCAGTATAAATTGTTCGTGTTCCTTTGCAATCCATCAAGTTTAGGTCTCATGAGTAGCCCTATATTATTATTGCCGATACAAAACATCGACAGTTGGCACGCTAGGTAGGGTTTTCATCGAGATCATCTTCATCAAGCCTGATGGATCCAATCAACGGAGTCGATGGCATCAACTTCTTCCCTGGGCAAACGATTAGCTTCGGGAGCCTCGACTTCGTCACCGACAAATTCGGCAACCTTACCCTGTCCGACTTGGATCCAATCCGATCGGCCAGGGACCAAGCCGACTCCGCGCCGGTCGGCCTACTCGGCGCTGCAGCAATCTTCAGCGACATGCTGCGGCGATCTCCAATATGCCCGAGTCTAGGGACAACTCTTTCTTTCGGTGTTCGACTCGGACTTAGTTTTGAGCCGGTCGAGATCAGGCTAAGAGAGGAGGAGATCGTCAATCTCCCATTCGGACTCAGCAATGCCGTGGATAACTTCAATTAGCATCTGACGTGGCAAACCCGATCCCCTGGAGTTCAACTCGGACATGGCTCAGAGCCACTCGAGATTGGATCTAGGGAGGTTGGGGTCGTTATTACCCTCCTCAACTATTCTTACTCCGACTCTCAGTCAGATAGCAGTTCGGCAAGCTTCTCTCCGCCACATGAAGTCTTTAAGATATCCAAGGGTTCAACTCCCACTCAGGAGGCACGCCGACTACGAGAACAACAAGCGGAGGAAGCCAGCCGACTACGAGAAGCACAGGAGGGAGACGCTTACAGGCCGAGCGTGATGCCTGCAATGATGATCTGCACAAGGCTGGACGGACTGCTCAACAAGATATCCTCCAGACCTGAGTCGGCGACCACAATGTTTTCGTAACTCCTCAACAGAACATTGTGGCCGTTGTAACTCTACTGGATACACTACAATTTGGGCCTGATCACCAGGCCACCCCAACGATAGCAAGGATTAAAGCCATAATCACCGCTGCTGCATGCCAGCAGCGTCAACAGTCGGTGCACACTCATACCGACTAACAAGTCGGCTTCTCCAACGGTGATCTCATCTGCCTCAACGCGACACCGAGCGGCACATGGAGTCACGCCACACGTCACTCAGCAACTACAATAATGACCAGCGGCGCCGACATCAAGACGACCGTCGGGATAACCAGGATGTCCGAGGCCGACTATGACGTGATCTTCGGCAAGACATCAACTCACGACGCCGCGAACGTGAGGAAGATGAGCGTTGCCTACTAAAGACGAGAATGAGCGCTTTGGCCTCCACCATGAGCGATTTCACTGCCGTAGTCGGAGTCCTCACACAGATGAAGGTGTACCGGCCTTCACCCACGAGCTGCAACAAGTCAACTAGCCATCAGGCTTCAAGCCGACTGGAATTGAAAAATACGACGGGAAGACCAACCCCGAGTCCTGGCTCACAGTTTACACTCTGGTGATCTAAGCAGCTAGAGGAGATCACAAGGCCATAGCTAACTACCTCCCAGTTGCTCTGGCTGACTCGGCGTGGACATGGATAACAGGACTTCCTAAGAGATCAATAGGCTCTTGGGGAGAACTCCGGGAACGCTTCATCACCAATTTCCAAGGAATGTACGAGAGGCCATCTTTCGAGTACGATCTGTATCAGTTGCATCAAAGGAAGAACGAGTCTCTTCTTGATTTCATCAAGAGGTTTTTTGAGAAGAGGAATTCAATCCCAATGATCAAGGACAAGGTCGTCATCACTGAATTCACTCGGAAGCCTCCCAACTCAGTCAAGGCTTTGTTCGACATGGCAAACAAATACACCGACTCGACCGATGCTGTTACTGAGGCCCTTGATGACAAAAAAGGTACCCTGACAAAAAGAGTGGAAGGACACCAATGACGCAGCCCCGACTAAAGCCGGGCACCGCAAAAGCAAGTCGGATGACTTCATTGGGGCAGTCGGTCACAACTGTCTTCAACCTCCTAGAACCAAAGATTATCAGAATGACAAGTGACATGTTTGGGGGCTCACAAGCTCAAATGCAAGGATGGCATCCCCACTCCCAACTTGTGCAATACCAAACAGCTAAGTTGTTTTCTGATAAATATTCCTTACTCGGCCTTGCCAATGCCACAGCAGCTTACACCTAATAGGTATACATTCTGCGCATTTTCTGTTTTTGCTCTTAATGATTGCAAAAGTACTTGAGTAGCATAAATTCCGATCCGTGAAGCTTTGCTCCATGAAAGATGAACTCAAGTCACCCAAAACGCGTGTCTGGGAAAGAGCCATGAGCCAACCCCCGAAGGTAGGGGGCTATGACTAGCTGGGCAGAGTGTTTAAACTTAAGGGGTCAACTACCCGGGGAAATTAATATCAATATGACGAGGAACACATATTTACATCTATTGTAAAATACATAAATTTTCTTCAGGTGATTGCTTTCTTCATCTAATGCTACTCATCCGTTATGCTTATAATGCAGGGCCAGTTCCGGATACGCGTAACAGGAGCTCAGGGCTACGAGCCTATCTCCTACGCTTGGGGGCTGGACCAGTTTGCCATGATACACTTGCAGTGCGACGCTTCAAGAATTACTTGGAATGCTCCACGAGGGCTATTGTCCGAGTACTCGCGCCAGTCGAGACTCGAATGTCACCTTTACTTTGGTATGCTCTATGTGGGCTAGTAACCAACCTCCGGCACCAGTCGGGGCTCGGGTACCACTTGGCTGGGTAGGGTACGCCCCTGTTGACGCCGAAAATCGTCGAGGACCTGGTCCGGCGTCTTGGTGACACGCGAAGGCCTGGGAGATTTGCTTTACTCCAGTGCAGGTCCTAAAGTCTTGAGGTTCGCAGGCGTGCCAGTCAATTTGACCCTGTAATTGACAAGGAGATAGGAATGTTAAATTCACGAGCCAATCGGCTGTAAGCCGGCTTGGACTCATCTCATCGGCCGATGGCCGATACGCACTGTAGCACTTATACATCGGCTTAACGCCGATGACGGCAAGAGCAATAGAAGAATAATAATAAAGTATCGCACTAGCCGATCATCGAAGGGATGCTCAAAAACCGGCTATAAACTTAGTAAAATGAACAGGCAAAATGCGTAAGCAAATAAATCAGATAAACTCTAGCCGATCATGGTTTAATGTTACTGATATTGCCGTGAAAATGTGCCCGTGCCCGGGTCCTTGCTCCTATCGGCTCCCGGGGTCTTCATCCGTTGTCCGGGCTCGTGCCCGGGTACTTACCTAAGCTCGTGCCCGGGACCTCGTCTGGGATTGTGCCCAGGAACCTGTTCGTACTTGCATTTGGGTCGGTAGAATGAACCAATCGGCTAGCCCTTAGCCGATCGTAACAATAATGCAGGCAAGAATATGTGATAAGGCATGCAGAAACATAAACGATAGATAATTGACAAGCCAGCCGACTATAGAACAGAACGATTATAAAATAAGATAATGAGTAAATGTAGTCGGCTTCAGCAGATAACTTATCGGCTAAGCACCCCGATAACAACATCGCATAATACCCATCGGCTCATCAAGAGTAAAGCTATTACCGTCGGTCTAGTAGATCAGACCCAACCGTTGCAGCACAGACCGATGATGATAACGATACCTCAATGGGCCGATAAATATAATGCGATCGTGATGAAGATAACTTACCGGCTATACACCCCGATAATACGCCTGCGCATAAAGCATCGGCTTAGCAGGATCGGTTTATCGCTAGCAGTTTAGTAGGTCGGACCCAACCGATGCAGCACAAACTGATGATAAACCGCTCCCAGTAAGCCGATACGATCTACGCACGCGTGATGTGATATACCTAATCAATCTATGAGGTCAAACTGAACTGATGCAGCCATAGATAAACTAAATATATCGTGGTAAGCCGACTACCACAAACCGACTAGAATATCGGACCTAACCGAGGAAGTCCTAGCCGATAGGTAGCCGGGGTAACGAGACTTACCCTCTCGCAGGAGTTCGGACCTAACCGATGCAGCCCGGCTCGAGAAGCAGGATCCCGTCGAAGGGGTGGCGATGCGCCGAAGTTTGTATTGATCGTGTGTTTGATGATTTGCAAGGTGCCCGGGTGTACGTATTTATACCCCAAGTTACATGAGTCCTTATAGGACACGATACATGATTTCCTATCCAAAACACAAAACGCTAACTAACCCTGACCGGACACGAGGTCAGGTTTCCTAAAGATAAACACCTGCCTAATTAATAGGTACAATAAATAACTGCCAAGTAACGGTCTTCACGGCTCCTTCCCGATTCCGGTCTTTTCTCCGTCAGTTGACTGTAATCCCTCGTTTGACCGAATCTGATACAGGGCCTTACCAAATTTTTGCGTTAACACATGCCCCCCAATTTCGTAGTTCTTCTATAGGACTTCGAAATTCTTTCATCTTTGGGCCTCCAGATTTCTCCCATACCGAGGCGGCCCAAGATAGCCTACTGGCCATAAATGTTTGAAACAGTGCCAACGGCCTCGATTCCCGCTCGGTTGTCATACCTCTATAAAAACGCTTCGTCTTCTTGCCTTTTTTATGCTTTCACATCACCAGAGCACCACCGCTTCATCTTCCAAATCTTCACCAAGCTCTAGCGAATCCAGACGAATCATCGCAACCTTCTTTTCTGGCCATCGATCCCTGCATCCTCTCTCACTCCCGCGATGGCATCGGCGTCTGCAGTTCCTGAGGTAATCCTTCTGCCCGATTATCTTCTTCCGACCTACAATCTATACGAACCCGATCTGCTCCTTTTTCATCTGTTCTTCGTCGTGTTCTTGTTTACTGTAGCATCTTAGAGCCCAGGTCCTGATTCCGGCTGCCGATTACCCCAGCTTTTTCTATCATGGCCCCATGGGCGGCGAAGATCCCACCGATTTCATCAGTGCCGAAACCCAACGTATTCCCTTCAAGAACTCGGCTATGTTGGTCAGTGACTGGACCAACAGCTTCAGGTCATGGCCGAGCAGATTGCCCGGATGGAGAGATTGGTACATCAGAGTATCGGCTGTGAAGAGAACCCTTTGGGATGAATCACATATCGGCCACTTCATTAATCTCTCCCTGGCTGATATGGAAAGGAATGAGCCCCTACTTGCATCGGCCTCATACTACTGGTCTGATGCCCTCAATGCCTTCATGTTCGGGCATGGGCCGATGACCCCCACTTTGCTGGATGTGACCATGCTCACCTGCCTGGATACGACGAGCTACATCAACCCCTTCAAACTCCGGTTCAAGCCTGCTCACCGGCTCCAAACAAAAAACATCGGCGGCTGGTCCAGGCATATATCTCTCCACAACAAGGGAACTGGACCGGTTGATGATCGGGAGCACGTCGCTTTTCTGAACCTGTGGTTGGAACGGTTTGTCTTTGGTGGTGCAACCCTCAGCCCGACGACCAATATGCAATGCCTGGCAGAGTGCTTGGCCGATAGGAAACAAATTCCGTTGGGGCACTATCTCCTTGGCACCACCTACCAGCTGCTTCATCAGGTGGCCACTAAGCTATCAGCCGGCCAGCCCGTCGGCCACATTGGGGGCCCTTGGTGGTTTGTACAGCTCTGGCTCAATGTTTACACCTCCAAGGCCATCCCAGAAACCTCTCTTCTTAAGCAATCCTTCCCAGCCGATTACCCAGAAGATCAAGACCTCGTCTACCGCCGATGCATTTCTATGGGCGAAGCTGCATCGGCCCTTTCTGGCGGCAAGATAACCCCTGCTGAAGTTAGTCAGTGGTTCAAGGGGTTTTATTATGGCTTCACCAGGGAGGCCACTCTCTGGTTTGCTTATAATGATGCATCATCCTTCGAGATGCCTTCTAACTTCGATCCACTCAAAGCTCTGAATGATGACGAGTCCAAGGCCATATTCTTATTGGCTATCTCCCCCCGTTTGCTGCCAACTGGCTTCTCTCTGGGCCGATCGCAGCCTTCTTATGAGTTTTACCATCCATCGGTTGGCTCCCGCCAGTTTGGCCTTGGTCAGCTCCCGATCGGCCTATTCTTCATCGATAAACTTCAGGCCCGGGGTACGGTCAGCAGCGCCCTGGAATATGACCGGTTGCGGACTTTGACGGATCCCCTCCTTCTAGGCACCGCCACCGAAGTATATATCTGCACCGCCAACACCAAGCTTTTCGTCCGATGGTGGTCAGAATGGAAAAAACATCTGTTCAGCTTAGCGCCCACCTGTTACTGCTCCCGTCTTGATACCGAGTACATCGAATCCGATGAAGAGGTAACACCTGCAAGCTTTAATCGCCTTCCCCAACCAACTCTTATTCCTAATTTTTCGCAGGCTGCCAGCGTCGAGCCCCCAACAACAAGCAACAGCGGTCGGCCGATTCTGTATCAACCTCCATCGGCCACTCCAAACCTGGGGCGTGACGCTCCAACTCCATCAGCTCTCCTCAAGGCGCCGCGGCCGATGGGCCAAAAACGGAAGAAGCTAGCGCACCGCCCCTCCTCGAAGAAGCAGAAAACCGATGCCGATGTCACTGTCCCGACGCCATCTTCTCCTCAAGCAACATCGGCTCCCTCATCTCCTCAGGTACTTGCCAAGCCTTAATATTACTACCAGCTTTCTCATTTATCTTACCAGTCTTATTCCCAGCTCGAGTCATCGGCTCCAGAACTTCGACCGACCTCTGACATCCCTTCAAACCCCGAGCCGATGGCCTCTCCAGCTGCTCCACTCTCGGCACTAAGTCCCTCAGCTGTCGGTGAGACCGCTCCTATCCCATCGGCTGACATCGGCCCCTCTGAAGAACACCCTATCCATCCTACTGAAGCTGATGTCACCAGATCTGCCGACGTCCTTCCTCAGGTAACCTTTCTATGCCCATACTTTGCTTCTAATCTTCTATTGATCACTTTTCCGATGTCAATTTTGCAGTCCTTGGCCTTGTTTTCTTTTGACATCGGCAAGTACTTGGAAGCAGAGGATGAACCAACCACCAGCGCAGCAACCAAACCGTCGTTCCCAGCTGATGTGCGCGATTATTTAACAAGCATCAACAGTCGGCTGGACAACCCAATCGATGCGTTGGTGGAAGATTGCAGGCCTATCCGGGCAAGACTTGCAGAAATCGAACATCACCTGCCCGAGGAACTTGTTGACGTGCTAACCCCTGCAGCATACCTGGAGTCTCACAGGTTTAAGCTCATCAAGCTTAGACAGCGCATAGCCGATCGTGCTGACCAACAGAAGATCACCGCAGACATCCAAGCCGATCGGCTGCTAGCCCAGACAGAGAAGAGAAGACTTGATGATATGGCTGCTGCCCCCCAAGAGCTCCAATCCAAGCTAGATCAACTGAAGAAGAAGGAAGCCGATTTGCTGGGAGAACTTGAAAAAGTTCGCAAAGACCTCGAAGCCACAGAATCCCAGCTTATCGGCTTACCACAAGCCATCCAAGACCAAGAGGCTAAGATTGCAGCGACGGTGCGCCAAGTCATCCATCGGCACAAGAACTTGAAGACCATCCCAGGCTCTGACGATGACGACATCCACGCCATTAACGAAATTGATCAAATCCGTCTGCGCGCAATCGAAACCATCCGAAAATTCTTGTAACTTAACAATTGACGGCTTCCCAATGCGCTGGCTGTGCTGTATTATAACTTGATCGGCCCTGCTGCCTGTTTCCTTCAATTGCCCCCTAGTATTATTTTTGCTTATCTGATCTAAAGGCGATACCAATTGATATCGGCTATCTTTAGGCGATGCAAAACACCGGCTTTCCAGACTATTTTAGAAATCGGCTATACTCAACTGATTTAAGAATCGATCCACACGCTAGGGTAATATTTCTTGAGATATTTTCCGTTAAGCGCTTTAGCAAACTCTGTCCCATCAAGATCTTCTAACACATAGGTGTTACCAGGCACACAGCGATTAATCCGATAGGGCCCTTCCCAATTAGGCGACCATTTCCCAAACTTATTATCTCTGGACCCGATCGGCAAAATCACCTTCCACACAAGATCTCCCTCGGCAAATGACTTATTCACCACCTTTTTGTTGTAATGCCGAGCTGCCTTAGCCTTATTTTCCTTGATCCTTTCCAACGCCCTCAACCAATTCTGAGCTAAATCTTCAAGCTCATCTGTCATCAAGTTATAATAATCATCGGCTGTCAACTGATTCTGCAAAGAAATTCTCCTAGACCGATATTAGTCTCCCATGGTAAAACCGCCTCATGTCCATACACTAATTGATACGGTGGCACCCGAGTAGATCCATGACATGCCATCCGATAGGCCCATAGTGAATCGGCTAATGTGGTATGCCATCGCCGTGGCTACTCATCAATTTTGCGCTTAATCAACTTGATCAAACTCTTGTTAGAAGCTTCTGCTTGCCCATTGGCTTGAGCATAATAAGGCGACGAATTTAATAGCTTAATTCCCATACTGGCAGCAAACTGTTGAAACTCATCAGACACAAAGATAGACCCTTGATCAGTAGTTATCGTCTGAGGAATCCCAAACCAATAAATAATATACTCCTTTACAAACTCGATCGCTTCCTTGGACGTAACTTTCTTCAAAGGAACCGCTTCTACCCACTTAGTAAAATAATCTGTCGCCGCCAATATGAACTTGTGCCCTTTGCTTGATGGAGGAAAAACCTGGCCGATCATATCAATTCCCCAACCTCTGAACGGCCACAGTTTGATGATAGGATTCATAGCCGATGCTGGTGCTCGCTGTATATTTCCAAATTTCTGACAATCTTGACACCCTCTATAATACCTAAAGCAATCCTCCAGCATTGTCGGCCAAAAATACCCTACTCTCCTCAGCAACCACTTCATCTTATGAGCCGATTGATGAGTCCCACAGACGCCTTCATGCACTTCGCACATAACCACTTTGGCTTCTTCCAAACTCAGGCACCTAAGCAGAACTCCCTCAAAAGTCCGATAATACAAATCCCCATCAAGCAGCACATATTTAGTAGCTTTATACCGAATATTTCTGGAAACCGATTGCGACGGATTTTGCAAATAATCAATTAACTCCTGCCTCCAGTCATCAGCCTTGCTTTGGATATCAATATCGGCTATCTCAACCTCAACCTGCCTGTTGAGCCGATACCCTGAAGCAATCTGTGCAAGATCATTGGCTTCTAAATTTTGCTCCCTAGGAATATGATCCATTGATACTATCTTGAAATCTCTTAACAAATCCGTACACTCCTCATAATATGACCTCAAAACATCATCTCTGCACTCATATTCTCCAGAGAACTGTTTGATCACCAATAAAGAATCGCCAATTATCTCTATGACATCGGCTCCGATCTCCCTCAAGAGTTGAAGTCCTTTTAGCACCGCCTCGTACTCTGCCTGATTATTAGTCCGATAAGGCTTAATTGTAAAAGCAAACTCAAAACTTGCCCCCCGAGGCGATATGATAACTAAGCCGATGCCAGATCCATGCTTGCAAACCGATCCATCGAAAAATAAAGTCCATGGGATCGGCTCTACATAGTCTTCGTGAGCCCCTCTGTGTTGTACAATAAAATCGGCCACTGCCTGTCCCTTAATCGCCTTAGCCGATTCATACCTCAAGTCGAACTCTGTCAAAGCAAAAACCCTCTTTCCAACTCGCCCTTTCAAGATTGGAGCCGACAACATATATTTGACCACATCGGCCTGGCAAACTACTATACACTCAGCCGATAGGATGTAATGCCTTAACTTTGTACACGAGAAATACAGACATAGGCATAATTTCTCTACTGCAGGATATCTCGTCTCAGCATCCAGAAGTCTTCTACTCAGATAAAACACAACTCGTTCTTTTCCTTCAAACTCTTGGATCAAAACAGAGCCGATGGACCTCTCATCGGCCGACAAGTATAACCTAAACGGCACTCCTTTCTGCGGCGGAATCAAAATAGGTGGGGAACTAAGATAATCTTTGATTTCATCAAATGCCTTCTGCTGTGCCGCCCCCCACACAAACTCTTGATCGGCTTCAATTTTAACAACGGCGTGAAGACTCAATTCTCATGATAAATTCGAGATAAACCTTCTCACAAAATTAATATTGCCGATCAACGATTGCAACTCTGTCTTATTGCTTGGTGGCTCCGTAGTCTTAATGGCTCTGATGCTTCGCTGACTAACTTCAATCCTCGCTCATGAACCAAAAACTAAAAATTGCCCAGCCGATACACCAAAGCGCACTTATTGGGATTCATTCTTAGTCCGTATTTCTTGGCCTCTCCAACACTTTTTGCAGATCGGCTATATGGCTTTCCTCATTTTAGACTTGACCACCACATCATCAATATAAATTTTCCAATAAGCCGATGAGATCATGAAATATATAATTCATTCGTCCTTGATAAGTCGACGGCACTTTTCAAACCCAAAAGTATCACTACCCACTCATACAGGCCGATAGCTCCTGGACACCCAGAAACGCAGTCTTATGTACATCTTTTCAGCCAAAAAATCTGATTGTATCCCGCATTGCCGTCCATGAAGCTGATAACCTTGTGGCCTGAGGCTGCATCCACAATAAATCGTATGGCATTGGGTAATCATCCTTGGGTAGCTTTATTTAGGTCCCGGAAATCAATACATATCCTTAATTTCCATTTTTCTTCTCCACCGGGACGATATTAGAAACCATCAGCATATTAGCATGGTCTTATAAATTTAGCATCATATAATTCGTAATCTCCGCCTTGATCGGTCATATAATTCTGTCTTGAATCTCCTTGGAGCCTGCTTGAACGGCGATATCCTGGTTTAATGTGGAGCGATGTTCAACATCGATCGGCTTAACCCTGGCATCTCGTGGTACTCCCAGGCGAACAATCTGATACTCTTCAACAATGCTATCAACTCCTTCGTAGCTCAGGACTTAATTTTTTTGCTTATGTACGTCGGCCTTGGCTTATCTCCTGGTCCTATATCAATCTCTTAATCATCAGTCCGACGTAAATCCTTGCCCAGTTTCCCCTCGAAGTCTTCAATAGAACCATCAGAGAACAATTCAGAGCCGACTTGCTGAATCGGCTGTATCCCTGGTGGTAACCTTAAGGTAGTCTCCCTCCATATTTTCCGGATAGGCAATCAACACCATCGGCTTCCAGACTGGTAGATCGGTCATTGCGATGTTTGGTCGACTGATCTGCTAGAACCATTCGACTTGATCCCCTGCCATTGCATTAAACATTGATGCAATCGTCGAGGGGCACGCAACAATTATCGCATGAATCCAGTCCCTGCCGAGAAGTAACTATATGATCTTCGGTCGATGAGAAAACGTGGTGGTTAATTCTTACTGCCTATTGTCAATTCCAGTTTAATATGCGCCTTTGCTTCTGATGAACTTCCCGCCGAAGTCTTTTTAGCACATATTTGTCTTGATCAGATCTTCGCGTCTACCAACTTCCGGAATGTGGCATGAGGCATGAGATTTATGCGGCTCCTCCATCAAGCCAACATTTTGTATCGGCTTCCCAATTTACGTAACCTTGATGTATAACGGCTTCAGGTGCGATGCTCTGACTCTTCAGGTTATAATATGGCCTGCATCAGATTGTAACGTCAGTTGAGCGAGAAACTCCTCATCGGCTTCTTTCATCTGATGAAGCACTTTATACTTCCGATGGCAAAATACACAAAAAGAACACCATATTCACCGTGCTGATGCGTCCTCATCGTCCTTCTCCTTCACTTGCCAAACTTTGCTTAGTCTTTTTGGGACTGATGGTACTTCCCTTGGTCCTGGCGTTGCTTTCCTGTTGCTCTCGGTGCGTATACGTTGTACCCTTCCTCTCTTTTGCGTTTTCGGTGAATATCCCATAGGGGCAAAATTGTTTAGGAGTTCCGGACTTGTTTCTGGCATGTACTTTTTCCTCTTCATCCTCTTAAAGAAACTCTTCATGGATCGGCCTAAATGCGTTATGAAACCGATGCCTCTGTTTCCAAGCGACGGATCCCGGTGAAATTTCCTACTGGCGATTCCACGCCGATCCTGCACTGCTGCACTCGGGACATATTTTCAGCTGATGCAGCCCTCATTTTGATCCAGCAGAAACCGGAAAACGGGCAGTCCGCCAATGTGGATTATATTTTCTTAACTCATCCCTCTGCTCTCGTATAGCCCTTTGAAATTTGGGGGGCTCTATCGTAGATCCGATGAAAGTCCTTGATGTTTATATTTTGACGTTTGTTCCATCGGTGCCTGATCTCTTGATGATCCGCGTAGATCCATACATTCACGGGAACGGTGCCCATCAATCTTCTCGGCCTTCTTTGTACTCTCAAACTGAATTCGGTCCTTGCCGGCGGACTGGCCGATTGGAAATCTATTGCCGAAGCCTTGCACTCGTTGGTGATGGATGTGATATGCGTCATGTGCTACTTGCGTATTTGTTCTCTTTTATAAATTCTTCGTTCGTATGGAATCAAGTGGTAGGGCGGAAGTTGGTATCTGCTTCTCTTGTAACAGCAAATCAAGATATTTTATTCGCGCTGAAATTGACATCAAATTCTAGTACGTCCTCCTTGCCGATATCCTTGACCATGGACACGATACTGATTTTCCTGATTCCGTGACCACCGCAACCCAACTGGCAGCAGTCGATTGTCCTCGTCATCTGAAGTTTCCGAGTGAGGAAACGTGTGGTACGCTGGCAGATCCGCTTTGAAATTTAGTCCTCATTCGCTTCCTAAAATCGGGCTTAATGAGCATACCTCTGGCAGCAAGATGTGCGCCATGGGACTCGAACTCTGGATGATAAATCGTCTCCTCTGATCGGGCCGGGAAGAGTCCCGTGGAAAGCAATCGGCCCAGGCTGCCGACGTCAAAGTTTCAGGCTGTAGACATGGTTTTTAGAGCTCGGCCGAAATTCGCTGAAGTGTATTCCGTCTACTGTTTCATTTTCGTTGCCTAACCGAAGTCAAATCTGGTAGCGTCATGCTCATGGATTCCAGCAAGAGAAATACTTGTGAAACTGTTTCTGCTCAGATCGCCCCCCGAACCGAATTCGTGTAATGAAGTAGAACCATGCAAGGCCAATCCTGAAGGCTAGCGGATCTAGATGGGAAAATCTACTGCTTATGCGCTTCTTCACGGTATGCTCTCCTGCACGGGGGGGGGTGTGGGGTTGTTTGGTTCTTTTTATCTGGATTGGGGGTCTTTGTTGATTGTCATGATTTGGTCATTACTGGTGGCTAGTAAATCGCTAACATTTCCAACGTAAGATATATTATCTTGCCCTGAGAACTTTAGAAATCCGGAATCCTTCTGTATCGGTGTGGTAACGGAACCGGTGAGAAAAAAAAGAGAAACGCTTTGTGTCTCGTGGGCTTCATCCCAAACTGTTCCCTGCTCATTATTGCCTCAACTCGTATCGATAAGTTCTTCTTTCCTTGGATTTCTCCTGTTGATACTGGTATTTCGGGTGGAGTTGGTTGTCGATTCTGTCCTTGAATACTCGCCGTCTGGTAAGTACCTGGGATCGGCTCTTCCTTCTGATAATTCTGCTTGGATTAGTCCCCATAAGTAGAGTAGATGTCGTGATTAGTCCAGGGGAGGAATATTCCGGTGTTGCCCCCAGCCTGGTTTTGTGCGAACAAGTGGGTCCGGGTATTAGGGGGTCTTACTGATTTTGTAGGTTTAAGCTTTGATTTGGCTTGCCAGTCTGTTGGCGGGGAGGAAAAACAGGATCCGAGTTGGGTTCCGTTGGGCGATCGATCCGTCAAGAATTTGGCTGATTTGAGGGTTGAGGGCAGTGGTGGTTTCGAAGATCCGCTGATTAATGAGCGGTGTGTGATACGGAGCTCATTGGACATCTCTTGCAAAGGGGCTTTGATTGTGGCTCAATCGGGCGTTGTCGTGGGACGGTACTCGATTCCCCTACCAGTACACGTTTTGAGAAACTTGAGAACTGTTGTCTTGAATCGGCGTTGTCGTGTCATGCTTGAAGGACTTCTAATTACACGAGCTTCTGAAGTTCTGGCCATTAGTTTGTCTCAATGTGGCTGTTTTTGCTCTTCAAGTTATAATCTTCCATGTTGACCGGAATTACGTTGTCCGTCTTGATTTCTTCCCAGGTAATGTTGCAAGATCTGATTGTTGACTTTGTGTTTTATAAACTTCGTGTCCCACAGGCGTGCCATGAAGAGTCGTGGTTGACGGCCAAAATCGTCGAGCGACCTGGATTCCAGCTCTTGGTGACACGCGAAGGCCTGGATGATTTGCTTGGTGACTGCCAATTGTGCAGGTCCTAAAGTCTTGAGAGGTTCGCAAGGGCGTGCCAGTCAATAGGTTTGACCTGTAATTGATAAGCGAAGATATTGGTGAATGTTTAAATTCACGAGCCAATCGGGGCTGTAAGTCCGTTTGGCTCGGTACTCATCGTCATCGGCCGGATGTTGGGCCGAATACGCTTATCTGTAGCAGCTTAGTAGGGCAGTCCGCTTGGTAAACGCGGATGACGGCAAAGATGCGAATAGGAAGAATAATAATAAAGTATCTGCACGTATGCTCGATCAGGACGAATTGGGATGCTCAAAAACCGGTCTATAAACTTAGTAATATGGAACAGGCAAAATGTCTTTAAGCAATA